>CM021103.1:465810483-466071268 GCA_007115665.2 Sequoiadendron giganteum
AGGGTTGAGGGATTAAGAGGGTATAGGGGTTGAGGGATTAGGGTTTAAGGGTTGAGGGTTGAGGTATTAAGAGGGTATAGGGGTTGAGGGATTAGGGTTTAAGGGTTGAGGGTTGAGGGTTAAGGGTTGAGGGATTAAGATTGTAGAGGGGTTGAGGGATAAGGGTTTAAGGGTTGAGGGATTAAGAGGGAATGGGGGTTGATGGATGTGGGTATCTCTTGGGTCTCACTCCCTCCCATGCTACCTACACTAATCAGTGTCACTCCAATGCCCTCTCTCACAATCCCTCTTTGTCAGGCCTCACTTACCTCCCACCCTACTTTCTTAGGTCTCTCCTTCCCACCCCCTCTCTCCCACTTTGACTCCCTCTCGTTCTCTTAGGTGTCTCCCTCCCACCCTCTCTCCCTCTCTCTCTCTTAGGTTTCTCCCTCCCACGCCCTCTCCCTCCCCCTCACTCTCTCTCAAGTCTCTCCCTCCTACCCCCTCTCTCTCTCTCTCTCCCACTCCCTCCCTCTCTCTCTCTCACTCCCTCTATCTCTCTCCCACTCCCTTTGTAAGGTCTTCCCCCCACCATATAACTGCATAAATTATTTCCCTCTCAAGTTTGTTTCTCTTGGGTCTCACTCCCTCTCATGCTACCTACACTAATCAGTGTCACTCCAATGCCCTCTCTCACAATCCCTCTTTGTCAGGCATCACTTACCTCCCAACCTACTTTCTTAGGTCTCTCCTTGCTACCCCCTCTCTCCTACTTTGACTCCCTCTCTGTCAAGCCTCACTTACCTCCCACCCTACTTTCTTAGGTCTCTCCTTCCCACCCACTCTCTCCCACTTTGACTCCCTCTCCTTCTCTCAGGTGTCTCCCTCCCACCCTCTCTCCCTCTCTCTCTTAGGTTTCTCCCTCCCACGTCCTCTCCCTCTCCCCTCTCTCTCTCTCAAGTCTCTCCCTCCTACCCCCCTCTCTCTCTCTCTCTCCCACTCTCTCCCTCTCTCTCACTCCCTCTATCTCTCTCCCACTTTGTCTCTCTCCCTCTCTCTCAGGTCTCTCCTTTTCAAAACAACATATTTGGCGAGCACCAAATGTGTTTTACCTTGAAACGGTAAAATAAGGCTTGACCCCATGATTCAGGCCCACATTCTCATGAATTTGTCTAGTTCAATGCTTTATCTGAGTCAGAAACGCCTTTTTTTATGCAGTTGACTTCATATTGTACCAATCTATGCTTGATCCATCACCTTTTTACCACCAATCTGCATGGTAGACAATGTAGAAGAAGACATTTTGAAGTTTCTACATCATTTTACATTATCTGAGGTAATATATTCATTTTGGTAAATTGAAATGTTTATATTTAGTATATTTGTTTGTTTTTGACAATATAAACTAAATTTCCTTAATGATTTTATTAATCATAACAATTGGACATAGAATTCAACATTGAATTAGATGGGATTTGCATAAAAAAGTTCAATTTTTATGAGTTTAAAGAAAAAAAAAATTAAAAACATGACATTTACTTAACATAAATTTACTTATGAATTCTGTTTGCATTGCTTATAGTAGTCCATTTCCAACATGGCTAGTGGAATTCACTGTATTTCATTCTTTTTCAATTAATTTGGAAATTTTTTATTTTCATCTAATTTGGAAAACCTAATAGCTTTCATCAATGTTAATGCAAGTGTCCATTAATTCTTTTGTTCCATAAAAAATCACCTTCATTGAACATGTGATTAGATAAATTCAAATGAGTTGACATAGTTGTTAATGCAAGTTTACATTCACTCATACCATTTACCTTTCTAATAAATAAAAAAATGGGAAATTTTGTGCAATTGAGAATGCTTATTGTCTTTCTAAGTTACCTCATTGCCAAATAAAAAGTGAATAATTATAAGATATAGCATCACAAACCCTTCTTTGAATTCATATTCTTCATCTCTTCATTGACAATCAAAAATTTGGTTATGAGAAAAATAAACACAAGAGTCTCTAGTTTTCATTTAGGTGGCAACAACTTATACCCTAGGTCAGTGATGCAGAGCAGGGAGACAAAACCTTCAACAATCATTTAATTAGATCAGTTTCAAACAATCTTCAATCTCAAAAACCTAAATTTAATGTTGAACTGATCAATTCACATCTAAAACAAAACAAAGATCATCCATAAATAACAAGCTATGATTTTCAAGATGACTACCATTCTAAACCTCTGGAAGATTTTAACAAAACCCACCATATGTAAGTCTATTGCTCGAAATATTATATTCATACAATAGTCACTCCTAATAGAATGAAATAAACTCAATATTACTAGAAACTCTAATCCATGAATTTTTCATCATAACCTTTATAAAGTTCAAGTTCAGTAATGCTAGTCAAAAGGTCCACAACTTCAAAATCAACGTTCTAGGCCTTTGGTGCAGGAGCACCTTGTAAGCTCAATTTTGTCAAAAATGTCATCTTTTAGTGAGCATGGTCAAATTCTAGGATTTTAGTTAATGTTGAGTATATTGTGTTTAGTAAGGTCAATTAGACCATTTTATAATGTATTTGGAGCTAAGGGAGTTTAGTTGTGTCATAGCTTGCAATTTGGCTAAATGTGGTCAAAAAAGTTGCTAAAAGATGCAAAAGTTGTAGAGTTCAAGGGAGTTGGAATGAAATCAAAATATGTTTAATAACCTTCAATTCCTTGAAGGAGAGGTTGTTGGTTGATATGTACCCCATTTTTTTGATCAAGAAGAACGTTATTTTCTAGAAATTTATTGGTTTCTCTCACTTTTCTTGATGTTGTATGACCTCTATGGACTCTAAGATGATATGAAACTAGTTGTATGTTATATATTAATGAATTAGATTTCATTTTAATCTATTTAGAGGTTCTAATTCTTAGTATAGCCAAAGTTATATTGTTTTTACTACTGCTACCCACTTTCACAGTGTTCTTGGATTGAGGGGTTTCATTATGTAATTCAACCTATTACACTTTTTCTGCTTACTGTAACTTGTGGAATGGGTCCTCTAACTTTTAAAATACATGGCTAACCTATTTAGAATGTTGTGGAGTCAAGGTTGGGTGTTTGGGATGATGTTCTAGGACTGTAGCAAGGTCTTTTCATGGTGAAAATTAAGGCTTCAAGTGGTGTTTTGACAAAATGTGGGAAGGAATGTCCATGTAATGTATTATTCACCATGTGCAGGGTTTGGTAAGTGTGTTTGGTTCTTTGTATGGGTCTGGCAGGTCTGGGAGATAGGAGTTTCATTAAAACCCCAAGTATTTTTCTTGAAATTGAGGGTTTGGTGTATTAGGGGTCTAGAGGTCTTGGACTTGGAAACAAATCAGGAAATTGGAGGTTTTGACACATAAAATACTTCTCTTTGAGGATTTTGAGTGAAGATGTAGTGTTTAAAAGGTACTCTCTTTGTAAATTAGGCCAATTGAAAAGCCTTTTCCAAGGTGGGTCTATTGGAAGTCAATGTTGGTCTAAAGGAGTTGATGTTGGGGTTTACCTATGTTTTGTAACTTGCAAATGGGTATCTTAATAATCCTTAAGTTTGTCAAGTGTTTTAGAAAATCTTGGTGAAAAGGTCCTTGAACTGGGTTACCTATGCTACAAGGGAAAGCTTGGTAGAAGTTGGGATTTTCAGTTGAACATCTGGTTTTGCTTTGGAATTTGATTGATTCTCATTGATTTGCTGTATTGAATGGTTTCCACCCCTCTCTACATCAAAAATGGTGTTTTTTGGTAATTCAAGTGATCAAGTTGTTTGTAAGTCTATTAAGATCCTTCCTCTAAATATTTGAACAAGTTCATTGTGGATCCCTACATGTACTACATCAACCTCTAGGTACTTTGCCAACTCTTCAAACACACTCAAAATCCCTACTCTAATATCTAACCCTATATAAATCTAACTCCGTCATGTATGAAAAATATTGTGTAGCATAAACATGTTTGATAATTCCAAACAACTCACTACCTTCTTTCGTAAAATGCTTTGGTGTGTTTCATATTTAATGCAATGTAATCAACGATATCAATATTTTTGTAAAATGCATTACTTACTTTTTTTCTATGTGTGTTTGTGAACATGTAGCATTGAAGGTCATGCCGAGGAAACGACCGAAGCCTCTAACACCAGAAGAACGTGCAACTAAAAATGCAAGGAGAAGAGAATAAAAAAATGTAGCTCTTGAAGCAAAGGAATTGCAACCCATACAACCACAAATTCCCGTGCAATCTAAGAGAGATGTAAAATTGGAAAAACAAAGGGCACGAATGAGGAGAGTTCGTGGAAGGACAAGAATGGATACAAAAGTTGGGGGCACATCATCAACCATAGGTGAAGCTCAATGCACATCTCCAGTTGAAGACACATTGACAAAAACATGTGGTTTTCTAGGTACATCAGAAATCACATCTCCAATTGAAGACACACCATCAAAAACATTGCATTTTGAAAGTACATTAGCAAACACATCTCTATTTGAAGGCACTCCACAAACGACATCTCAAGTTGGAGGTACAACATCATTTACATGTAAATCTCAAGGTATGTCATCAATTTCACCTCCAGTTGAAGGTACACGATCTATCCCTGATGTTGTTGACCTTCCCGATATTGACACAAATTTACGTTTGAGAACTCCTAGATTTTTGCATAGAAAACCTACATTTTTGATTGATATTGATTCCAATGTTTTGAAATGGATGCCTAATAAGATTCCAAAATGTACATGTCAAAGATATGCATAAAGGATATGGAGTTTGTTTTTTGTGAAGCTAAGTGAGGGTCGAAGATGCCAACTATTTGTTGAAATGATGAGGCAACTCAAATTTAGGCCCACCATGAAGGATCTTGGGCTAAGATTTTTGAATGACTCAAGTGAAAATTCTATTGTAAAGAACTTGATGAGTGCATACAAGAGCATGGGTTCCACCTCACACACAAAGGATAGTTGTGCCACACGACTTGTGATGAAAACAACACTGTTAAGCAGTCAAACAAGGAACAAGGTGAACCTTACAAAGGCAATCAAGTCTTTGAAAATAAGTAGATCATCTCTAAGAGAGACAAAGTAAGGCATGAAAGAGTGGAGGATGCAAATAGCAATGAGTTATGGGCATTTTTAGGTAGAGTGCCACAGAAAGACACAAGAATTGCTCAAGGCTTGAGATCTTTAATTGTGAATTATTGGAAGGATAATACAAGGACCTCTCCTAATCAAAGAGATGTTGTAAGAAGGAGAATTGGTAGTAAAAACTGTGAGCCACATCCAATGCATTATTTGGATACCACTCAAACCCAATTTTTTGCTGATTTTGTACAAATGTTTCCTGAAATTAAAATATGTCAAAGGTATTTTGAAATGCTAAAGCCTTTATATGTCAAAATAAATCACACACGCACTACTTGTTGTTGTAGGGTTCATATTGAGTTTTCTAACCATTATGATGTTTATCGACGTATATGTGTAGATATGCATACTGAAAATATTTTACAGGAATGTAACATAATGCCTCCACCTAAATCGTCAAGGAAATTTTTGTCTTCCATTTTATGTGAAAGAGAGGATAGTCAATTTTTTTTTAAAAAAATCATGTTTGGATGGCACATGTGATCATTGTGGTGGCATGCAATATTTGCCAATTTTCCAACACATGGCTAGTACACACACAATTGGAGACAAAATTGTGGAATTTGGCAAATATAAGATAGTGGCATACAACCTAAAAGATGGGAAAGAAGCAAAGAAGTGTGAATTGGTCAGTGATAAGATTCCAGTGTATCAGTTTATGGGCATTTTTCGTGATCAGGTGGTCTATGATTATGCAACGCATACACATAGAGCACAATGGTTGGACTCACAATTCAAGTTATGAAAGGACACATTTCCACTTCGTCATATCATTTCAGTTGTCGTCTTCGCTGAGAACTACACACTACAACCACATAACGAGGTGCAATCACAATACTAAAACTCCATGCAGGTTGCTATATTTGTGCATATAGCATTCATTCATGCAAATGATAGTACAGAGGAAAATAGGAAAGTATTGAGGGAGTATCACTTTTACATCAGTAATGATCGCACACATTCTATAGAGTTTGTTCAAGGTTGCTTTCATATGTTCTATGTTGATCTGGCTAGTAGGGGCATATCATTAGTCAACATATCATATGGTCAGATAATTGTACATCACAATTCAAGAATGCCAAAAAATTTTACTCGTTGAGCACGATGCATAGGATTAGTGGTGTTCAACATATGTGGAACTTCTCAGAGGCCGGGCATTGAAAGGGGGAGCATGATGGAGTAGGTGCATGTATCGAAAGAGCCCTATCATGAGAAGAGTTAAAGTACACAAATAGTGTAAAGTTGTCAGATGTAAAATCAATTGTCCAGTGGTGCAATAGTGCAATGGGTCTAGGTAGTGAAGGTAATTATTTAGTTCATAGATTTTTTCATTTAGTAGATGATACCAACATTGCAAAATATGAGGATTGTTGTACACTAACATGATCGAGGGAGCTACACTCTTTTAGAAGCTCCAATGCAGGTACATGGACTATCCATACAAGGAAGATGCAATGCTTTTGTTATGCATGTACACTTCAATCATGGAATGGTTGCGAGTCAATAGAGTGGGTTGATGAATGGTCTATAAGAAATCTAACCCCACTTGATAGTTATTAGCTCCCGATGGCTCTACAAATCACGAAGATGCAATCATCCATTAACTTTGATCATGTATCAAACCTATTAGAACCAGGTAATATATCTTACTTACAAATTTTATTATGTTGCTCAGTAAATAAATCTAACAAGATGAACATATCAATGTAGGGCACGTTTATGTGGTGATTGCAAATGAAGACAATGAAGAGGGTACAGATTATTACCTGTGCCATTGTATCGAGGCCAAAAAGAAATTGGAGTCCCCAGTTATAGACGGAGAAAACATAGAATATCCTACAGGTTCGGTGGTTGTTACTGGAACATGGCTTTGAAGGTATCCAGTTAAGAATGTTGCAGTTTGGTTGTTTGAGGACTTTGACACGCATGAAAAAATTCTTCACTATTCGAACCTTGTCATCACCACCAACGTTCATTTGATCAAATATAATGGCAGACCTGCGAACAAGAACTTGTGGAAAGTGTGTGAGTCTGACCATGAGGCAATACTCGACACAATAAAGAGTAGAGCAAACCCATATGGTTCACTAGATTGAATTATAAGTATGCACATTGAATTTGTAAAGTCATGTTATTGATCTCTCTTTTGGACCAACACCTTGCAATAAGGCTTTTTCACCATTACTGTTTGATGTCATATGCATTTACGACTATCAGTGATCCTTTTCTGATTGTGACTGTAGGTAATAATGAAGTTTGTCAAAGTATATAAGAAAAGAACAACATTGGTTGGTGGTGCAAGTGTTAAGTGGTATGAGAAATATCGATTGCTCGTACATTTTCTGGTTGTCAATCTTCTCTTTCTTTTCCATCTCCTAGATTTATCGGATTCTTATATGCTACATGTTTTATGTTAAGCCTCTGAATGATATATTTGAAATTTATACGTAGGGTCATCGACAAATGATAAAGTAGCGAAGGGGCACACCACCATTGTAGGACCTTCAATTGACTTCCTTATCTAGCATGCATGAAGGTGATAGTAGGTCTTTTCAGCTGTATGACTGACATTATTTAGTTTTCTTTTTTAATGATTTTTATGTGAGTCTATGTCTAAGATTGAGAGGCTTTTGCAGGTTTTTTGGAATGCAAATAGCTGGGCTAGCTGAGGTGGAATAGAAAAATGAAATTGGGCAGCAACCCCTTTTGTTTCTTCTCAAGTACAATATATTTCATGATCTATGCTAGAAATGGGAGGATTATTTCCCTGCATGTATTGCTACAAGTATTGACAAATGGGAATATTTTCAATATGTTCTTCCATCACTATTGTAATATTTGTCATTGACTTAGTGTATTTCTTGATATACTAAAATTATGAGAAATTAATACATGAAAATGTGTATATTCCTTAACATACGCCTCAATTAAATGTGTATATTACATTTAAAATTAGTTTTTCTGAAAATAAAGATCACCTATTTTTTCCTTAATCTCAGGATAAATACGATCCAGAGGAGCTAATGGTAAGAAAGGAACTTTAAATGTAGGAGTTGTTCTTATTTTACCCGAAGGTTTTGATCAAAATATTTAGGATCACTAATCCCATCAATAAAATTGATAAATAGAACAATTAATTCGAAATGGATATGAATTGAAAAGTTAGAAAAAACTGAGTTCAATTAATGCTTCATGGTTTACATTTAAAGTTGTCTTCAAGGAAAAACGTGTGGATTTATTAGTAATAATGAAATAATGTTTAATATAATTGTAGAAAGGCATATTAGTAAGGTCTTTTGAACATTATGCAATGAGGAAGTTGCAAAATATGTTAAAATATGATACAATGTAATAAATGGTCAGTCCATGTCAAGATGGGTGAAAGCAAACTTTTTATTGTTTTTGAGTCTAAGGTCTTAGGAAGAGTTGAATAAGTGATGTAGAACTAGGGTGGAGATCAAATTAAAATGAAAAATACAAGATGATCAACCCAAAATCCAAAGAAAATTCAAAAGAATTCATAAATCCACTTGTTAGGTACACTCTTTCTACAAGTAATGCTAAACAGCTTCAAGAGACTTTTCACCCAACTTTCCCAAAAGAATTTTCAATTAAATGATGGATTTAGACACCCATTAAGGACTTACACAATGTACTTCAAGATCAAGTATAACTCCTTTGGACTAGTTTAGACTTCCAATACACTCACCATGGGAAAATCAAGGAAAATTGGTCAATTTAACAAAGGAAGTACCCTTCAAACTTATCCAATCACCTTGAAACTTTGGAGAAGCAAATTAAATGGCCCAAAACCATATAATCTAGCACTAATTTGCACCTGTACGGTCAGAAACACTCCCAACTAAAAAAAACCTCCTTTTTTAATGCAAAAACAAGGGTTTTGTCAAAATCTTCATTCCCAGGCTTCAATAAACAAATAAATGGTCCAAACACCTTTCATAGGGTCTGCGTTGACATTTTAAATTCTTACAAACTCAAATTCATCAACATTTCATTGAAAAACACTTCAAAACTATCACTTTTCAAGGGAAAATTTGCATTTCCAGCCCTATGGCATCACACAATAACCACAAGAATGCTTTATTCTAATATTAAATGCATTGAAAAATCTAGAATAATATATTTTTCACCAATCCACTGAGTTATAGGAGAAAACAGTAGGTGGATTGGTCAAAAACTCATTATTTTGCTTTCAAACCCTTCACAAAGAAAAAAACAAGGTATACACTGTATTTTTTGAATTTCTCTTACAAAACAGAAGATTAGAACTCCAAACCAAGTGCAGATAAAAAAAAATCATAAAAATTCAACCTCTAAATATTTCAAAGCATGATTGGGTCTGTACAGTCCGTACAACAACAAACAATTTTGAAAAATAGTGAAAATACTCAAAAAATGCACCAAAAAAATGTGGTATTCTTATTCTGTGAATTTATTACACCTTCAACAACCTTGATTCGAGCTTGAGAAGGCCTCTTATAAATTTTACAAGCTATAAACACCTTAAAACCAACCAACTTACACCTAATTACCCTTTAAATGACTCTAATTTTGCAAATCAACACAAATTTGACAACATTTGCAACATTTTGCATTTTTGCAATTTTTGAACTTTTAAGACTCTAAATACCTTTAGAAACCTGAAATATGGTAATTTAGACCTTATTTAATCCTTATTAATACTTCTAGACTCAAAAACAACAAAATCCCTTCATTTACCCAATTTGACATCTTTGACAATTTTGACAAATTTTTCAAGTTTTCACACATTTTGCAATGTCTTCATGGAACAAAGATGAAATCACCTTCAAGTGAAATTTAAAAAAAAACCTTTCCAAGGCACCAAAAACAAGTTATAACATTTATGTACTATTTCTCAAGGGAATTCAATACATATAAGACCTGTTCGGCCTATATACAGGTAGGGAACTCAGAAAAATCAGTAAAACTATGAGAAAACAAAGTAATTTCCAAACTATATTCTTTTCCCTCCAATCCAACAACCACAAATCAAGCCTCTCCAGGATTTACATAGAATTTATCATCCTCCTATAACTGATCCATTCCCCTAACCACCAACAAACTAAATTTTCAAAACACATAACCATTGCAATTACGAATTTGTCGCATTATGCAACTCACAAATTTGCAACTGTACCACTTTTCCTACTAACTAAACTAATAAATATATTATGTCATTGAGATACAATATTTCATGTTGCCTTTTAGGCTTTCAAACTCACTTATTGACACATTTTTAATGCAAGGGTGCATTTTGACCATCAAATATGGAGATTTGTGACTAAGTGCCTAGGTGCTCTTGCAACACCTACCTTGTCAATACTACCGAATTGGCAAGCTAGTGAGCTCACTGACTTGCCAAATCCATAGGGTTGATAAGGTAGGGGAAAAATATGCCTCATAGAAATCGATGCAACCTAGGTCATCTCTAACATACCTTAGGGTATGACATTCAACAAAACAACTACTATGGTTCAACCGACTCGATCCCTTAAGGGTGTAAAGTGCAAAAGGGCAACAATATTTGAGAGGGTTTTACTCGTAAACCATGGTGATTACAAAATATATGTCTGAACCTATGAGATCAAGTTGGACCCCTCCACAACAACCTCTCTCGGTTATTGCTATCTCAGCGACATTTTCCTGTGGTGGCAAATTTTCACTCGGGGAAAAAGTTGTCAAATGTAAGTAGTTAAAAGTTACAAAGTGGTGCAACTTTCGTTCTACAGCTCATGTGACCAAATGAACTATTCCAACGCATCTAGGTGGGTAATTTTATGCTAGGAATTCTCCTCTTTCACACCCAAACATGTGTAATCGCTCTGAGCTACGTTCAACCAGATCAATCCTTTAAGGGTCCAAAGTGCAAAATGACTGCAAACTTCAGCATGCTATTAATCGGACACCATGATGCTTAGAAAATTCTCGTCCAATCCTACAAAATCACATTGGATCCATCTACAGTAACCTCTCTCAGTTTTTTCTATCTCAAAGGAATTTTCCTGTGGTGGCGAATTTTCACTCGGGGAAAAAGTTGTCAAATGCAAGTAGTTGAAAGTTGCAAAGTGGTGCAACTTTCAATCTGCAGCTCGTGTGACCAAATAGATTGCTCCAACATGTCTGGGTGGGTACATTTACACTAGGCATGGTCCTCTTTCACACCCAAACATACGGAATCGCTCTGAGCTACTTCAACCAGATCGATCCCTTAAGGGTCCAAAGTGCAAAATGGCTGTGAATTTCAACATGCTATTTCTTGGGCACCGTGATACTTAGAAACTTCTCGTCTAATCCTATAGAATCATGTTGGGCCCTTCTACAATAACCTCGCTCAGTTTTTGCTATCTTAGAGGCATTTTTCTATGGTGCCGAATTTTCACTTGGGGAAAAAGTTGTCAAATGCAAGTAGTTGAAAGTTGCAAAGTGGTGCAACTTTCGTTCTGCAACTCGTGTGACCAAATGGATTGTTCCAATGCATCTGGATAGGTATGTTTACGTTAGGCATGGTCCTCTTTCACACCCAAAAATGCGAAATCGCTCTGAGCTACGTTCAACCGAATCGATCCCTTAAGGGTCCAAAGTGCAAAGTGGTTGTGAACCTCAACATGCTATTACTCAAACACCGTGACGCTTAGAAACTTCTCATCTGATCGGCAAAAACTAAAAAATTGGCAAAAAAAGCTTTTAAAACCTGCAAAAAAATGCGAATAAAATCATGTTGATTTTCATGTGAAAAAAAACAATGAGACCATAGCTTGTTGCTTACTATTATGCTTTGATAGACTTTTTCCAAGCATCCATAGCTTGTTCGAAAGCACCTATTTTAGGATTTTAGCTATAGCAGCAAGGCAATGAACTGTTTGATAAAATGCTTTGGTAGACATGTATGAAAAATGTCGTAGCATAGACAAGGTAGTGAACTATTTGAAAAAATGCCTCAAAGAAATGCGGTCTCATGGTGATTGAATGCCATGAAAATCCATAGCCATACGCATTCGTCATGGCATTCCATCACCATGAGACCACATTTCTTCGAGACATTTTTTCAAGCAATTCACTGCCTTGTCTATGCTATTGCTTACTATTATGCTTCAATAAATTTTTTTCAAGAATCCATAGCTTGTTTGAAAGCACTTGTTTTAGGCTTTTAGCCATAGCAGCAAGGTAGTGAACTATTTGACAAAATGCTTTGGTAGACATGTATGAAAAATGTGGAAGCATAGACAAGGCAGTGAATTGTTTGAAAAAATGCCTAAAAGAAATGCGGTCTCATGGTGATTATTGTCATTGCATTCCATCACCATGAGACCGCATTTATTTGAGGCATTTTTTCAAACAGTTCACTGCCTTGTCTATGGCTTGTCATGGCCTTCCATCACCATCAAACCACATTTCTTTGAGGCATTTTTTCAAACAATTCACTGCCTTGTCTGTGCTACTACTTACTATTATGCTTTGACATATTTTTTCCAAGCATCCATAGCTTGTTCGAAAGCACCTGTTTTAGGCTTTTAGCCATAGCAGCAAGGCAATGAACTGTTTGATGAAATGCTCTGGTAGATATGTATGAAAAATGTCATACCATAGACAAGGCAGTGAACTGTTTGAAAAGATGCCTCAAAGAAATGTGTTCTCATGGTGATGGAATGCCATGAAAGTCCATCACCATAGGAATTCATCATGGAATTCCATCACCATGAGACCACATTTATTTGAGGCATCTTTTCAAACAATTCATTGCCTTGTCTATGGCTTGTCATGGCATTCCATCACCATGAGACCACTTTTCTTTGAGGCATTTTTTCAAAAATTTAAATGCCTTGTCTATGCTATTGCTTACTATTATGCTTTGATATATTTTTTCCAAGCATCCATAGCTTGTTCGAAAGCATCTATTTTAGGCTTTTATCCATAGCAACAAGGCAATGCACTATTTGATTAAATGCTTTGGTAGACATATATGAAAAATGTCATAGCATAGACAAGGGAATGAACTATTTGAAAAAATGCCTCAAAGAAATGTGGTCTCATGGAATGCCATGACAAGCTAATGCAGTTGGCAACTGCTCCTAGTTATTAGTTATGCGATGTGAAGTAATTGCATAACTGCTTAGGTTGACTTTGTAAAAAGCTATATTGTAATTGAAATTTTTTCATCTATCAGCATCTAGTTATTCGTTATGCAATGTGAAGTGATGCTTTGAGTTTGAAAGATGTGCAATGCATGAATATAAACTACAAAAATCTATTTTCTACATTTCATTAGTTAAACTCTTTATTTTATTTTCTCTCTATATCTCTATGCTATGGAAATGCCTTTCGATTTCAAAAAATATAGTTTTTATCTCTTGTTATACAATTTTTTATGTTTTTCTAAAAATCCAATTTTTTCTCGATTTTTTCCATATTTTTTCAAAAAATCTTATACTTTTGGTTTGCCGATTTATTCCCTAAAATATTTTTGTTGCTATGACCAAAACAATAAATACCAATTGAGATTGTACATAGGGCTTGAACATTGGTCTACCATCACACAAATAGAAAACCAAAAGGAGTAGATATACAATGTTAAAGAAGAGTGAAAGAACAACTAAATTTATCATTTCAAAGCAATTTTTTTGATGCATTTTTTCAAACAGTTCACTGCCTTGTCTATGCTATTGCTTACTATTATGCTTTTGATATATTTTTTCGAAGCATCCATAGCTTGTTCAAAATCACTTGTTTTAGGCTTTTAGCCATAGCAACAAGGCAGTGAACTATTTGAGAAGATGCTTTGGTAGACATGTATGAAAAATGTGGTAACATAGACAAGGCAAGGAACTATTTGAAAAAATATCTCAAAGAAATTTTGTCTCATAGAATGCCATGATAAGAAAATGCAATTGGCAGCTGCTCCTAGTTATTAGTTATGCAATGTGAAGAAATTGCATAACTACTTAGGTTGAATTTGTACAAACTATACTGTAATTAAATTTTCGGCATCTATCAACATCTACTTATTAGTTATGTGAAGTGAAGTAATGCTTTGACTTTGAAAGATGTGCAATGCAATGTAATCAACGACATGAATATAAACTACAAAAATCCATTTTTTACAATTCATTAGTTAAAATATTTATTGTATTTTCTCTCTATATCTCTATATGCTACGGAAATACCTTGCAGTTGTATTTTAAAGGCTTAATAGGTCAGTTAGGTGGTATTTGCAAAATCAAGTTGTGAATGAATGTTAATTAAGAGAAAAATTGGCAAATTGCCATCTTAGAAGTCTAACAAAGGGTGGTTATGGTGGTTGATCAGCTCAAGGGGTAGTTGGAAGGTGGTATCAAGATATATTTCTGTAATACCCCGAGTTGAGGGTTGATTTTGTTCAGTTTCTAATAAGAAAATATACTTTTGAAAATGTTCATCACTAGTTTTCTTTGTTTTCCTGAATTTTCATTGCCTTGCACAGGCCCATACAAGTCTATAATGACTTGAGGCTTTGGATAGTTGATTGCATATATGGGTAAACCCATAATAGTGGTGTACAATTTTGATGAGGAAGGAAATTTGTCAAAATTCTCACACATTCAAAATTTTGTATTTTAAAGGGTTCGTTCGAACTAGGGGGTTCGCACAAACCCAAAAGAGGGGTTCGGTCAAACCTCTAGTTCGAGCAAACCCCCTTTTGCATGGTGGGCTCGCTTGAACCCTATGATGTCATGTTTCTTTCATAGAAACAAATGGAAAATTCAAAAAAAGGGGGGTTCGAGTGAACCCCCCTTTGAATGAACCCCCCTTAACTTGTTCGAGCGAAGGGGGGTTTGTTTAAAGGGGGGTTCGCTCGAACCCCCCTTTTTTACCCTTCTCCCCCTCTTCCACCAAATTTTAGCAGATTTCTGCCCTTCAAAGCTCGGGTTGAGGATGAAAATGGAGGAGACTTCACATACCCAACTGGAAGATGGTAGTCCTTAGAACGAGTTATCCAACAAATAAAATTTTAATATGTTTTGGTTTTATTATGTATGTGTTTTTTTAGTTTTATTAAACATAGGTTTTTCATCAAAAATCAAGCTCTTTGTTTTGCACATGTGGAAAAATAACAGATTATCAAAATAAAAATTTAAAAAATATGTTCATGCTGGGTATTGATGTCCTTGATCCATTAAAAAAAATAAAATTGAATTTTGATACATACATAAAAATTTATGTCGTATACAGTCCACCTATGTATGAATTGCAATTAGTTTGACTTCGAAACTTGATTAAGGAAAAAATATTCAATAAAAATCTATGAGACCAAATGAAAGTGCTAGATATCGTAGTTACAAATCTAAATTCAAAAAAAATAGAATTTTATCCTTCATACAAAAAAAGTTATATTGTATATGGTGAGCGACACTTTTTAAAAATGTTGTTTTATGAAAAAAACCGGTTTTTGTGGGAGATGGAAAAAAAAGTGCAATCTAATTCCAAAATTTTTGAAAAAAGTATTTTTAGAATCTACAAACAAAATGTGATGAGACTCTAGTTTGCAACATCTTCAAATTCCTCATGGTTTAACCGCTATAGGTGCCCGAATGTGAATATTTATTTAGAAATAATAATTTCAGTGTCCAATTTGGCCAAAAATTGTAAACCACTATTGTGGGATCACCCATGTGTTTACTCTCTTTGCATCTCTTCTAAAGGTTTAAATCCACTGTTGGTGTGTGTGGGATCAAAAAAGTTGGTTACTACTCTATTTTATGTATTAGGGGTTTTGAGGGTAACACCATGACACATTAGCCAATCCACCTACTATTATGACCCTGTGGCTCAGTGGATTGGCCTGTACCATGATTAGTTTTGTGTATGAATACTTTGGAGGCTGAGAGAATGAATAAACTCAGTGGGGTGTGAAGTTCTAATGCTGTACAGGGGTGTTTCCACCATGAAAGTAAGGAACTCAAGCAGTGAATCTAAGAAATACTGGAAGGAATGGGATTGTGAGTGTCTTTTAAGTTAAGGCAGAGGTATTGTGAGGTGTTTGGACCTTTGGAAGGATTGGGGGAGGTATGGAGTTATGAGTTTCTTTAAAACCCTTGTTTTTGTGAAGGTTTAGGAGGGTTTGTGAGTAGAGAAATAGAACAAGTTCTTGGGGCTCTTAAAATGGGAGAATCCTACATTTGGTGAGCATCCCTAAGACTGTTTCAAGTTTTCTTGGTTTGGAGGTGAGTTTGTGAGGGGGTTCCTTTGGAAATTAGGCCTAATTGTGAAGCCTAGAGCGAGGGAGGTGTATTGAAAGTTCATGTTGGTCCAAAAGAGTTACTATTGGTTTTGGCATATGTTGTGTAACCCTGAAAAGGGTATCTTAATCCACCTTTAAATGGTCGGGTGTTTTGGAAAGGTTGGGAGAAATTAGGCTTGGACCGGGTTTTGAGTGCTACATGGGTGGATTGTTGGGTAAGGTGTTGAATGAAGAGTTTGGTTTGATGGGGCTTTGAGGTTGTGTAGATTGCTCAAAATAGGTTGTATTAATCTTGTTAGGAGCCCCTTTAAGGCAGATTGTTAGAGTGATTGGGTTTAAGCCTCCTTGCCTCTACATCAGTGGGGCACAAGTAATTGAAGCATTCCAAAGGATACAAACCACCACGAATGGAGCTTATTTATACAATACGCTTTAGATGGGGCTTATTGAGCATTCAACAATAATTAATTAAACATTAGATGTAAACAAAATCCATGCCTACAATATTCAAGCATACAACTTACATGATACGCATGATAACATCATTCAAGAATGGCAATAGCAAAATAAGAGTTTCTTTAATCAAAAATCCGAAAGGCTATACAATGATATATATTGATAAAAGTATATAAATTTATCCAAAAAAACCATATAGGCTTAGTACAAAGGAGTCATATGGACATAAAATATCACGCATATATATCAATAGTACAAAACATATGTTCCAAAATGCCACATAGGCATACAACAAACAACACTAATACATAGTCATTTCCCTCTAGGGGAAGGAAATAGATCCTAGGGTGCCTTCAAAATTCAGCTGGATGGAGTGACTGCTGCTTCTCTTGTCTTTCAAACACGCTCACTACTCCTTCTCTCTTCACTCTGGACCTTCAACTGATACAATTAAAAGTAAAGATGTTAAAACATAGAAATTGAATTGTGGAATGGCATATAACAAAATATATAATCACTTAGCACATACATATAGTCATCATGCAAATTACAACATCACCACGTCCATGATCTGGAGTGACAACCACCTATAGCAACCATGAAGATATAAATTAAACTACATAAAATTATCATGAAAATTTTATTTAATAGACCATAAAAAAGCAAATATAATGTCAAATAGACTAATCTATTCCATACCTCTCTCAATGGATCAGAACTGGCTATTGCTGTAGCAACTCCATGGTCCATCTTGCCACCAACATCACCGGGGCTATCTCTTATCAACATCTGCAAATGAACAATATCTCAGGTATCATGTTGATATAGGAGAACATAATGTGACACGATCGAGGAATACTTGAATACAATGTTTGTGTTTCTCATCAATTTTTTAGATTTATATATATGCAAAATTATGAAAACTAGCTAACATAGATTTACAACACCATTAATGAATAGAGGCTACTTGAGTGTACGTTGTTTGAGGATATGAATCGCGAGGTGTCGATGAAGAAGGTGCACCAGGAAACTGTTTGAAATCTAAAGCATGTTATGAGACAAACATTCAAATATAACATTCAACTGTTCAAATGCAATAATAAAATCTTTAATACTAGTTGCATACCTATGGACTCATCATCGAGAATGTATAAGGGTATGTAGGAATAGAGAATCCCTCATGAATAGTGTGACCCTGAAATTTCATCATATCAAAATTCTCCTAATTTAGTTATTCTTAAATTTCAAAATATATTTTAATAAACAACATTAAAATAACTTGCTAAATTTTACCTGAATGTTAATGCCGAATGTATCACTCAAAATATCATCTATGAAATCCATCACCTTTGCAACTGACGTAGGTTGTGTAGTTGCACCATGAGCACCCTGATAATCGTACGTGTAAACAACACCACAAGTGCCACAATGGTGGGATGGAGCTCGGGGCCTACACATCTCCTCCACACCAGGCTCTACTAGAGGACTCACACACTGTAAAATGGTCTGGGTGAGTGAGCCAATCGACTTCATCGTGTCCACCTCTACACGTCTCCTCCACACCAGGCTCTACTAGAGGCCTATGGATTACGTTGTGTAGTAGGTCTATCGTGTGTGGAGCCCCCACCTCTACCCTGCAAGTCTAATATGTCAAAATAGTTTGGCATTTTATTGAAGACAAACTCGCAATAGAGTTTTCTCAAAAATTATTGTAGCACCTCATGGTTATTGCATGGAGGTTGGTCAAATACCATCCACCACCTCTCCCAAAAATTGTTTTTAATTAACTCATGGTGGCACCAATGGATGGGGAACCTCCTGCATGCATGGGACAAAGGTTCATTGGTTTTTGGGTCTATAAATAGGGCACACAACTCGGCTTTGCTAATTTTTAGTTTTTTGACATCTGCATATGACAAACCATTAGCATAAAATTGTCTCATCTCATGCCTCTTAGTTGACCAAAAATTCATTTGCTCGCTCATTTCTCCTACATGAGTTAAAATTGACTTCAATGATTCAACAATCCCTCTCCTATAAGGGTGGGTTTTGGCATGCTCAGTTAATCTTGCAATTAATTGTTGAATGTCTCTTTTATTGTTTTCAATTTGATTTTGAATATTTTCTTGTGTTCCTTGAGGATGCCTATGAATTGATGGAGGGGTTTCAGGTTGTTCTTGTATAGGAGGCTCTTCATGAGGGGGTGATTGTGAATTATCAATGTTTTGAGGTGGAGATTCATTCCATGAGAATTAAAACAAAGTTTTATTATAAAAATATATTTAAATTTGCATTCCAAATAAATAGAATAAAAATACACATCTCTTTGCAATCTTCGACCTCTCCGACCTGTTGGCGACATCCTCGTGGAAAATGGTAAGCTAAGGACACAAACAATGGAAGAGATTTGGCGAGCGCGAGTTGTAGACTTGAAATCTTCTTCCTCAAGCCGCGGGTTGAAGAAAGAATGGGGGTTTGAAACCCGTTTTTGGATTTTTATGTCTAAAAAGACATTTGGTGTGTGCCAAATGCCTTATTTTGGGTTTTTTTTTTATCGTTTTTTCAATTTGGGACCTAAATTGTGTCACAAATTGGTGCACTTACCCAAATAGAAGAGGACTGGCTTAAGAATATTGCAGATGAAGATGAGAAGATGCACATTATAGTGAAAGAAGAGGGAACACAAGTTGCAGCTGACGAGGATGTGGAAGATGTTGTAGTGAAAATTGATGTCGCAGCTGTGAATAAAGATGAGGTAAATCTATTTTATGATGATATTTTGTTTTCATATAAGATAGTAGAAGAACGAAATCATGTAGAGAAAATGAAGATTGTTGTAGATGCAGATTGGTGTTTAGATTCTACAAATTTGTGCATAGAAATTGTAAAGTATGTTGCAGGATTTCGATGGAGGTGGTTAGTCTACGGTGGGTTGGATCCCATAAAGGAGGAGAGGAGAAGAGAGAAACTTTGGTGGAGGAGGATGGTATATGATGGATGTGAATCCATGAGAGGAGAGAATAGTGGTGAATGGAGTTGTGTAAGGAGGATGGTACTTGTGCTCGAAAAGTGCTAGAAAAAGAGAAAGAAGAAATAATCCTATGCATATTTCATAGTGATGGAGTTCGATGTAGATTGTTTGCAATCTCAAAGGGTAATTATATCATTCAAATTCACCTTTGGGAGCCTATGCTCACAATTTTTCCCACCTAGCGTGTCTGATGTAAGAGAATCTAGGTACAGGCGTAATCCACATCAACCAAAAAAATGTTTTATTTTGAGCTTTGTTTTAGTTTTGACATTTATTCTCGAAATGCCATTTAACTCGATTTTGGTGATCGATGGTGGAAGAAGTTAAGTGGCATTTTTTCATAGATTGACAAACATCATATATCGCTATGTTTTTGAATGTTCATTGTAATTTTATGAGCCTTGGAGGTGGAATATACTGAGAAATCAAATACATGTATATTTTGATTGTCAATTGGTTCCTCCATGTGATTAAATTTTGTTTATATATGATCATGCAAATTATTATTCAAAACTTTATGAGGGTATGGAAATGGGATAAAGTCATGGTTAAAGAGCATAGAAGACAAAAAGAGGATAGTTGAGGCAATTATGAAGGGAAGTGCAGAAATGTTAACACAATCATAAAATATGAGCCGCTAGCAATAAAGAAATAAAAATATCAATGCCAAAATATCAATGCAACTAGAGTATGGAGGAAAAAATGAATATAGATGGGAAGAGAAATGAAAGGATTGCACCATTCAATTTGAAATTAAATAAAAAGAAATTTGCATAGAGAATTAAAAGAAGAGTTTGTAGTTGGATAAGAAAGTAATCATTTGCAGGAGAAAGATAATGAAGGGTCGTGCCCATGAAGAAAATGAAGGAAGATGGAAAGACATAAGCCACATAGCTTATCAACCATAAAATGGAATGAATTCCTTAAAAAAAGGAGGAAAAAGTGACAAGGTTGCACAAAGGTGATATGGGAACTTGAATGGATAAATCCCACACAATAAGAGATGGATATAATCCTCCAAATAATGAAGTTCATGGAAAATTGGTTGTAAAATATCATGCAGGAGGAAAGAATGTGAAAGAGCTATGTTATGAGAGGAGATTGGAATTTGAAATAAAAAGAAAAATATGAATTGGTATGGTATGAGGCTGCGTAGCCATGATTAGATTGGAGGATGTTGCGATACCATGAAGCCAAAGAAACTTGCAGATTAGGTGCATTGTAGGGGTGCACCAAAGTGGGAATTATAATTTGGAAGGTCAAAAATAATTTACAGTTGAAATAATAAAAAATAAATTTTCTAAACTTTAAAATCAAAGTTATTTGGAAGTCTCATAGAAAACAAAAGGAGTTGGTGGAAATTATTTAATTGTGTAGGATTCATTTATTTATTTAATTAATTGATTTGGATGCGTTTATCACATGTGTATGGCGGTGCATCGAGGCCTTTGAATTCACATGATTTTGCGTTTGTTTTGAAGTTTTTTGAATTATTGATTTTAATGTTTTTTCTATACTACATATTCAAATTTGGTATATATTTGATATTTATAGCAAAATAAATAGTATGGAGATCGTTTTACTAAGTCTCTTTTTGGGTTGTGCGAATGGCATTATTTCCTTCAAATTTCACGAGTTAAACTCAATAATTCTTGATTTTTCTTAGATTTAATGGTATAATCTTATCTCAAGGATATAATTTTTTGAGTAAAATTGAATATCAGGTACTTTATTATTCATCACTCTCTTTTTCTTTTTTCCTTTCCTTTTCTTATGTGATTTTTTTTTTTTTCATTTTCTTTTCTTATGTGATTTTGTTTGAATTTGTGAATGGTTTTTATGGATAGATGTTTACATCATCATTAATATCACATTCATATTTAAATATACATTTAGCAATTGAAAACACCAAATCAAATCAAAACACACACCAAAACTAAAAATAAACTAAAATATTTTTTTGGTTGATGTCGATAATGCATGCACCTAGATGCTCCTGCATCGAACACGTCGGGTAGGAAAATTTTGTGAATAGGACTCAAAAAATGGTGTTGAGTAGTGGGACTACTATTTTAGGTTGAATGCAACCTATAAAAACTCCATCATTGTCCAAAGTGCACTGACAATTATTTATGCTTCCTCTTTTTCTAGCACCTTGTCGGAACATGCACCACCTCCCTCCAACAATGTTGCATCCTCTTCTACCAAATACCCTCTATTCTTCTCTTCTCATTCATTGGATTTATCCCACCACTAATCATCGACCTCCACAAAGTGTCACCCGCATCATCCTCCATAAGCTCTACAAATAAATATGTAGCATCTACAACATAATTTTGTTCTCTATACATCTCTCCTTCTACCATCTTATTTGAAAATAAAATATCATCATCATAAAATAAATTTACCTCAACTGCAACATTAATTTTTCTATGACATCTTCCATATCCTTGTTAGCTACAAATTTTTGTTCTTCTCCCTTTGCTGCAACAATGAGCTTCGACATCCACTCTTCTTAAATTGCCAACATTTGTGCTAACAAATCATGATCTTTTCAATGCTCTACAACTGCAAGAAAAAATGCATCTTCATTCTTTCTATCCAATGCCATCTTCTATTCTTCTTCATGTTCCTCTGTAGGGGTTGCTCTCACATCTCTCTTCTTCTCACTTTTCTTCACCAATGTACTCTCATCTTTTCCAATTTCTCAATTCTGGCTCAAATCTTCCCCACTTCCTCACATACCATCTTTTACATACACTCTAACAAGAAAATTGTGATCAAGCATATAAAAATTTATTTAAAGGTTTGCTAAGGAATTTTGGCTCAATTGGTATTCCTCTTCCAGTAAGGGCACTTGAAGTTGGTTCCTCCTCCAGTGAGATGGAGAGAAAGAAGAAAAGAGCAATAGAAATTTTTGTCTGTACTCCTCCAGCATGCAAGACTCCAAGAGATGAAGGGAAAGGGAAAGAATAGGTGATTGTAGATATACTAGATGAGGAATCTGAGCACACCCAAAGAAAAGAATTGGAAATAGTCGAGCCGAAACAAGAAAAGGCAATGACAAAAGGAAGTGAAGAAGAAGGTGATTTAACCAAAGAAGAGCTATTGCAACTTATTCATGAGGAAGATTAAATGCATAAAATCACAAACATATGGTCTATCGGACCTTCACATGAGTAGGACATGATTTTGAACATACCAAGTGCTCATCTTGTACACAACCATATTAAACTAGAGAGTCTACAAAATACATTGCCAGAAGAGATGATTGAATGCATCAAGGAAATCATGGATTCTGAGTCTCAGAACAAGGAAGAAGAAGTAATTTTACACCTGAAGAAGCAATACAAATTATCACTCACCAAGCTAAAAAGGCACATGAATTAGCTAAGGAAATGCATAAACACAACAAACAGTATCTACAACTATTGTCTTTGTTGGCCTCATGCAATCACCAAGTACAAAGAAAAGTTGGAACAAATTGAAACAAAGTTGAACAGTATTGGACAAGACTTTAACATGTTTCAAGATCAAGATGGGGCAATTAAGAAAATGATTCAAGAATTACAAACAAAGCATATAAATGTTCAAAACACTAGAAACAAGATTGTTGACACCTTTTGGAAAGTGAAGGACATAACAAAATGCAGACTAGAACAATTGATTGAGATATTGAGGAAAGGAGAGATATTAGAAGAAGCCATCACCATTCTGGAATCCCTCATCAAGATTATCAACTGGACATTTGAAAACAAAAACATGATCATAATCACCAGGATTGTAGTAGAAGCATGGAAGAAGTTTCTTCTGGAGATGAAGGAGAAATACAAAGTAATCTTCTAACACAAGTAGCAGCTATATTTCTTCAAAATTTTGAACCAATTTTTGAACAAGTAATTTTTTCGTTAAAGGGATTATTGTAAGAATTTTTATTTATTTTTCATTGATGTCAAAGGGGGAGAGAGAGTAGTGAAAAATGCCTTATCAAATTCAGGGGGAGTTGTGTTAGCTATGACATTTTGAAGTCTTGAAGGATTGCAGTATGTTGGTTTTGACACTTAGTCATTTTTCACTAAGTGTTGCCATCAATGCCAAAGGGGGAGATTGTTGGCATATGGCTTTTGGTGTTGTCATTGATGACAACCTAAGTCATTTATCTGGTCCACACTTTAGTATTTATCCATACTGGGAGACAGAGTGAAGAATAGGTTATTTGACTGAAGTTGAGTTTGTCAATCCATTTGCATTGTGAGTTTATCAGTTCGGGTTGTGGATCTCAGGGAAGGTTGTTGGATATCTGGAATATCCTGTTATCAAGTTTTGTGTCATTGCATCAATTGGTGTACGAGTTAGGAGATCGGGTTGACTGATTTTTTGTTTAACAGTGCTAGAAGGCCGACTAAGTGAATATGGCATGTTGCGGATGTTCAAGGAAAAATTGTTTGAAGTATTTTTGGGTTTGAGGATTTTGTTTTGGGTCCTCACTATGTTGTGGCCTACTTTGGATGGTGTGCATTGAAAATTATTTATGGTTTGAGCTGACAGTTTGTAAATATTTTTCATATTTTGTTGAAGCGAACTTATAGCGACTAAATCTTTAATTGTGGATATATATAAGTAATTGATTATATCATTTTGATATAGATGCGAAGTGTGTTGATGTGAGATGTGAATTAAGAAGGATAGCAGAGTGATTATGCACAGTTTCACTTGTGCATAAAAGGGATTTGTGATGCGAATCAAAGAAGATATATAGCATAAGAGCAGAATCAGACGAGCGGATCAAGGAATGAGACTTATGAGCTTAATCAGAACTATAATCAAGCATTAGGAGATTCTATTCTTTCAGTTCAATTCTTCAGATGGATTTAATCTAAATGTTCTATAAGGTCCAATGAATCTTCATTTTTGAGCAGTGAGCTCTAGGCAATGCACCTGAATGCATGTGCATTCCCCATTTGTAAAACACTTATATTTGAGTACTCAAATTATGGATTGACCTCCACCGTGGTTTTTCCCCTAATAGGGTTTCCACATAAAAATCCTTGTGTTATGGTGTTGTGGATTATTGTTTTATGTGCTTGCATCTTTATTTTTGTTCAATGTTATAAGTGGTTTAAATATTAGATTAATAAAGTTAAATTTTATAGAACACTGATTCACCCCCCCTCTCAGTGTTCCTTGATTCCAACAATTGGTATTAGATCTTAGTTCCTTGGAAGAAGTTTAATAGCTTGATGTGGATCTTGAAATGCAATGGACTCTGGTAGTCTTCAACAACAACTTTTGGTGGCACTTGATGATCTTGATCAGTCCAAAGTAGAAGTCTAGGAATTGAAAGCAAATCTTAAGGATGCTAAGAAATTCATTCAGACATTGAAGGGTCAGATTATTAAATCCAGGGAGAAGAGAAAGGATCTTTGTGATCAAATTAATAAAAAAGGGAGCAAAAGCATGGATGATGTTCACCTAAATCAAACCTTGAAGGAAATAATTGGAGAATGTGAAAAGCTTGCCTGTGACAATGCTACCCTAAAGAATGAGATGGAATCTATGATGATGAAGCTAACTAAGGAGATTGAAGAGAGAAAGAAGAATGAGGAGAATCTTTCTCAATCCTTAAAAGAAAAATATGATGAATGCAATAGAATTAATGAAGGATTCATTCAGTTGGAGATTGAACTGCAACAATCTAGAAATAATGAAGAAGAGCTTGAAAGACAGATTGTTATTCTCAAGGATGAAATTGCTACTGCAAATGAATACAAGGAGAAGTTAAAAACTAGCTTAGCTAAGCTTGATGAGCTAACTCGAGCTCAAAAGGATGGAAATGACAAGCGAGGTCTTGGATATGAGAAAGGAGAAAGTTTCAGATCTGAACAAAGGAATTTTAGGCAAGGAAATTAGATGAACAAAGAAAAAAAAATCGGGTAAGACAACCTAATGCTCAAAAGTTTAATGGGTACTATTTTTCTTGGAATAAATTTGGTCATATGGCTGCTCAATGTAGAAGTAAAATGAAATCGAGTGATTCATCATTCCCTGGTCAATGTTTCAATTACAATAAGTTTGGTCATAAGTCAATTGAATGTAGAAAATTATCAAACAACTTTGTTAGTAGAAGGAATGTTAAATGTTCTACCTATGGAAGATTTGGGCACATTGCTAACCAACGTAGATCAAGAAGAAATCAATGGAATGACTGGTTTGAACAAGGAAATGTTGTATGTTACAATTGCAACAAATACGGTCACATTGCAATAATCTACAGAAATAAAAATATGGATAGAAGGGGTCTGGCATACAAAGGAAGAAATACGTAGGAAGCTGATAAAGGAAAAGGGAAAGTGACTATGGATGAAGTAAGAGACCGGATGAAGAAGACATGGGTAAGAAAGAATGAGTCTGATGTAGGAAATAGTTCCATACTAGAACCTGCTTCTAATAATTCCTCCAGGAATTGATTTCAGGCCATTGGCCTAGGGGGAGTTTTTCAAGAAAATCCTTTTTCCCCTGTCCATAGTTGGTACCAGAACATGGAATATTGTCAATAGTTATATTAATGATTTACAGATGCATTTGAAAACATCCATAAAGAAATTCAAGCAATTGCAGGTCTGTAGAATAATTATTCTCTTGCTGATTGAGAGAACAAGATATCTAGAACACCTAGGAAAAATAATTTAATACAACAAAAGGTTAGGTGTGCGAGTAATAAAAAAAAAGTTGGAACCCTCATTTACCATTTTATTGAAGAAAAGAAGGAGAGCACTCTGCAATATAATTTTGAAAGTGTGAAGATAATTCAATGGAAAAAACCCTAATCCATCAGGTACTACAGTTGTATTAAGAAATTTCCATTTAATTTTGTGTGTGGTTGAAGAACTTATTTGATAGAAACAAGACATGAGTACAAAAGGTAAAATGGAACAAATCAAAGGAATGGTCAACCTAGGTGAATATAGCAGTGAGAAGATTAGATTTGTAAGAAACATGTTGTCGCTCGATGAATTGAAATGGTTGAAAGAAGCAAAACACAAAAGCTTGGATATTTGGAGTGAATTCCCCTATTTCGAGAACGCAAAAATTGTTAAGTTTATTCTGGAAAGATTGAATGATGATATTCTAACTCTGGATAAACCCTACCATATCTCGAAAGAAGTGATTGGAATTGTAACTGGATTATGCAAAGTTGGGGATGTATAGAGAAATAAGTCAATCGGAAATAAAGAAGTGAAAACCCTAACTAGAGTTACTGGAGATCAAAGGGCATTAATAATATCAACAATTAGAGATTCAGTGACAAGGTACATTGCACATGGAGTATCTTACAAAATCTTTTTCAAAAACAAAGAAGGTGCAACTTCGGCAAGTGTCGTTTACATTTCACACAAGTTGATAATGAAAGATCAAGATTTTGACCTTTGCGGATTATTGAAAGATCAATTGATGGAGAATGCATAATTGATAGTAGATAACCCTTTCAGGTTTGGTACGTTGGTTATATGTCTTGTGATGTATTTTTTGAATTGCTTACCACTAAACAACACCATAATATGGGAAGAGAGTGAACCATTTTGTAAACAGCTTTACATACACTCTAACAATTTGGCAAACTGTGATAAAGCATATGAAAATTTATTTAAAGGTTTGCTAAGGAAGTTTGGCTCAATTGGTATTCCTCTTCCGATAAGGGCACTTGAAGTTGGTTCCTCCTCCGGTGAGATGGAGATAAAGAAGAAAAGAGAAAAATAAATTTTTGTCTGTACTACTCCAACATGCAAGACTCAAAGAGCTAAAGGGAAAGGAAAATAACAAGTGATTGTAGATATACTAGATGAGGAATCTGATAAGGAAAATAAGGACAGCCAAAGAAAAGAACTAGAAATAGTCAAACTGGAACAAGAAAATGCAATGACAAAAGGAAGTGAAGAAGAAGGCGATTTAACCAAATAAGAGCTATTGCAACTTATTCATGAGGAATATGGAATGTAGAAAATTGAAAACATATGGTCTATCAGATCTTCACATGAGCAAGAAATTATTTTGAACATACTAAGTGTTCATCTTGTACGCAACCATATTAAACTAGAGATTTTACAAAATACGTTTCCAGAAGAGATGATTGAATGCATCAAGGAAATCATGGACTCTGAGTCTCAGAACAAGGAAGAAGAAGAATTAATTTTACACCTGAAGAAGCAATACAAATTATTACTCACCAAGCTAAAAAGGCACATGAATCAGCTAAGGTAATGCATAAACACAAAAACCAACATCTACAACTATTGTCTTTGTTGGCCTCATGCAATCGACAAGTACAAAGAAAAGTTGGAACAAATTGAAATAGAGCTAAATAGTATTAGACAAGACTTTTCAGGATCAATATGGTGCAATTAAGAAAAGGATTCAAAAATTATAGATAGAGCATACAAATGTTCAAAACACCAGAAACAAGATTGTTGACACCTTTTGGAAAGTGAAGGACATAACAAAATCCAGACTGAAACAATTGATTGAGATACTGAGGAAAGGAGAGATATTAGAAGAAGCCATCACCATTCTGAAATCCCTCATCAAGATTATCAACCAGACATCTGAAAAACAACAGCATGACCATAATCACCAGGATTACAATAGAAGCATGGAAGAAGTTTCTTCCCAAGATGAAGGAGAAATACAAAATAACCTTCTAACACAAGTAGCGGCTATATTTCTTCAAACTTTTGAACTAGTTTTTGAATAAGTAAGTTTTTGGTTAAAGGGATTACTGTAAGTATTTTTTTTCTTTTTTTCATTGATGTTAAAGGGGGAGAGAGAGCCATGGAAACTTCCTTATCAAATTCAGGGGGAGTTGTGTCAGCTATGACCTTTTGAAGTCTTGAAGGATTGCAGTATGTTGGTTTCGACACTTAGTCATTTTTCAGTAAGTGTTGCCATAAATGCCAAAGGGGGAGATTGTTGGAATATGGCTTCTGGTGTTGTCATTCATGGAAACCTAAGTCATTGATCTGGTCCACACTTTAGTATTTGTCCATACCGAGAGACAAAGTGAAGAACAGGGTACTCGACTAAAGTTGAGTTTTTCAATCCATTTGCATTACCAGTTTATCAATTCGGGTTCTGGATCTCATGAAAGGTCGTTGGGTATCTGGAATATCTTATTCTCAAGTTTTGTGTCATTGCATCAATTGGTGTACGAGTTACGAGATCCGGTTGACTGATTTTCTATTTAACAGTGTTAGAAGACTGACTAAGTGAATATGGTGTGTTGTGTATGTTCGAGGCGAAATTGTTTGAAGTATTTTTGGGTCCTCACTATGTTGTGGAAAAATTTGGATGGTGCACATTGAAAATCATTTGTGGTTTGAGCCGACAGTTTATAAATATTTTTCCTATTTTGTTGAAGCCGACTTATAGCGACTAAATCTTTAATTGCAGATATATATAAGTGATTGATTATATCATTTTGATATAGATGCGAAGTGTATTGATGCGAGCTGTGAATTCAGAAGGATAGTAAAGCGATTATGCATAGTTTCACTTGTGCATAAAATGGATTTGTGATTCGAATGAAATCATCTAGAGAAGAAGAGCAAAATTAGACAAGCAGATCAAGAAATGTGACTGATGAGCTTAATCGAAACTGTAATCAAGCATTAGGAGATGCTATTCTTTTAGTTCAATTATTCAGATGGATTTAATCTGAATGTTCTATAAGACAGTGAGTCTTCATTCTGAGCAGTGATCTCTAGGCAGTGCGCCTGAATGCATGTGCATTCCCCATTTGTAAAACACTTATATTTGAGTACTCAAATTGTGGATTGACCTGCATCGTGGTTTTTCCCATATAGGGTTTCCACGTAAAAATCCTTGTGTTATGGTGTTGTGGATGATTCCTTTATGTGCTTGCATCTTTCTTTTGGTTCAAAGCTATAAGTGGTTTAAAGATCAGATTACTAAAGTTAAATTTTGCAAAACACTAATTCACCCCCCCCTCTCAGTGTTCCCTAATTCCAATAGACCTTCCCCAGCTCTCTTTTGGTAGTGTTTAATATGAAGTTTTTTAATTATTATTTTTTGTTTTTTTTACCTGGCACCCTTCCCTATTCTCTACGCCTCTTCCTCATTGTTTTTGTGTCCCTTCAAATTTTAGTTTCTTTGCTTGATTTTGTCTTTAGTTTTTAGTTTTAAAATTTTAAAATACCATCTCCATAAATCTGCATTTTAATCATAAAGTACAACCTTTAACTAAGACACCATTCTTTAGATTTTATGAATTAAAATTTTAATAGAATAGACTTAGCAGTTTGGTGTATAAAATCTTCTTTATTCTTGGTGCCTCATATCTCCTACCAAGGCTAAAAATTGAATTTTTTCATATCTTTCACTCAGGAGCTCATCTTCATGTGAAAATTAGCAAGTATTCTTAAAATGATCATACAAATCTTCCCACAAAAAGAATTTTTCCCCAACTATCACAAAACTCCAGAATTTAAATTTCTCATTAAATTCCTAGCATAAACTTCTAGCATTAAAATATCTCAAACGGTGAGGAATTTGGTGATAATTCATTTTTCACATTTGATGAAATACCTTGAAGAACATGCTTGTCAGAGGATTTCAAACCAGACCCAAGAATCTCTAGAAACAATTATTTCTGTAATATTGCTTTTGGAGCCTTCAAACAGTGAACCAGCGAAAAATTAAAAATTATAATTTTGACCCATTTTAATTCTTCCTATTGCATAGAGATGTCTGAAAACACCAAAGAAAATCAAAACAAACACCAAAAATTAAAATGAACTAAAATATTTTTTTGGTCGATGTCGATAACACTTGCACCCTGATGCTCTTGCATCAAGTTATAGTACATCAATAAATGTTCAGACAATAATATCAAACAAAATTCCAAATAATTTTTTGTGGCATAACACCCTAAAAAATTACATCACACTACATCTTCATCCTTGACAACAATATATAAAAGATAAAATTTGGATATACAAATGGTAAACCATAAACCATGGGAGGAAAAGGATATATCGTTACAGACTAATGCAACACATAGGGGAGGCTTCTATGCAGGCCCACGACCTGTAGGCTAGGGCTTGCATGACTATCCATCGTTGTTGCATGTTTTTGATCGCTAGGGGTTTGGTGAATAGGGGCGCTAACAATATTTCTACGATCTGGGGTGCATAGTTTGGGTTTTTTTAATTATTTTTGTCTATGTTTCCTAGTTTTATTTTCTTTAACAAGTGTAAAGGCTACAGGGAGATACAAGGAGGTTTTCTAGTATCCTCTCTATTGTTTATGGCTTCATGTGAAGTGTTTAACCTTAAAAATAATATGGACTTTCATGCTTCTTTGTGTGCAAACCCTCTTCCTTCATCAAGGGTTGCTATTGGGGATTATTTCATGTTCAAAGATTTGGGGGTAGAGGGGATGGATCCATCTTGCGGCCCTCAGATCCTAAAAAATAATGGATGTTAGGAGAGGTGCCAAGGTAGACAAGTTTTGGTGATTCAACCTGAGTCCATTGTAGATGATGAATATTATTCGAACCATGCCTTATTATGAAAGTTCACGGGGATTCGAGTTTCTCTTCCCTTTCTAGAGTCTTGGACCAGACAAACATGGAACCTTGAGGGTGAAATGGAGGTGATGTTGGCCAATATTTTCTTTGTGGTTGTTTTTAACTACATGGCTAATAGAAATAGAGTTCTCGAAGGAGTTTCATATTTTCACAACTAGATTGGTTTGTTTATCAAACCATGGCATATGGGATCCAACCCTTTAGAGGAGCTTCTGAATCAAGTTCCTGTTTAGGTGTGTCTCCTTAGGTTCTTGGTCAAATTTTGGCTGAATGACATTCAACATATGGTTGCTCTGTTGCTCGAGAAACTAGTAGGCCCCTCTCAACAAACACAAGATAAAGGTAAGGATTTTTTCTCATATTTATGTTGAGATAGACTTCAACAATCCTATACCATACTCTTTGGAAATTTGTGTGGGTTCTTCCTCTTAAGTGCAACAGTTGGATTATGAGACTCTTCCCTTGCATTATAGGTTGTGTCATGAATATGGTCATCTATAGAAGAGTTGTCCTAGGAATCTCTCTTTAGAGCCTCATTTGAACTAGCTACCTCATAACCCTCCGAAGGTGGGCAAGGGTAAGGCTCCTATTCTAGGTGAAGTGACTGATAAAGAAGGTTTTATTTTTATCAAGCCCCATAATAGGAATCATGGTTAGAAAATAACTTTCAAGGAGCAGCAGGAGGAGGAAGAATTTAATCATTTTGACGTCTTGAATGATCTTAGCTATTAAGAGGTGAACCTGGTATGGTGGTTCTAGAACAAAGGGCTATAGACTCTAGAGGAGGTTCACATGGGTGACAAGTCATATGATCTTCAAAACTTGCATGAGGATGGCATGTCACTTAAATGGATACAGATCTAGGCACCATGGTTCCAACTAGCTCTGGGGTGCCTGGTGCTATGGAAAGGATTGTGGTTGAGAATGCATCCCCTCTGGAGAAGGTGGTAGCTGAGTCAAAGAAAGGAAATAAGGATTCTCCTCCCCTTGGGCTCCTTCAGAAAAATCTAAAGAAAGGGGTTAATGAGAAATCCCTCAAGGTTGGGAGGAAGAATTATTTGGAGAAGATTAAGATGGCAGGTGAAATGTTAGTTGAGTCAGGATCTGTCAAAAATCTTGACTCCTAATTTTCCACCTCTCAAAGATGATTATTATTTCTTAGAATGTGAGGGGCTTGAACAATGTCCCTAGACAAAAAGATATTTGAGAATTGGTGCAAAGGCATTCACTTGATATGTTATTTCTTTAGGAAACTAAACTTTCTATGGAGAGCATGAGTAGTCTAGTGCCCAAACTTTGGTGGCAAGGTCAAGGTTAGTATATTAGTGCACAAGGTAATGTTGGGGGTGCTGCCTGCTTATGGAGCCCAATGGAGATTCAACCTCTTTGGTGGATTGCTAGTAGTTCTTCTATTTTTGTGGTTGCTATGAGTTTGGATTCTGGAGAGACTCTTCTTCTATCCAAAATTTATGCCCCAATTGACATGACTAGTAAGTAGTGTCTCTGGTCTCATATTCATTTTATTAGAAGTACTGCTCCCTTTACCCTTGGATTGTTGCTGGTGATTTCAATGCTATCACTGAGCTAGAGGAAAAAATGGGTGGAACATTGAGACTAGAGCCAACTTCCTTTCTTCTTAGAGAGAATATTTCAGCTCATGTGGTTGCAGGACCCTTCTCTTCTGGACCATATAGCTGAGTGGTGGTAGCATGGTAGACCTACTTTTGGCACGACTATGTACTCTTTTGTCAAGTAGCTACAGTTTTTGAAGTATGAGCTCAAAAGGTGGAAGAGGCAGTGTTTTGGCAATATATTTCATGCTAAATTTTCTACTCAAGCTATTTTGGATGTAATTACCCATGAAATTAGGTAGCATGGCTTGTCTAAGGATTATATCTTGGGGGAGTCTAAGGATTTAAAAACTTTGGAGGAGTGTGAGTTGTGTGATAATATTTATTGGAAATAGACAGTGTAGGTTGCTTGGTTGCAGGAAGGGGATACAAACACTGCCTTTTTCTTTAACTTGGTGAAGTCCAGGATTCATGGTAATTCTATCTCTCATATTGTGAATTCTAGGGCCGATCATTTAACCTGTCATGGGGACATCCTAAGTGAGGCTTCTCAATACTTTCCTTCTCTGCTTAGGGAGGATTCCCTGGATGTGGGGGAGGATGAAAACCATATTCTCACCTATATCCCCTCTCTAGTCACTAGGGAAACGAATGAGAATATTATGAATCCTATTTCTTTAGAATAATTGGAGGCTATTGTATTTTAGATGAAGAAATAAAAAGGCACTTGATCCTCATGGGTTTTTGATTGAGTTCTTTCAAGAATTTTGGGAAATCATTAAGTTGGACTTATTAGAGTGGTGCATGAATCTCAGGAGAATAAACAGATGTTGAAAGCATTGAACTCTAATTTTCTTTCCCTTATTCCCAAGTGTGAGGGGACAAATAGGATGAGCTTGTTTGGGCCCATAACTCTTTGTAATGTTGTTTATAAGATTATATCCAAGGTGATCATGGAAAGATTAAAGTGATGGATTACTAGGTTGATCTCTGAGGAATAGAGAGGCTTTGTGGCTGATAGGAAAATCTTAGATGGTGTTGTGATTATTGCTGAAACTATCCATTCTATGGAGAGTTCAAAGGATAAAGCTATGTTTATAAAGTTGTATATGACAAATGCCTATGATAGGGTCAAATAGTATTTTTTGCAGAAAGTGCTTGGGGCTTTTGGTTTTTGCAAGGAGTGGGTCACATGGGTAATGATTTGTATCACCTCCCCTTCCTTTTTTGTGTTGGTTAATGGGGAGCCTTACCCCTTGTTTAGGGCTTCTAGAGGCCTTCGTCAAGGGGATCCTTTGTCTCCATACTTGTTTATTCTCTTGGTTGAAGGTTGAGGGAGAACCATCAAGAGCCATGTTAATCATGGGTTGATCCATTGGTGGAATTGGGGTAATGGCCTTCCTTCTTAGTCATACAATTTATCGATGATACTACTTTGATGGGTTTGGCCAAGATCAAGGAGCCTACTAGTTTCTACAAGGTTTTGGATGTTTATCTTGCATCCTCTAGACAATGGATCAATTAATGTAAATCCTATATTTTCTTCTTTGACACTCTTGTTCATATACGATGTCAGATAGCTCATATCCTCAGGTTTCAAATTGGGCGATTGCTTTGGAATTATCTTGGTATTCCTCTTTCTATGGGTCCCTTTCCTAGGGGCTCCTGGAAGATTATTCTTGACAAGTTTCATGCAAAAGTGAACCATTGGACTCATAGGTGGTTATCCTTTATGGGCCGAGTGTTGCTTTTAAAGTTAGTGTTGCAGGCTCTTCCCAAATATAGGTGTATGTTGCAGTTTTCTCCTTCAATTTTTATTAAGGAATTAGATTCTCTTGCAAGGCAATTTCTTTGGGATGATAGCTTGGCATCCTCAAAGTGAAGTCTTTTGAATTGGGAGACTGTCTATAAACTGAAACAACTTGGTGGTCTTGGGTTGTGGCAGGCTATCCTTTCTAGTTTGGCTCTTTTTGCCAAGTTATATTGGAGGTGGTGCACTAAACAAAATTAGATTTGGGCCAAGACTATTTCTAATAAGTATCTAAAGGGGTTGGTGAAGGAGGTTCCTTGATTTCCACTTTTGGGTAAGGACTATGATTTGGGGAACTCTTAAGAAAGGAGCTAGATTGATCATAGATGGTTTGTTTTGGATTTTCAGCAGGGGGTCATGTTAGAATTTTTTCATATATTGTCATTGATGTCACCATGTTGGTCTGGTACCTTGTACAGGTGTGCAAATCACACTCATCTTATCTAGTATTCGATCCGGTATCTCTGGTATGTTGGTCCAGATATCTCCTCTGGTAATCAATATGATCTGAGGTTTTGGAGAAAGGCCTATAACGGTTGGAAGCACGTATGTATGTATTTTTAGATGATCATATGAATTGGGTGATGCATTGGCATCAATTTTGAGATTGTATTAAGTTAATCTTGGGCGACATGATGTTGCATGACACAAGTGAATTACTCTTGATATGAAGCCGACAAGTTATCATCTTGGAAAATATGATTTTTATCAATCAGGCTGACCTAATCAATACATACAAATATATTAGGTATATATACAAGATGGTTAGAAGATGAGAATGTATGCGATGAGAAGGAAAAAGTGAATGAAGGATAAGTGATATAGGTGTGTACAGTAAATGTGATTGTGAAGAAAAGAAGAAGTGTGTGTATGAGCAAACTAACCGAATAGTGGTTGAAGATCAGGTCATGTGAGAGAATACTTTGAGTATCAAAGGAGCTGAACGTGCACATGTGGTGTAACTTCTTAGTTCAACTCTAGCGGTTAGCCAATTTTGTTTACTTTTTTCTATAGGCAGTGAGCCTCCCTTTTTGAACAACAAGTCCTTGTAAGCAATGAGCTTTTGTATTTGGTAGTGAGCCAGCCAATTTTAATATAAATTTTTATTTTGTGAGTTAATCCTCACCATGGTTTTCCCCTCATCGGGTTTTCCACATAAAATTTGGTGTTTCTGCATTGTGGAACTTAATGGTTGACTACTTCTTTAATCTATTTTGTGCTGCAATAAAGTTTTAAATATTTGTTCAATATATTTGTGTGGATACTGATTCACCCCCCTCTCAGTATCTGATTTATTCAATAATTGGTATCAGAGCTCTGGTTCCTTTGAAGAAGTTTAACAGGTTGAGGGAGATCCTGCAGATTGAACAAATGGATAAAGAAGAGCTCCAGACCATCCTTGAAGATCTTGACAAGGTTGAAATTGAAAATAAAGAACTGAAGGAAAATCTTGATGAAGCAAATGAATGTGTCCGAAAATTGAAAGAGAAGTTAAAGAAATTTGAAGAAAGATACAGAGAAGTGAGTGATGAATTGAAACAAGCAAATGATGAGAATATCAGATTAAAATTGAATATAGATGAAAAGAATAAAGTTGAAGAATGTTTTAAAACAGTGATACAAAGCAAAGCTAATGTTTGTTGTAGGCTTGAATAGGAAGTGATGAATATGAAAGTAGAACTTGAGAAAGAAAAACTCTGTGAAGAGGATTTCAAGACAAGCTCCACCAAGCTTGATGAATTGATAGCAGGACAAAAAAATTCTAAAGACAAAAGTGGCTTAGGTAATGAAGCTGATAAAAAAATGCAAAACTCAAATCCAGTAAATAGTCAGAAGACTCAAGAAAAAGGGAAGCAAAAAAGATACTCTAGAAAGAAACCACCTATCAAACAACTGAATGCACAAAGGTACTCATCATTCAATGGTGTTTTTTTTTATGTAGTAAGTTTTGTCATAAGGCAACTGACTGTAGGCGTAGGTTGAATTAGTTTTATGGTCCCTTCTCCAGATAATATTATACATGCAAGAAGATAGGACATAAAGCTATTGAATGCATATCTTCGGTAAGAATGATTAGTCAAGTGATGATGAATAGGTTCAATGGAAAAAGGATAAATTGATCATTTAATGGTTATTGTCATACCTGTAACATGTTTGGACATAAAGAAAATCAATGCAAAATAGGGATGAATGGAAATTAGACAAGACATAGAAATATAGTCTGCTACTATTGCAAGAAACCATGACATATCTCAAAGGTGTGCAGAAATACAAAAGGGAAGCAGTTTGCTCCGGTGGAAGATAATAAACCGATTGAAAAGATTGATAAGGAATAAGTTAAGCAGGAAATAAGAAAAATATGGAAAAAGAAAGAAGGATCAGAGACTACTAATGTAGATGAATCCTCCAGGAATTAGACATAGCATGGTCTTAGGGGGACCATTATCAAAAAATCAGTTAAATCCCTGAAAGAACAGTGTGTTAGGTGTTGGCATGAGGATATATTGTAAAGAATGATAGGAAAGAAATATTGCAAAAGGAACCAAAAGAAAATGCATAAGAATGTTATTTTGTAGAGAAAATTAGGGTTTTTCAGTATAAATGGAAGAGAAGTTTGTCAGATTTTTGCAATTAATGCGAGTTAGGGAAAAACGATGGAATATAAAGGAGTTTTAAAAAAAAAAAAATTTAATCATCAAATGTATTTGAATGATTTGTAGAGTGACTTGGAACTTTCCTGAAGAATCTCTAAAGCAATTTTAAGGCCTTCAAAGAAATCATTTCAGGTGACGGAAGCCTTCCTATCTCACGACTGTAGAAAAAGGTAAGAAAAGAATTTTCTTTGTTGAATCTTAAGAGCTAAAATGGAAATTTCTAGAAGAGGATCAAGTGGGAATAACCCTGTGAAGTTGAAAGGAATCAAGATGGATGAATTTGATCATCTAAAAATAAATAAGTTGGAATTAGGGTTGGAACCGAACGATTTACAAAAAATACAAACCCTAGGTTTGGATATATGGGTAGAATTTCCTTGGTTTTTTGAAAAATAATTTATCTTATTCCTTCTATGAAAATTCAAGGATGGTAGCATTGTATTGGAAAAACCCTATCTCATTTTGAAGGAAGAAATTGAAGTGGTTACTGGTCTATGCAATTTTGGAGAACTTCCTGGATGGAAAACTATAAAATACAAGGAATTGGAGGAAATGACGAGAGTCAACAAGGACCCCTGAGCATTGTTGATCAATATTATTGGTGATGCCTCAGTTAGGTATGTTGCATTCAACATTTCTTATAAAATATTTTTCAGAAATTGTGAAAGATCTACTTCGGCCATAGCAGTTTATTTGGCACATAAAATGGTAAAAGAGAATATGCAATTTGATCTATGCAAGCTAATTCTTGAGAATTTTATTGAGAACATACAAATGACACTGGGAGAAGGATACCCATTTTGTTTTGGGTCCTTGCTTATATGTTTGGTACTTTATTTTTTGAAATCAATACCGAGAAAGAAAGAAGTTGAATGGGAATCCGGGATTCCCGTTGCAAGACAGATATACAGGCACTTGGAATGCTTGGAGGATAAAGCAAGTGCATGCAAATACTTTTTCTTATCGTTGCATAATACAATGAGCTCCGGTGAAACTAGGTTAAGTTTATTTGAGGAAGGTTCTTCCTCTGAGATGAAGGAATTGGAAGTAGTTACTGGTGATTCCCCTCCAAAATTGAAGAAAATAAAAGTTGTCTCCGAAGATGTCATCATTATTCCTGAAGAAAAGAAAGAAGAAGAAGAATCTTTGGTTGAATCGGAATCTTCTGATTCAGAAGGCATTTTGTCCATGTTAATAAAAGGGAAAATGAAATTTTTTGGTGATGTATGGAGTACGACCTCACCCATTGATAGACTTAAAATTGATGATGCTTTGGTTGAATATCTACTTCATAAAGGTATTGATGTATCTGTTGTTTCTGATTCTTTACCCGAAAATTTAGTTGAAATAGTTGAAGAGAGAATGTTACTTGAAGCTCCCAGAGGACATAAGTTGGAAGCTATGGTTGAAAAGAGATGTTCTAAAGCAAAGAAGAGGTTATATGAACCGATCATAGAGACAAAGAAATGCATAAAAGAAATGTTAGACATATACAAGTATTATCTTTGGTGGCCTACTGTAGTAGAAAATTTTTGAAGCAGAATTGAAGCAATAGAATCCAAAGTGAATAATATTGGAAAGAAATTTGATATTTTTGAAGACAAAGAAGGAAAGCAAAGGCTAAGAATTGGTGAAATTCAGGTTGAAATGATCATTGTGCAAAGGAAAAGGGATGATGTAGTGAAGAATTTATGGATTCTTAAGGAAGTTGTTGAGGTCCGATTAGATCATCTTTCGAAAATACTCTCTGATACAAAAGACTGTGAGAATCAATGCTCATCCATAGATTAGTCATCCTCCTTCACACTATTGGTTGTATTGGATAGTGTGTGTGCAAGAATGGATGCTACAGTATTGGAGTGGAAGAAATTGCATTATGTGATCAAAGAAAGACCTACAAAAAGGTATTTCACGTGAAAACAACCTTTCTGGTTTGAGAAATTGGATGCTTGAAAGTTTTGAAATTTTGAATAGTAGATGTCGCCATGTTTTTGATCTTTTTGGAAACCTTTTCCATTGATGTCAAAGGGGGAGAGATTTGGATTTGGAAAATTTTTGAAAGGGAAGGAGAATAAGGATAATTTTGAATCAAACTTTTTGCACATGTTTCCATCAATGACAAAGGGGGAGATTTTTGGAAGTTTGTCATATATTGTCATTGATGTCACCATGCTGGTTTGGTACCCTGTACCAGTGTGCAGATCACACTCATCTTATCTAGTATTCGATTCAGTATCTCTGGTATGTTGATCCGGATATCTCCTTTGGTAATTAGTATGATCTAAGGTTTTGGAGAAAGGCCTATAACGGTTGAAAGCATGTATGTATGTATTTTCAAATTTTCATATGAATTGGGTGATGCGCTGGCATTAAATTTAAGATTGTATTAATTTAATCTTGGCTGACATGATGTTGCATGACATAGGTGAATTACACTTGATATGAAGCCAAAAAGTTATCATATTGAAGAATATGATTTGCATCAATCAGGCTAACCTAATCAATACATACAGATATACTAGGTATATATACAAGATGGTTAGAAGATGAGAATGTATACGATGAGAAGGAAAAAGTGAATGAAGGATAAGTGATATAGGTGTGTACAATAATTGTGATTGCAAAGAGAAGAAGTGTGTGTATGAGTGAAGTACCTGAATAGTGGTTGTAGATCAGGTCATGTGAGTGAATACTCTGAGCATCAAAGGATCTGAACTTGCACATGTGGTTTAACTTCTCAATTCAACTCTGGCAGTTAGCCATTTTTGTTTACTTTTTTATGTAGGCAGTGAGCCTCCCTTTGGACAACAAGTCCTTGTAAGCAGTGAGCTTTTGTATCTAGAAGTGAATAGGTTTTAATATAACTTTATATGTTGTGAGTTAATCCTCACCATGGTTTTTCTCTCATTGGGTTTTCCACGTAAAATCTAGTGTTTCTATGTTGTGAAATTTAATTGTTGACTACTGCATTAATCTGTTTTGTGTTGCAATAAAGTTTTAAATATCTGTTCAATATATTTTTGTGGATACTGATTCACCCCCCCTCTCAGTATCCGATTTATTCAATAGGTCAGAGGCTCTCTTTTGGTTTGACTCTTGGGATGGATTCTCACCTATCATGGCTAGGTTTCCTTAGCTACAAGATCTTTATCATTGGTTTTTGGAGGTTGGTTGGTCTTGGGTTGAGGATTATAAATCTAGTCACCCTTGTGGTTTGGTGGAATTCTCTAGATGGAAGGAACTTAGTGAGTGGCCAGTTGGGGGTTTGAAAGAGGATCATGTTGAGTAGATTAGTACTCTTACAGGTAGACACTGCAATTCTCTAAGGGAGAAGGATATTCTTGCTTGGAGCCCCGATCCTAAGGGGGTCTATTTGATGGCTAGTGGATATCAAGAGCAGATCTATCAGAAGTATGGGGGGTTGGAAGTTTCTTGGTAGAAAAGCGTTTGGAATAATTTTTTTTGGCCCAGGTGTAATTTCTTTGTTTGGATGCTTACCTAGAATAAATGCTTGACTTGGGATAATCTTCGCAAGCGTGGTTTCTAGGGTCTATTGGTTTGTGTTATCTATAGTTGCTCCGAGGAGGATTTTTCTCACTTATTCTTTCGATGCCCTTTTTCCTTTCTTATTTGACACTTTTGGTGGGGTATCTAGAGATAGCCTTGTGTTCATGCTTCTTCTCTTATTGGTTTTTGGAACAATCTAGGGAATCCCTTGAAAAAGGATTATTTTCTCCAAATTATTTGGATGATTGGTCCCACCAAGTTATCCTTTGGTAGATTTGACTTGAGAGGAATCGTAGAATTTTTGGGGCAATAAGTTGATGATTCAATAGGTTTGGTAAAGGGTTTTCAACATGATACAAGAGATGGTGGAAGCTAAGTGTGAAGTGTCTTTTCCTTTGGAAATGGGTGATGCAGAGATTGTGAATAGTTTGGGCTTGTGTGGCCTAAATTTGGATTCTTTTAGTGTTAGAAGGGGGTGTCAGGCTAAAGGGAAGGTTCAAAGAGATGGGGGATGGTCCCCTCCTTCAGGGAACGTTGTAAAAATCAACACTAATGGCTCTTCAAGGGGCAATCCTAGGCCTACTGGGATTGGTGGTATCAGAAGAGATAGTTTTGGCAAGGACATTTTCTTCTTTTCTATTCATAAGGGGCAACATTCCAACAACCTCATGGAAGGGTTGGTGATTCTAGTAGCTATTGAGAGATCTTGTGCTCTTGGGTTGCATAGGGTTATTTATGAGTTAGATTCCAAAATCATGGTCAATTTATTGAATGTGCAAAATTTGGATGGGGTTAATTGCCAATTGAATTCAATTGTCAGGAATATTCTACATCTGAGTTTCACATTGGAGTCAATTTATTTTCTTCATATTCCTCGGGAGTGGAATAGGGTTACTGATTGTTTGGCTGAATGGGCTTTAGAACAAAATGGTGGTTGGAAGGTGGAAGAATGGGAGTAGTTATCCCAGGATTATTCTCACAAGCTTGAGGGTCTCATCTCAGAGGATATGGGTAGTTGATGTTTCTTGGTGGTTGGTCTGGTTTTTTTTTTTTCTTTTGGTTCTTCTTTGGGTTTTGTGGTTCTTTGTTTTCTCTTAGGGTGGTAGTTTTAGCCCTGATTACTCCGTACTTTTGATTTTCTGGTGGCAATAAATTTTTACCCTCTTTTTTCAAAAATCATAAACCATGGGAGAATAACACCCCAAAAAATGGCACCTAAATCTCGATGACGAATTCCAATGGCAACTCCCATGATAGTCAACATGATAGTACTAGAGGATACTCTTATGTCATCCTAATCATTCATAACCAACTCATCAAATTATATGCTCCATCTTTTATCCATTATTCTCATTCAAAGATATCTTATGATGAATTATAATATTGGTCAAGATTCCAATATAACTCCCCTATAATCATGCAATTCTACATCATAGAATTTTCCATAAGCAACTCCCATCTTACAATGTTGTAAGATGATCTTACACATCATGATGTCATTAGATCCTCTTACCACTTCTTACATACATTACAAAATATCAACATGGTGCCAAGAATGCCACCTCAAAGTGAGATGACATCTTTCTAATATGAAAACACAATTATACATAAATACAACTAATTAATAATTATGAAACATCCTGATGTAAGGTTGTGACACCTTTTTCAACACCTTCAAATGTTGTAAGAAATATAATTTTTTTAAACATGATTTTATCAACCCACTTCATTTTATCATCTTCTCAACCTCCTAAGGTATACATTTTTCTACACTACAATATGTATATGGGTATATATATGCCAATGAATGTTGAAGGCTTGAAAATAAATAGATTATCTATATCTTTTAAATAAATAATTGTTCAATATATATCTCTATGTACATATCTATATGTATGTGTGTATATAAACAATATAAAGAATAAATAAATAATTAACAAGAAAGAAAAGAAGAAAAATCCACCAAACAAACCTACGAGATAATATGCAATAAATAGAAGCATACCAATTAGAAGCCTAAAAATGAAAAACCCTTCAACAACCCAACACAACTACTAGAGAAAAAATATTAGAAAGAGAAAAGGATAGAAAGAAACAAAAAAAAACTAAGGAGCTAAATTGAGTAATAAAAAAGAGATAAAAATGTAAGAGAGAACATAAAAAGGAAAAGAGGGAAGGAAAAATCTAGGGCATAAGCCTCAAAGATTGAAGACAATAGACCAAAAAAGACAAGATGCTTGCATGAGAATGAAACATGAGAAATTAAAACAAGGGAGGCCTAATAAACAAGTGGGCAAGGACTTAGTTGACATAAAAAAAATGACTAAGGATCACCTAGACAAATGACCATGAGAGGGAAGAGGGAAATGGATTACAAGGTGATGAGCCCAATAAAGATAGAGGGAGATGAAAGTGAGAGGATAAGAGAAGCAGAGACCAAGTAGGCCCTCCAATAAGATAACAAAGAATGGAGGGTGATTCCACAATAGTGGGTTACACTTTTTGGTCAAATTTGACATTGAACTGAACTTTTTAAACTAAATCTTCACTTTCAAACACCTATAACTGCTAAACCATGAGGAATTTGAAGATGATGCAAATTAGTGATTTGTGACATTTTGTTTGCAGATTATATATATATTTAATTTTTGGAATCAAATTGCATTTCTTTTTCCATCTCCTTCGATAACTAGTTTTTAACAGTAAACGCCAAATGTTTTAAAGAGTAATGTTTACTAGATATAACACATAAATTTTTTTCTATGAAAGATAAAATTCTATTTTTTTTTAATTTAGATTTATAACTATGATATCTAACTCCTTCATTTGGTTTCATAGTGTTTTATTGAATATTTTTCTTAATTAAGTTTTGAAGTCAAACCAATTATAATTTAGACATAGGTTTACTGTATAACACATAATATTTTTTGTATGTATCGAAATTTATTTATTTTTGTTGGATTAAGGACATAAATACCAAGAGCATAGATATTTTTCAGAATTATTTTGGTAATCTAATATTTTTCCTCAATTGTAGAACAAAGAGCTTGATTTTGGTGAAAAACATGCATTCACAAGAAATAAAAAATAAATATTATAATCAAATTAAATATATTTAAAATTATAATTTTGGGAAGCTTATAATAAGGAATGCATACTTACAAAACATAAATTTTAAATGAATTCATTTGATCCCCCAAAAGGTAAATCAAAAGTGGGTTTTTATCAGCATTTTGATAGGTGTAGAGGAGACTCCATTATAGGTATGGTTTAAAACTAACAGGGTTCTATCCAAGGGGATTTGACCTAAGGGAGTTTGAGCAAACCATCTTCAATTAAAATCCCTTAAATTGAACCTTTTTAAGGCTTGAATCATTCTATTTTCTAAAAATATGTGACTTCTAAAAAAATCAGGTGTCCCATTAAGTGTAACCCATTATTGTGGCAACACCCTGGATGGAGGGAAAAGAGAATGGAGGGAGGGAAAAGACAATTGAGGGAGGGAAGATGTATTATACCAGTGTCCCTATATCCTTTTAGAAAGGTGAGGTCTACAAATTTCTTTAAGAGTTTGATCTTGAGCACCTATAGTTGTTTAGATTTGTAACATAATTCCCTTGCTTGAAGGGTATCAATTAAAGACATCAGATTTCCATAATCCATGAGATTGATATTTGTGGAAAGCTAATTACCTTAAGGCATCCACCATTTTTATTACACACACCTACCTCTATAGTCACGACTCAAAACACTTGCTCATGTAGTGTAGGAAAAAATATCCCTTTTTCACACTTAAGTTAGTGTTGTAATATGTTTTACATATTCACATTAAGTTTAGGGCCATATTAATTAAAATGGACTTAATTGTGCCTTATTTTTGGTGTTGTAAGGTGTACCTTTACACTTTCACATTAATCTAGGGATTTATTAATTAATTGAGGTTAATTATGCCTTAATTGGCCCCTTTAATTCAAATCCAAGCCTAATTAAACCCAACATTCATCAATGCCTTAACATAACACCTACCATTGGAGAATGTGTGTCCTAGGTAAGTGACCTAAGACCCATTCACCCAAAGGCGAATGGGTCCTCACTTAGGTCTAGGACCTAAATTTTAAGTATGCTTTTGGTGGCATTTCAATTATTTCAAATGTGTATTCACAAGTCGGCTTATGTTATACGAATTTTAGGAATTAATATTAACATATGTATAAATAAGAGGTCATTTCACTATGTTTCACCTAGCAAGTTTGATTCAAGCACCCTAATTTTTCAAGTGAGCATTATCAAGAGCATTTCAAGGCATTCAAGAGCAGATTTATGAAGAATTATTGGAGCAATCAAGATCCATTATCATGTCAAAGTCTCCTTGCATCATGCATGTTATTTGAGCTAATATGTTGATGTAGTGTTCAAGATCCATTCAAGCACTCAAAGGCATTATTTCAAGTCAAGTTTCAAGATCAAGATCCACATCCATTGAATCCATTGAATCCATTTCATGCAAGTTGCAGATCCATATTCCAAGGTTCAAACAAGGATTTGGTGAGTTGTGGCATTTCTTATTCATTCATCATTTACCTTCATGCTATTTCATTTCATTACAAGGTTTAATTACCAAAATGGGGTTTGACCAAGGCAAACCCCCATTCACCTAAAAAAACAATATTTTTCCCTCTTGATGTGTGTTTACAGATTTTAGGTGGAAGATCTATTGAAGAGAAAAATTGCAAAGTTGTCAAAGTTGCATTTGTTGTCACCATTATTGTAATTTCATGGAAATTGACCTACAATATTTATTTCTATCTTTTTTATTGTGAGATTTGAGAATCTGGAAATATAGAAACAACAGAAGAAAACCCATAAACCATTTTTTAGGAGCCCTAGCTAGGACCCATTCGCTATAGGGTGAATGAGTCCTTGGTAAGCTTTGAAAAAACACTTTTGGTGACTGGTACACGTCACTTTCCCATTCTCAAATCTGCAATTTAACATCTGGTTTCATCAAAATTGGGCTTAACCTACTAGATGCACATTATATAGTGCATTTTGCAGTTGATTTGCTATTTTTAATCTTTCTCCCCAAAGTGTTGTTTGGCCTAGACCCCCATCCTTGCATAAAAGGGAAATTTTTATATTTACACTTTGACTTGACTCACCTTTTGGTTGACAGTGATTTCATTGTTTGGATCTCATTTCCTAATGAATTGAGGAAGAATAAGACCCCTTTTCCCTCTTTGGATCCACTTTTCCATTTTGGGAAACCTTAGGGACACCCCTATTTTTCATCATTTCAACTCATAAGGCCACACACTTACATCTTTTCAACTACTTTAAGTTAAAACATGCTATTGTAGGAGGATTGACTAAGGAAAGCTCCCAAATGTGTCATTAACATCCCATTTTCCCCTCTTCTTAGATTTGACAAGTTTTGTAATTTTTAAGGGAGGTGTGGACAACCATAAGTCTTTTTTTGTCAACAAGTATATATGGCATGGTTATGAGGGTACACGATACCAATGCACCTATATGATAAATTACCATGCCCCTTAACTTCACACCTTATGGGATAATTTCACATCACAAAGGAAACCTTATGAAAGGAAGTTGATCTGGAAAAATGTCTTATACTAAGCAATAAGGAGAAAATTCATACAAAATATAATCTAGTCTAGTAGTTCTCATTGGGAAGCCTTTTGGAAAAAATCTAACCTTCAAATCTCAAACCAATGTATTCATAATATCAACATGGTTATAGTACATCAATAAGCCTTCACACAATAATAGCCAACACAATTCTAGATAAGTTTTAGTAGCATAACCCCTTGCAAAATTACATCACACTACATCTTCATCCTTGACACCAATATATAGAAGATAAAAATTTGGAAACCACAAATGGTAAACCATATACCATGGGATAATAACACCCCAAAAAATGGCACCTAAATCTCGATGAGGAATTCCAATGCCAACTCCCATGATAGGTCAACATGATAGTACTCGAAGATGCTCTTATAACGTCCCAATCCATCATAACCAACTCATCAAATTAGATGCTCTATTTTGGATCCATTATTCTCATTCAAAGATGTCTTATGATGCATTATAATATTGGTCAAGATTCCAATATAACTCCCCTATAATCATGCTCTTATACATCATAGAGTTTGTCATAAGCAACTCCCATCTTACAATGTTGTAAGATGCTCTTACACATCATAATGACATTAGATCCTCTTACAACTTCTTACATACATTACAAAATATCAACACGTTACCAAGAATAACACCTCAAAGTGAGATGACATCTTTATAATTTGAAAACACAATAATAAATAAATACAACTAACTAAGAACTATGAAACATTACAATACAAAATTAAGACACCTTTTTCAACACTTTCAAATATTGTAAGAAATAAAATCTTTTAAAACATGATTTTATCAACCCACTTCATTTTATCATCTTCTCAACCTCCTGTAACCATTAAATCAATCAATCAATTTTCTTCTACTTATATCATTTCTTTTTCCAATCCTAATACAACCTCAAGAATTAATTAAGTCTAAAACTTCTCCTTTATTAAAACTAGACCTTTTATTGAAATCAGATGAATGAATTTGACTTAAAGTATTAAAAATAAAACAAATTAATCATACTCGTCAATTTTTAGCTGCATCACCCAAATGCACCGACAAAAGTGGTTCTGATCTGATTTTGTCAAACATTTATTGCCACCTTATCCCAACTCTAGATCCTGCTCGACTTTCATATGTTATGATTCTTGTGAACCGACCCTCAACTTGCAAGAGTCTGATTCGTAATTTGACTTCATCTACCCTCTTCTTAGATGAATACCGTGACAAAGAGTCCCAGTGTAGTTGATAGATCACCTGCTTTTATCAACTTGCAACACTTTATGACTAAGATTCATTCAGTTATATGAAAAAACAAAGTCATCCCTGTACTTGGTGACCAGAAGATAGTCCATTCTTCACTTCAACGAAACCTCTGCTTATTATGACTGTCAACAGCAGTGACTGTATGTGCTTAGCTGTCAATACTGTTCAGAAGTAGTTGTTTGCTCTGGTCTGTTTTACAGTCAATAACACTGATTGTTTATGGCTGTTTGACAGTGATTGCACTCTAAGACTGCACTATTATTGTGTTATCATTCGTACCCTTTAATCCAATAAAAGACAAGTCAGTCTTCAACGTTCAAAACTGATCAAACTCAATCTACTCAATGTCACTCTCCATCTGATTGAAAGATCAATGAAATGAAAACTTTTGATCCATTATGGAAAATAAGAGTTTTCATTGTCTACTGGAGAGGGTTTCATAGCAGTGTGGGGTCTTATGGTTAGTATAGTTATCTATAAATTGGGACCCATCATTAATTAATTGGAAAAGTAAAATATCTTAAAATATTATATATGGTTATTAATTATTCAATTATAAATTGATTTGTAAGGTTCAAGTATTTATCATGATGGATGCAATCATTATTTGATTTTAAAGTGTTAATGAATAGAATATATTTGTCAATATAGGTAGAAAGAGTTTATATAAACATTATTATGAACGTTGTAGAATGATATAAATTTTGTACAATCTTTCTCTACAAAATTGACATGACACATATGATTGTAAGTCATAAAATAAGATTGTAATATAAAGTTATAATCATTTTATAACAAAATCACATATGAATTGACCCATCAAAGAAACTTAATGTGTTTCAAAATCTCAACATGAACATAATATCTTCTAAGTAATATTTTCCCAACAATTGGTCATTTCTACCATGAATGTCTACAACTATAAAAATAAATCTATAAGCCATTAATCAAGCAATGAATTTTTTTTAGAAAGGGTTAAAAACAACAAGAACAATTAAATGAATCCAAATTTGTCAACATATCTTAAAAAAAAATCAAATTCAATCCATTAATTCCTCCATTTCACATGCTTGGAGTTGAATACTAACTTCATGACATTGTCCAATGACATAATGTAACACAATTGAATATCATCCATTCAAATAAAAGTGCACAAATCACCTACAATAAGTTTAGTGGATGACATGCCTAACTTCTTTCTACAACCCCATATAAAAAAATTTCACAAGCTCGTATAGTTTTTTTCTAGCTTACTATCTACCACAATATTAACAATTGTAAGTTTATATTATATGTCATCCATTTCTTTTGGCTGACATTTTTTTAATAATATTTATAGATGCTTGTAAATGCTATATTTATTGCAAGTTTAGATTATGCTTGTATATCTACATTTGATAGGAATTAAAATTTAAATGATATTTTTGGTAAGGATATACATGTTTTGTGTGAATTAAAATTTTGTTGATAATAGTGTTTCTTATAGTGGGTGGTTAGAGACTATATTTTAATAAGTAAGATAATGGATATTGTCTAGTATTTCAAGTTACACTCAAAATGAAACCGTTGATACCATATCTTATAATATCTTAGAATAAAATAGAGCACATAAGAAAACCAGGTAAAAAGTAACTTAAATTATAGATGGATATTAAACCATTTTGTATATAAATAATTAAAGATGTTTTTTTGGCAACATTTTTCTACCTATTATATTAGCAAGTGTATATCTATTATTGTTTAATTGTAATGACCATTTATTGATAGCTACAGCTTGATTGGTAATTCAACTCAAGGTCAACACACCTTAGTGTATATCTTCTATGTTGATGATGCAATGGTTACTACCATGTTCATTTTTAATTTCAATAAGAGTTGTATTTTCTTGTTTATGACATGTTTCCTTTAGCACTAGGTTATGTTTGTGTAATGTTTAATAAAATGCATAGGGTTATTTACAACACAATCATACTATATCCCAACCCTATTAATATTGTTGCATATATACCCTCCTAGGTTATGGTTGTTCATGGCATCCAATTTATAAATAATTTTTTATTAGAGATAGATATGGACTTGTTTAATAATATTCCATTAGTAAAACTAATTTTTAGGCTATTGTTTATTTAAATATTCATAAATTCTTCTTTTCACACAATTTGTAGTTCATTTGTTTGTTAGGTTATTTTGGTATTACTCATGTGGAATTCTATAGTAAATTATTTATAAGTATGCAATCCAACTTCTACTATAGTTAATGGTGGAACAAAAGATGAACAATCTAACTTCCATTCATAGGTGGTTAAAAATCTAACACCCTAGCTAATATTCTATTCCAACATTAAAGTATAAACTATCAAATTTAAGTTATATATATATATATATATATTTGTATTTATAGTCATCTTTTCACCTTGGGGAATATTTTATATTACACCATTACAATGAAAAATTGTAATTGTGTTTGCTATTCCTTTATAAAAGTGTGACATAGATATGAAAGTTTACCTTACAACATTGTCAAATTGTATATTTGTTGAAAGACCTTCATTTTATTTACTATATAAAGAGTTAAATTATGAGATTGAGTTTGGTGGGTCATAAGGGAAGGGATTGATAGTGGTCCACCCTAACTTTGGGAGCTAAGATGGTAATGTACATGCAATGTTGAAACTAAATATTTATATTGCCACATAACAAGAGACGTGAACAATTTAAATATTTTCTTCCACCATAATACTGGCCCATCAAATAGGTAGACCCTTTGTCCTTGAACAATATATACCCCTTATGTGTTCACATCGACTTGTCTTCATCATGCAACAATACACATTTTAATCAAATATCTTTACATTTAAATTTCATGACTCCACATTAGCTCTTAGGTGACCATGTTTATTAAGCACACCTTTGAATACTTGTATAACATGGAATCTAAATATGAAATGATAGCACCATCACACAATGTAGTGCATTGTATTAAAAACATTACACAAGGGACCACAAATCACACTATTTTCTTCCAAGAAATAATGCATATGTGAGTAGAGGTTGTTTATATATACTACTTAAAAAAAGATAAATTAAGTTTGATAGGTCAAAGTGATGGTCAAATATAATATTTAGATTTGCATGCTAAGTGTTAATATCAATTTATTTATTTTTTGTAGGAAAACACATATTATATACACCACATCAATATAAACTATAAAGAAATTTAGGATTTCATAAGTAGTTAATATGTTACAAAACACAAAAGACAGAACATACAATTGTTTTCATAAACACAACCAAGGGGATGGCAGATTTTCATTTAAATCATATTTTTAGAGACATATCATTCTCCAAATACAAAGATATATAAATCAAATACAAAATAAAATATTTGAAACTCAAGAGTTAGTAATGTTTTCATGTAAAGGCTAATGCAACAAGACTGTAGGTCCAAAGCAACATTGAACTTAGTAATATAGCAACCATTATTAGGGATTTTAAGATCTAATCGAGAGTGACTCCAAATTTTTAATATATCTCATAAACATTTAAATTTATGATTACCCAATAGGAGTATATGGGTCGGTATAATGTAGTAATTGATATATATAAACATTTCAATTTATAACTAAAGTTTGATAGGTCATAGTGATGGTCAAACAAAATATTTAAATTTGTATGCTAAGTATTCATATTAACTTGTTTTGTTAATGCAAGAAAACACATATTGCATGCACCATTGTAATATAAAATCTAAAGGGATTTAGAATTTCATAAGTAACAAATGTGTTATAAAGTAAAAAAGTGAGTACATAAAATTATGTTCATAAGAAAAAAATGGATGGTTGACTTTCATACAATTAAAGTTCTTGGAGATGTATCATTCTAGAAATAGTAAAATAAAATATTTCACTCAATAGTTAGTAAATTTTTCAGGTAAAGGGTAATAAAACAAATATTCAACTCATCAATGTGGAAACCATTATTATAACTTTCAAGATAACTAAAAAAGAATCCAACTTTACAATGTATTTCAAAAACATTGAAAATCTTGATCACACATAATGGATTTCAAGATAATTAATATTAATTTATGAAAAATTATAATCCTAGTAAGGTGCAAAAAAGAATTTCCATCATAAATTTAGTGAACACATAATTGTAGACTAACTAATATACAACATACACAAAACCAAAATACAACAAAATAATTAAAATGGATCATTTCCTTAGTGAGCTATGAGGACCTTCCCTTCAATTTGAAGCCAAATGGTTAATTGTATTGAATATGACCATTAAATAGACCTCCAAATTCTTTGTACACATACCTCATAAGCCTATTTGCATCAATGTTGAGTAAACACCTTATGTCACAATTTACTATTTGTATCACAATCATCTCCATCACTCATTACTTTCAATGGATAGGAAGGAGTATCCATACCTACCTTTTCCAACCTTTACACCTAAAACTAATCCATGAAATATACATAATAGAAGTGAATACCATCTAGTTGCATATGCAATATAAGTTTGGGGGAGTAATATAATAATTGGTAAACCCTTTTATTTTTTTTAACGTACTTTACTAAATTATTGAATGAATTATCATTTGATATCTCTACTCCATCTGATACATGCAAGTATGGAGGTACACTTGATTAAAATTTCTATACAAAGACATTTGGTCACATGGAAGTTGGGTGTGGAGTCGTGCTATTTAAATACAAAGACATTTGATTAAAATTTCTAGGTATGCATGATGAAAACAAGTTAATTTGAGAATGTAAGGTGAAGATGTTCAAGAATAGGGGGTCCACATGTATTACTTCTACTCAATCCTTTTTTAATCCAAAAAAGTTTAGAAAAAAATGTTTTGTATATGTGTTTGATGGTTCATGACAATGCTAAAAGAAAATATTTAAATTATCCACATCCTAGCCTACATGGAAAGATAATGTTTCAGTGCCATTGTGGCACATACAATGCCATGTCAACCCTTATGTTAGGGTGCACTAATTTCAATCCCTCTCCCCTAGTTTCCTTTTACTTTTTAAATATTAAAATGATTATGATGATACATTTGATCAAATAGAAAGAAATTATAAAGTTAATATTGTATTAGAAATATAAATCTATATAACATATAGAGGATGAAAGAGAGCCTTGTATATTTTTGAAGGTTGAAGAAGACATAGGGAAACATGGAAGATAAATATGATGATATTATATTATTTGACAATGTTATCAAAGATAATAATACACATAGTTGTATCTCATATAGTGTGCTTATGTTTGTATGATTGTACTACTATCCAAATCACATGTCAATATTTGATTTGATGTAGTGATATCCTCTACAACTCCTTGTTGAACCAACAACTTGCTATATATGGGGAAAATGTGTTCTTGTGGAACATTAGGGGATCTACTCAATTAAATCCCTAGATTGATTTAATAATGTTAGATAAGAGAGAAATATGTGAAAATGTAGGTGCAAAATAATTATGTGTTTCAACTATGGATCTTAGCTAATGAATTCTATGATAGTGTATAGTTTCTAATCCTACTTGTGGGTTGAATTCCCTAATGTTGTGTTTTATGATCTTAAGTGCTTATGGCTTCTTCCTTTTATGTTTATTTCCTATTAAATTTTTTATTTTATAATTACACTAGCCCCTTTTACAATTGAAGGTGAATTAGGGCCATTGAGAGTGAAAAAGAGAGAAGAGTGAGCATGAAAAATGAAGTGTGAATTGAGGAATGCTACCACATGTAGTTGTGTCCAAAGGATAGGAGCATAATACACTAACATCATGGATTATCAAAATTTTGAAACATGAGTAAGAGAAAGGTGTTCATGTATAACTATGTTACAAATTATAATTTCTAGGAATGACTTATGCTCCAAAAGAATCAAAGATGACCAAGATTGAATAAATATTAAAAAATATACTAAGGTGAATTCAATTTTTTTTTGGCTAAAAATGCATTTTTTGATTCTACACCCTACAAAGAAGTAACCTTGTAAGCAAATTATAAGAAACATTATTATATATTTTGGAATGAACATTATCTTTTTAAATGAGGACGATATGGTAATTACTACACATTCATATTAATAACTTTAATATATTTTGTATACATACAATATTTGTTTGGAGACGTACCATCTCAATAAAAAAAATGTATTGTTCTTTTTTTTTAATTAAAACATTGTTTGTATAATTTCTATTCATTTTTTATACAAAAAAATCAAGATAGAATTTATATATATAAATTAACAATTAAAAATTAAAAAAAAATGAATTGGAAAATATTTAATTATATTAATTATTTCTTCATTCTATTAACAAATTTCTAAAAAAAATAAAAATCCAGTCTTTTATTTTAGTTATTATTTTTGAAATAAATGTGTAATTATTAAATTATATGGATTGAATTCTATAAAAAATTTAAAATATAATTACAAATATCTACATGAGTTATTGTAGTGTAAATGAATTAAATATTTCTTTATAATTTAGGTTAATTAGTAAATGTATATATATGTTATTAATCTAGATGATTTTTATTATAATTAATTTAGATAGATTAAGATAAAACATTAAATATGGATAATAAATGAATCAAATAATTACAGTACAATTTAGTTGTTAAGTCTTAATATGAAATATTTCATAATATTTATGTAAAGTTAGTGATATTTAAAAATATCTTGAAATTTATTTATTTATTTTTAAACGCACAAGAATTCTATAATGATTATTCTTGGATGTCCTTGTGTTAAGATATCCTTAGACTAGTGGATGTTATTCAATTCTAGAATCATAGATCGATAATTAAAAATAATTTAATAAAATATTATATATATATAACACCAAGGTGTGAAGACTTGTGCATAGTTGTCTTGGGACCAAAATGTAATATAAGACTAGTCAACTAAATGTTTGGTTTTTATTTTTTAATTAAAATGATAGATATTTTGGATTTTATGACTATCTCACACCCACAAACATAACATGTCAAACAACTTAAGTTGGATATGTTAGAGTAATAGTTCATTTGCCTTTATAATTAAATCACTTTGGTTTAATTATTAATGCTAACTATTATTCTATTCACTTAAGCTTGTCATTTGTAGGTGCATAATAATTAATATGTTTATTAATTATTAATTGCACAAACCTAGCTTTCTCCGGCTTTAGGGTTTCTCACCTTATATGCCACTTTTTTAATTATTGTAATTAATCTTTTTGGGAAATAATAATTCTGCTCTCACTCCGCTGAGATTTTCCAAACCCTTGCTTCTGTCTCTTTGGTCTCCATTCAGCATTAGGTATTTTGTATGCAGGTGTTCTTGGTGAGCTGTGGATTTGCATTTATCAAATCCTACATGGTATCAGAGCCACCTTGTCGTTGCCTGGTTTGAAGGTGTTTGAGGCCACGATTCGAAGACGACAGCCACAGCTTCTCTGGGGTTTTTCTGTCACTTTGAAGGAGGCGCTATTTTTTGGAGCCATTTGAGCAAAAACAGACTCCACCATCGTGTTCAGAAGGCCCGAGAGAGTCAAAATTCATATAAACTTTGACTATTTTGGCCACAGTGACCATAGGCAAAAAATTTTGGCCTACCAAGGCCGTACGGGCTCAAAAATCGAGAAAAAACTCAAAAAAAATTAATTTTTTCACAAAATTTGACGCTGCTTCAGCTCACACCAGCCACCGCACCGCCACCACCGCTCCGCCCGGCCGCCACCGCCACCAGCGTCGCCACCCACTAGCCACCGCCGACGTCCAGTGACGGCCATATGGCCGTCAAATTATTTCCAGTGACTAGTTTTTTCCAGAGAGCTCATTTTTAGGGGGTACCTGTGGTTTTTTGGCCGTATCTTGGGCATACAGTGTCCGTTTTCGAAAAACGAAATATCATTGGAAAGGTGTTTCCGAGACGGATGTGATTATGATGGTCTTGTTTTCTGATTTGACCATTTGAGCACTATTTTTTGGTGTCAAAGTAGAGGCTTCGTTTTCCTCTCTCTCTGCATCTGGCGTTCAGGTTTTTTCCTCATTTTTGTTTCTTTCAGTATTTGATTATTTGCTGTACGAGGGTTAAAATCATACATTGTGGGGGGGTGTTTTTTTTCTTGCTTTCTGTCATCTACATCAGAAAACCAGAATCTATAAACACCAAAACAAATCAAACCCCTTCTGCATCTTCTGTCTAGTTCTGAAAGACCACTTAATAATTTGAAAAAACACATTTAGAGCAGTTGAGGCATAGTTCATAGCATGGCCGACAGATCTATTGAGCTTCTCACACTGCATAATTATCACATTTGGAAGGGTCGTATGACGACACTTCTTCAGTCTCGAGGGTTATGGTCCTGTTTGGATGCGGTTCAGCCTCCATTGACTCGTGCCTTTGAGGTTATGCAGCACAGGAACAATATGGATTAGGCTATGGGATTGATTGCTTTGCACATTTTAGACAGTCTCTTGTTTCATCTTGAAGGGTGTGTCACACCTAGGGCCTATTAGACCAAGTTTGAGGGACTTTTTGGCACTATCAACGAGTTTAGAGCATTGTAGATTGAGGTAGAGTTGACTTCACTTGTAACTGATTCTTTTCCCTCCATTGAGGACTTTCTGATGAAATTCAAACAACAGAGATCTCTTCTACAGGGTTGTGGTAAGGTTAAGACTGATACAGAGTGTATTTACCTAATTTTGTCAAAGCTTCGTGGGAACTTTCAGATATTCTCATCTACCTTCCATTCCACTATGGATGCCTTGGGTGCACGTTTTACCATGCCTTCTTTTGAGGTGTTTTGTGATCATTTGACACGAGAGCAGGCTAAGATATCATAGTTGGATGCTCTCACAGGATCACCACACCAAGCATTGGTAGCACAGTCATCTCAGGGGAAGCAGAAGCAGAAACAAAAACAGAAACAGAAACCAAAGACCACAGAGCATTGGAAGGATTCTAGTTCACAGAAGACTTCTGATTCACCTTCTCCTAAGGGGGAATCATCGAAGAAAGATAGACCTAAGTGTGATTATTGCACTAAGCTAGGACGTGATGAGTCCAAGTGTTATGAGAAGAAGATAGATGGATATGCAAAACAAGTTTCAAATTTGACAGCTCTTCTTGAGAAGAACCATATTCATCACTCTTCTTCATCTACTTCAGGCGGGTCTTCTTCTTCACCATCATTCCAGATAGATGGACAGGCCCCACAAAAGGGTCATGCATTATGTGCAACCACCAGTTCACATTCATCTAGATGGCTACTGGATTCAGGTGCTTCACACCATATGGCATCTTCTCAGGACATGTTCTCATCTTTCGAGGTTGTGTCCTCACCACACATATTGATGGATAATAACACTTATATGAGTGTATATGGGAAAGGTTCTATCGATATTGATGACGGTACATTCAATGATGTACTATGTGTTCCATCTTTGTCCACTAACCTTCTCTCCATCTATCAGATTGCTCACAGTGGGACAGGGAAGACAGTTGAGTTCACACCTGATTCAGTGCACATCAGAGACATTCAGACTGGCAACATTGTTGCAACAGGGACAGTTGATCATTCTTCCCGATTGTATGCATTCACACACTTTGGTCCACCATCTCCCTCTCTTTCTACAAGAGAGCATGCAGTATCTGAGGAGAAGTTCGGTCACTTGAACTTATGTGTTCTTCCATCTGTTCATGAGACTAGTGTTGAGACTTCTACACCTCTTCCTCCTGTTGAGATCACATTTGTTCAGCAGGATACCTCTTCAGTTGTGACTGACATTGTTGCTCCACTCATCGAGCCATCAAGTGCAGTTGTTGAGGCCATATCTGAGGATATTCCTTTCCTCACAGATGACAGATTCAGCACACCTGTTATCCCTTCTTCATTGGAGATTCATTTCAGGATCATCTTGAGTTGTTTGATTCACCATTCTATTACTCAAACACTCATTCTCCAGTTCAGTTCTTCAGTGAGCATCATCCAGGACTACCATTTTCACCTCACATCCAGGGATTTCCTCTTCTTCGACCGTTGGATCTGTTTCTTCCTCCGAGGCGACACATCGGTTTGATCATTGGCACAGGGGTTCTCTCATTCTGGGGGGGCTTTGGAGTCTCCACTCTCTCTCATGGGGGGGTATCTAATTGTATATCTGCATATGTTCTTGAGAGAGTCTCTTGAGACATTTCATTTGTACTTTCTTTTTGCATCTCTTTTTGGAGAGGAGTTTTTCCCACTGGGTTTTCTCCTTTTCTCCGTTTCATAGAGATTTCCTTGTACTTGGGTACCTGATCTGGCCTTGTTGCCGGGACCCATTTTCCTGCTTTCTTAGCTGTGCTAGGTTTGCTTCCTCCTGAGCTTCACTTAAGGGGGGGTGTTAGAGTAATAGTTCATTTGCCTTTATAATTAAATCACTTTGGTTTAATTATTAATGCTAACTATTATTCTATTCACTTAAGCTTGTCATTTGTAGGTGCATAATAATTAATATGTTTATTAATTATTAATTGCACAAACCTAGCTTTCTCCGGCTTTAGGGTTTCTCACCTTATATGCCGCTTTTGTAATTATTGTAATTAATCTTTTTGGAAAATAATAATTCTGCTCTCACTCCGCTGAGATTTTCCAAACCCTTGCTTCTGTCTCTTTGGTCTCCATTCAGCATTAGGTATTTTGCATGTAGGTGTTCTTGGTGAGCTGTGGATTTGCATTTATCAAATCCTACAGGATATTTATCTAATGAGATTAGATTATGAAAGAGGATTGTGTACACATTAACATAAGAATAAATAATAATCATAAGGCTAAATGCAAGTAAGACTAAATGCGCAGGTCTTCATTTGTAATTATATAAACACACAAAAATATTGTCTCAAATTAAACACAAAAATAAATAAATAAACATCAAAATTATTGTTTCACCGTTACAAAAGTTTATATAATTAAATTTTAATCAAATTGATGCTACATTTACTATTTATTCATAAATTATAAATAACTTCGTTGCATGTTTCATTTTTTTTAAAGGTACATTATATTCAACATTTTTAATTAAGAAACATCAAGGCACTTGTGTGCTAAAATAGGCCTTGCTAGTATAAGAATTTGGAAAATGTAGGGGATTAGAAACAAGCACAAGTGAACAATATGAGCTATTGTATTTAGTCGACCCAAATTACAATGAGTACAAAGCCTTGCATATATAGGAAAGGAAGAGGCAATCCACCTATGATGTGGATTAGCAAGTGCCCCATGAAGTGGCACAAATGAGTAGACAAGTGTCCTATAGGTATCAACCTTAGGATCACTTGGAGTGTGCAAACCAACAATCTATTTGACCAAGTCATCAACCTTTATGCCAAGTGTTGAGTGACTTTTGAGGTGAGATGGAAAGTCTTCCAACCTCAAAAAGGTAGCACATGAGGTTTACCAAATAACTTGGTAACCTTTAGAGGTCTAACATGTTGCACATTCAGTTAGACAAAATGTTGTCTAACCTCATCAGCCTTAGTACACTTAAGTATAGTGAATAGATAAATTATTCACTCTGACAACTAGTAGTTAACATAAATACACATAATTCTCTATTGTAATTAAATGTTTTAAAATAAAATATTTATTGAGGAAGTTATTAGTTGATTAAGAATATTTTTCTAAAATTTGATTTGAAATAAAAATAAATAAATGAAAACTAATCATTTATAGATATTATTGTATTGAATTTTTTCTTCCTTGATGAAAATTATTGTAATTGAAATATTGTTATAAGGACTCCTTATTATTCATATTCAATCTTCTTGTTGCTTTTATGATCACCCTCTTTTTAAGAAACCATGACGTAATATATAAATCTCACTACCTTTCTTTCAATCATACGATCAAAAAGTTTCTCCGCCAAATTCTCTTTTTGGGTACCCAACACAACCTTTTCTCTATCAAACATATAAATACAATTAAATACATGATTTGTTTTTTGTCTTTATTCTAATAATTTTACTCCATATATGTATAGAAATATCATTGAGAAACAATAACAAGTATGAATGCAAATTATATATTGAGAATATCACAATTACTAATGCAAATAAACTTATCAACCATCATTTGCATTTTTGTTGTTGCAACTGACAAAGTTTATAATCCTAATATCAATCATAAAAAAATATTAATAATATTTGTATTTTATTAATTTATGTTTGTTTGGTTTTAGTTTCAATTACCAACTATTAGATATAACTTTGTCTAATTTGTAAAATAAAAAATTGTAACAATCTTTATCATCTTAAGAATGCTGATTTTATTATAATCATAATGAAACAATTGAAATTTATCCAAATTTTGAAATGATTTAAGAATAAAACAAAATGTATTAATAAATTTGTCATTTTAAAATTTATTAATCTAAATGTATTTATTTCTTCCCAAAATGCTTTAAACAAATTCTTGAAGCTTACCTTGTAAATAAAAATAACTGGTCATGAACAAGAAAGCCATTAGGAATGATGATAAATTGGACTTGTTATTTAACCATGTAGAAAAACAAAATGGCAAGGAAAACTGCCTGGTCAAATGTATTTATCATAGATGAGTTGTAAGCTGGAAAACCTTCAGAGAGTCTCTGAACTTCACCTGAATACAATGATTGGTGCCTGAACCATCAGCACTTATGAAAGTTGGATTCTAACCCAACTCATTAGTTAATTTGATCTGAGGGGATATATTACATAAAATACACTGCTGAAACGTGCAAATGTATTCTAGAAAAATGTTCCAAAGCACCATTCTAGGAGACTAAAACCTCAAAAACGTTGACAAATTTAAGAAAATTCATAATCTACATAAAAGAAAATAGCAGCCGGTGACCAGAACTAGCAGATGGAGAATCAAAAATACCATTTTTATGTACAAAACTTTTGTATAAATATTCTCTGCGGTTCTGTTCGTAAGAGTTTAATGACCTTTCTTAAAGATTAAAGAGCTGGAGAAACAAAAATGCCATTTTTATGTACAAAACTTTTTCAAATATTCTTTGCAGTTCTGTTCGTAAGAGTTTAATGATCTTTCTTAAAGATTAAACAGTTAAAAAAAGTTGGTCTAATAGTAAGCCAACAAATCTAAATCTTTTAAAAACATAAAAAGAAGGTTGGTTTAATGGGTTCTTGGTCTGTTGGTGAAGTTGAATGATTATGAATGAATCTATCAAGAATCGTATCTTTCAGAGTGTAAGGATCTGATACCATAAGAGATGAAGTTGAGATCATATCCTGACAACTTTGATGGAATGGACATCTTCAATCCGTGACTCTCAGTGTGAGAAGTTTCTATCTAAGATTCATGCTCCCATATTGAATAACAAAAATATCTTATGAATAATATAAAATCTTCTGCGATTTCAATGGAATGGACACTTTTGATCCTTGACTTTTAGTCCAAAAAATTTCAATCTAAAACTCTCCCATATTGAATAACAAAATCATCTTATAAATAATTTAAAATCCTTAAAAGATAAAAAGATTGTACATAAACATAAATGAAAAATTACTCTATTTAAAAGAAGTTAAATTACATCCCCTCTCCTCAGATGCCAAATAATCTGTTGAAATAGAAAACAAAATAACTCACCATATGATAGACTTTACATACCGATTTTAAAAACCACTGGAAAAATTCTGTATTGAACAGAAGTTAATTACATCCATTCTTATCAACGTTCAAACACTTTAACCTGTTTCTTCTGCACAAATTCCAGTTCAAACAAAACATAATATTACATTTGCAGGTCATATCTGCCCGATAATGGTAGTTTTGGAACTGTAATCACACACCCTCCATAATCGTCTCCAATTTTAAGTGCCACCGGTTTTTACCCACCCGGGGGGCAGCTGAAGCAAAGGTCTTGGACGACAAAAGAAAATTGGCCCTGGAAGACTCCTCTGCCCATGACAATTCTTGGCTTTCCTCTTTCACATCCAAATGAACGTGAAACAAAGGCTGCACTTTTTGGCTCCTGCTTCTCTTCTGTTTAATTGCAGAACTGGCCTTAAAAAGAAGAGCAGCCATGTCCGATTCTGAGACCACATACTCCAATTTCCTGCTTGGAAGAAGAAAATAGAGCTGCCCAAGTTGCAGCTGGTCATCCTCTGGAACAACCTCAGATATCTTTCTTCCTATATAAAGCCCATCTGAACTGCAGATAAAATGACCTGCATATTCTTGCAGAATCTCCCTACATTTCAGAGCTTCAGCAAACTGCCTGATGCTTCCATCCATCAATATTAGATTTGCAGTGGGTTGGGATTCAATGGCCTGTGAAGAAAAACAAATACCCATATTACAATATTGAGAGTTTGTCAGCTTAAAAAACTATCAAGATTTAACAAGATTGACTTTTCTGGAATCCCCACTCTTTATTATTACAAGGAGGTGAGTCTGAAATACAGTAAAAATGGTGGGCAACCAGGGATGGTTTTGTGAGGCCCAGAAAAGAGCAGTTGGTGTTAATGAATGTTGGTGGCATAATCCAACGATGACACGCCAACAATATTGTGGCCACAGATATTTGTTTTTCATATAATTCTGCCGGTTTTCTTTATTGGCAACTTTGGTGACATCAACTCTTTTTGTTCACAGGCTGTTCCACCTTGTATGGTGACATATGGAGGTTGCGTACGGATTACGACCTGGTTTTCTCTGGAATGCAAACGACGGTTGAAGTTTATCTTATTATTTGGGAGGTTTGTCTTGACCGTTAAGCTTAATCTGATTACAATGGGCTAGTATTTATTGGGTTCACGTCAATAATAACTTGTACAAGGATAGATCTCTAATGGTGAAATTAGTATATGTTTGTTGGTTATTTTATATTAAGTGTAATTATTTTAATGATAATATATTAATAAGTTTGATTCTTATTCATTTTTATTTCATTTGTATTTGTATTATATGGATTCATTGTTTATTTAGTCTTATTTTAGTTTTATTTGCGCTAATTTTTATGTATTTACTTCTTATTTCATGCTTACCACCTTATTTTGTGTTAAGTTTATCTTGTGGTTTGATTCTTGTTCATCTTCATTTCATTTATATTTGTATTATATGGATTCTTTATCTATTCATTCTTGTTTGATTTTCTTTGGTACACATTTGTATGCATTTGTTCCTTATTTCGAGCTCGCCATCTTATTCCAGCTCAGCATCTTATTCCAGCAAATCATTCTATGTGACTTTAGATTGATCCAAATCAATTGTGAGAAGCCTATTAATGATCCCCAATTCTAAAGCCTCAACTTGAAATTCAAATGTTCCTACCCCTTTCTACTATTAGCTATGAACTTGGTCTAGCACATGTTTCATGCGACATATTGCTATGTCATGGTATTTAAAGACATTTGTCATGCACTTAATTTCATATAGGAGATTGTTAAAACCCACTTCCATTTTCAAGAGAAAAAAATAATCAAAATTATATCATCATCATCATCAATTAGGTCATTTGTACATGTTTGCAAATGTTCTCTTCAATCTTTCTTATTGTTGTTTATTTGGTTATATAAGTGTTTAAAAATTAGCATTCATACATGGTAATCCAATAATGACTTGATGGCCCAATTCATCACCCTACATGACATGAAAACTAATAAAAACTGACCTTCAACTTATTTTTCTATCACACAAGTGCTTGATCAGCCCCTTAGAACTTTCTATTTGTTGCTTTTAATAACCTAAGTTACTCAAAATTTGTTTTTAGTTTCTTTTTCTTTAAAAATATATATTTTTGACCCAAATTTAAAGTTCACCCTAAAGTTGTTGGTTCACCCCAACAAACCATTGTTAGCCCTAGTGAATGAAATCCTAACAAAAGGGGCAAATACATGTTTTCAATTTATGTCTATAAACCTATGCATAAACTTTCTTTTTCCAAATTATGGTTATTTTAACTCTAGTTCATGCATTGCCCAAACTAGTTATCTTTAACAATCTACTTATTTTTCCTTTCAAGAATTTATGACCACCTAAAGCTCCAAAATTATTGCAACAATTCATTCTACCTAGATCTTGACATATGAATAGCACAAACATTCTTGTGGATTTATTTTATCAAAGCTTATAAACTCCTATGAAAAACATCATACATGATCATTGCAGGTCCTTTCCTTATCATTTATCTCAATTCATTATAGTTATGTTTGTTGTGTTGAAAGAGGTGTTTAGTTTACTTTAGCTTGTAGGTTAGTTCATCTTTAGATTTTAATTATAGGGTAGATTTATTTCCAAAATTTGTAGATCAATTTATTGTCATTACAGTTTCAAAGCATACTTAAAACTTATATTGGAAAGTTTTATTTCTTCTTATTTTAAAGTTATAGAGAAAAAAGGCACAAAAGAATATTTAAATTCAATAGAAAAGAAACAAATTAAAATTCTAGATATCATTGTGCAAAAAATAGGTTTTTTATTTTAGCTATCATTCATAAATCATCAAGATATAAGAAACATAAACAATATAGGCAAAGAAATTCAAAAAAATAGTGAACTACATTGTTGAAATTAGAAAGAAAGATTTTGTCATGTTTTTCATTGTTCAATTTTGTTTGTTTCTCTTCCTCTCCTATCTAGTGAAATTTGGTTATAAAGAGAAAGGAAGAGGACTTGTTCATTGTTCAGTAAATTAATTTGGTATTATTTTAATTGGTTTGTTAATTGTATCCATTTACAATTTAAAAAAAAAAAAATACATAAGCATTAACTTAAGTCAATTTCAACATCTTTATATAGACTAGATAGTTTGTTTTTAGCCCTACATTTGAAAATTAAAAAGAAAACACCAAAAAAAATTAGAAAAGATTAAAAAAAACCATTTACATATCAATCAACTCTCTTATAAGCAACCAACACTTTGCATTCAAGAAAACCAAACAAAAAACCTTAAACACAACATTTAAATCACTCAAACGTTCAAACACCTACACATTGCAACTTAAGAACTTGGCAAAAGTTTAAAAATAATTCAATTAGAATCATACAAAAAACTATTTATTCAAACTAGGCTTATGAAGGGAACTTCAAAATATCCATCTTAGCTTTATAGATCACATTTAGTGTTTCATGTGTGTGTCTTGGGTTGAGACTAGATCTAATAGAGGAAACCTTAAGAGAGCTAAGGGTCATTATACCTTTTTATCCAACTATCTTTGTTGAAGAATAGATGACTATTTTTGATGAAATCCAACAAGAAAACATTCCCTTAGAGGAAATTGAGTTAGTGAGCTTTGCTAAAATATTTGAATGTATAATTGCTTATGATCTTTTCCAAATAACCAACAAATAATCTACACTCTCTACAAATAAAATACACAACATAACATTACCAACATCCTCTATATACTCCTACTACATGAAAATGGTAGTCCATCTCACTCACCGTCATTAGACCATGTGAGCAAGATTAAACCTACCACTTTTTCTAATCAATAAGATATATCTCATATCTAATAGAAAGAATCAAAATTAGATCACTAATCTTTTTAATTACAACATATTATCTTCCTATCACAAATAAAGTTAGGCACCCTTGTAAGGAAAAATAATTAAATAGATTAAACATGGTACTTAGTTAGACCTTGCATGGTGGAATATGCTACTGGACATGTTGGAAACTAATTCATCAATGCGTTCAAAACTTTGGCATTATCCAGATGAATGCCTCATAATTTATAAAATAACTATTCTCCACTTTGGTTGTAGATCCACTCCTATGGAATTGACTTGGTACACAAAAGTGAACCTAGGCCCACAAAAGTGAATTTGCAAAGAATTGGAATTGTAATAGATGCACCTCAACTTGCTCTACCTATATCTAATGTAGATTAATGTCCATAGACAATGCTTGGGAACTTTCTAGGAAAGTATTCATCCTCCTTTGGTCAACCCCTTGGGGGTGAACTGATTCAATGAATTCAAAATAACAACCAAAAGGTATGCAAGGATGTTGATGATGTATGCTCTAATATAATATAGCTATATATGGCTATTATCAATTCTTCATAATAATAATTTTCATAAACATGATGGTTTTAAAATAAATAATGAATGGTCTTAAATATGACAATATAACACACAAATCCACACAAAAATGCACTAGGTTGGCTTACAATCACCAATGAAAAAGGTTGACAAAGATTTAAATTTGAAATTTTAATTTTAAGCTAAGTCTGAGGCTAAGATCTACACACAAAAGTGACCTAAATTAATTCTAATCTTGTAGATCTAATGTAACATGACAAATACAAGATCTTAAAATTAAGAATAATTTTTTAAAAATGATAAAATATAATAAAATAAAATCAAGAACTAGATTCTATGTAAATTTATACACCTACATAAAAAATTTCTAATCAAAATAAACTTTCATCGTTACAACTCTAAATCGTTTCATCAATTTTACATATAATACATTTAAAAATATTTTTATTCTTCCTCTATTATTTTAACAAATTCTTATTATTAGTGCATGTTTACATTATACTTGTTTATATAAAATAATTTAATTTCTTTCCATATGGATTACATTAATTAAACTTAAAATTCGTCATCTTAAAGTTATGACCTTACATTATTGACATCACATGTATATTTAACTTTATTTTTTGACTTTTTTTCACGGGAGTTTATTGACATGCCGTACTCTACAAGATTTTCAACGCGCTTTGTTAGATTTTTCAAACAACCAAATCTTTCATCCAATTTGGAAAAGGAAAACAACACGTTAAGCATGCCCTTTCTTCATACATCAATTTGTCAAATAGAATCAAATCTTTATCCGACTTCTATATTATTAATTAAATATCTTCTTTTATTTTAAAATAATACATGACATCATTTAAAATTTATTTTTAGTTTAATTGTTTTAATTTCCAATAAAAGAATATAAGGTTAGAATATTATTATCTTATTATAATGATATTATAAATAATTTATAGTGTGAATTTTATTAGAATATTTGTTCTTTATTGAATTTTAAATAATTGTCTATTTAGTTCATGTAGTGCAAAAAGTTTCTCTTTAATTCATGTATAAAAATGGCACATCCTTGAACTTTCACAAAAAGTTTATAAAACCATCACGTCAAGGACACATTGTTAACCTTGAGCAATACCTTCACAAGTTCCACCATGTCCTTCATGTAATCCCTATCTCTTGCCAAAAATATTATGTTTGCTTCATTGATGTAGCCCTTGTGAACAATTGAGACTCGTGACCTTGTTGTCAATGTCATTGATACACGCCTCTAGAGCCATTTTTAAAAAGATTATTTGTATTAGCACCCAAGATGGGAGCCTTGCCTAGTAATGTAGTCTCATTGAAGTTCCCACTGCTTCTATTTCTAATGTCTTGGTGCCTCCATGAAATTTTTTATATTAACATGTTGTATTACTAAAATCATGCACTTAAAGACTCATGCCCCAAAGTTTTTAGGGCATACACTTTGAGATGCCTCTAGAGAACATAAGTTGAGTGTTCACAACAAATTTAGCAAGGAGTTTTCCAACTAACCCATTACAAAAAAAATTATGTGCAAATGTCCCTATTGTTGATTTGAATGGTGCCAAATTAAGGCATATTATATTAGTACAAAGCTCTAGCAATGACCACCTCACCTAGACATGAGGATTGTTTTAACGATAGTAATATTATTTATATGAAAGTGAGAAATAAATATAATATTATAGGTCCTACCTTAGCCAATAATATTTGAAATCCCAAATTCACTCCTAATGGGTGAGTGCATGGAAATAGTATACAAAAAGGTGGCCAAATGGCTATTTTTTTTATATAGCATGCTTGCATTATGTTGAAAATCACATTAATGTGATCGTGTTATGGTGTGGTAAGTATCGAGCCATAATGTAAGCATGTTTTTATAGCTTATAAAATGTGAGCATGTTTTGTGGCTTATAAAGTACACTTGTTAACTTTATTCAACATATCTTGATCCTTTTTTTTTTCCTACATTGCTATATCACTTTATTAGAAATTCTTATCATATCTTTATCATGTTGATCCTATATTGGGAGAATCATTTATTTTCCCCCTTTACATTCTAGTCTCTATTGTCATACTTGATTACTTAGATCTACATAACCTAGCTTATAAATTGCCATATGCTCATTGCAAAATGTTGTAACAATATCTTTGTTGCAATTGGGTTCACTAGAAACCTCATTAGATTCTTCTCTCCATATTTCATTTGTATCACTCCATTAAACTAAATACTAGATTCATGATTTCATTAGTAGTGAAGGATGATCTCTAAGTTTGAGCCTTTTGGGCATAGACAAGAGTATATTAGGTCTTCAATTGAAGAAGAAATAGTGTCTCTTATAATATTTTATTGGGTATCAAGTACCTCTTGATATAGATAAGAGAAATTTGCATGAGCATCATCATGAAAAGGAACATCTTCTTTAGGGTACTCTTGGCTCCTACAATAACCAAGATAATACAAATTAGGAGTTAGGTTAAAGTAGTATGAGGAAAAATTTCCAAACATAAAGAAATGGTGAGAGAGATAAAAAGAGATGGAGGGAGGGGGAGAGAAAGAGAGAGGGAGGATAGAGAAAGATAAAGAGAGGGATATATATATATACATAGAGAGAGAGAGAGAGATAAAGAGGGAGATGGAGAGAGATAAAAAATGAGAGGGAGAGAAATAGAGATAAAGAGTGAGAGTGAGATATAGAGATAAAGAGTGAGAGATGGAGAAAAAATAAAGAAATGGTGAGAGAGATAGAAAGATATAGAAGGAGAGGGAGAGGGGAGGGGGGAGAGAGAAATGGGGATGGAGGATAAAGAGAGAGGAGATGGAGAGAATAGAGAAGGAGAGGGAAAGAAACAATGAGGGAGATGGATATATATATATAAAGAGATAGAGGGAGATAGCTCGATAGAGAAATAGAGAGAGTGAGAATGAGAGATAGAGTGAGGGAGAGATGGAGAGATAGAGAAAGAGAGATGGAGATGGAGAGATATGGATATGGAGAAAGAGGGGGAGAGTGAGAGAGATATATAGAGATAGAGAGGGGGAGTGATAAACATAGGGGGAGAGAGGTTAAGAGAGAGAGCATAGAGAGATAATTAATAGATAAAGGGAGATATATAGATATATAAATGGAGAGAGAGGGAGAGATAGAAAGAGATAAGAGAGAGGGAAATATAGTGGAGAGATAGAGAGATATAGATGGTGAAAGAGATAGATAAAGATAAGTAGGAAGGAGATGAGGAGAGAATAGATAAATAGAGATAGAGATAGAGACAAATAGAGATGGAGAGTGTAAGAAACATATAAAGAGATAATGAGAGAGATAGAAAAAGATATAGGGAGAGGGTGATATAGAGAGATAAAGAAGAGGGAGAGGGAGAGATAGAAAGAGATACATGATGGAGATGGAGAGAGAGAGAGAGGAGAGATAGAGAGAGAGGTGAGAGATAGAGATGGGGAAAGAGATGGCAGGGAGATAGAGTGGGAGATATAAAGAGATAGACTCAAAGATGGAGAGAGGGAGATAGAGAGAGATGGAGGGAAGGAGGGAGAGAGATAAAGAAAGTGTGAGTATAGAGAGATAGAGATAGGCAGAAAGATAGAGAGTGAGAGTGTGTGCGTGAGGATGCAAAGAAACAAAAAAAATTGTAAGATAAAAAGAGATAGGAGAGGGAGAGGGGAAGAAAGAGAGAGGTAGTATAGAGAAAGATAAAGAGAGGGATAAATAGAGAGATAAGGAAGGAGAGGGAGATATATAGAGAGATAAAGAGTGTATTGGAGAGAAACATAAAGAAATGGTGATATATATATATATATATATATATATATATAAAGTGATAGAGGGAGGGGGAGAGTGAGAGACATATATATAAAGAGATAAAGGGAGGGAGCGAAAAAAGAGAAATAGAGAGGGGGAGAGACAAGGATAAATATAAATAAAAAAAGGGGAGAGAGAGAGGGGGAGAGAGGGAGAGCGATAGAGATAGGGAAAGGGAAAGAGATGAAGAGAGGGAGGATAAAGAGATAAAGATATAAAGGGAGAGAGGGAGAGATATAAAAAGATATAAGAGAGAGGGATATATATAGAGAAATATGAAGATGGTGTAAGAGAGATAAAGATAGGGAGGGAGACAAATGGAGAGAGATGATAGAGAAACAAAAATAGAGAGGGAGAGATAAGGATGTAGAGATAGAGAGGGAGAGGTTAAGGGACATATACGAGATAGTGAGAGATAAAAAGATAGAGGGAGAGGGTGAGATAAAGAGATAAAGAAGAGGGAGAGGGGTAGAGACATATTATAACATCTCTACCCATACTCTTACAGTTTTCACCTAGGTTTAATTCATGAAGTGAATAATTCAATGCTTTCATAAATAGGAAAATATTTTTTCTTTTCGAATAACATATTTTGCATGCTGCTTAAATAATTTCATATAATATTGCATCATTGTTCAACATAACTAAAATGTATGTAAATGATACTCATCTTTCCAAATATAGTTTATAAATAGAATTCATGATTGAATATAAACAATTTCATAATTTACAAAGATAACAAGGTCAAGATATCCTTATCTAGATAACTCTTCTATTTCTCAAGTCTTAGCATGTTGTCTGCAAGAGGGAGAGCATCACTCAAGCGCTTTACCTCCAACCATAGACCAACAGTCCCCCACTCACCTTCCCAACTGGAAGTGGCCTTACCCTTCAACAAAGAGCATAGTATAGGAACCTCTAGTATTGCCATATGAGTATCTAGTGTTGTTTCCTACATAACATGTAGGGTCATACAACTATGGATACCTTCCAACTATGTATTACGCTACTGACAAGTTATGAAAACCTAGAGCATAGTGAACTGACAAGTGTGAGCATCAAATTTTATACTTACTTTGGCCAAAGTTTTGATATATATAATCATCCACTTTCTAAGGAAGTGATGTCATAGTTCACCCACCTCTAACTCAACTTGGAAATCTTATTGACCTATGGTTAACTCTAATTTTGGTTTGACCCAAAGGTTAACTAACTCAAATAGATTCGCTTTCAATAATGATGACTTCACTAGTGTTGATTATTCAACTAAGTAGGTTTAACACTTCTAACTCGAATACCCATGGTGTGTTCTCGTAACTTTCTGGATCTAGGCAACTGCCTCTTATTTGAGTCCTTTCTTACTAAGTCAGTAAATGAATTGACTAGTTATACTTTCTTGACTTGATCTTTCCAATTACGTTCATGTAAGATCCTAAAACTTGGAAACTTCCTTTTACTCGAGTCCTTAGTTTTTAATCATGAGAGTAACTACTGTCCTATATTATGCATAAACAGTTAATTTTCTAATGACACAATGCCATCAACTAGAGACACCTAGTCTCAATCTAAAAGTATTGACAATATGTCAATATGTATAATAATCAATTATTAACCTTAAATTGAATATTACTTCTTCATATTAAAGTTTCAGATGTCCAATGTTTATTCTTATGGTTATATTCCTAAAGAACTCCATACCAAATATAATTAATCTTGAAGTGAACATAAATAGACAAACACCATCTTCTTAAATAATTGTTCAAACTCTTTGTTGTTATACCAAGTATGGTTCCATACTTCTAGAATGCTATAACTGATCTAGTTAATCATGATATTAGATATCATTTAGTTTGATTCAATATAAACATTATATTCATAGTAATGTCCATTAATAATTCAACATATTAATCTATAAATACTTTTGATAACTCAACTAAGTACCATCCGACTAATCTCCAAATTCTTCGTAGGTTCCTCCCAAGTTATCCTTTGCATAATTATATAAAATATATATGTTTGTAGGTATATACTTATCGATATATTTATCCTTTCACATGTCAAATGTAAAATCACATATAAATTCATGATAAGTTTATTTCCATATTTGGAGAACATTTTCCTTTTGTGGAATATCTAGACTCCTGCACCTTAAAATATCCTAGCACCATGGCCTTTTGTTTATAATGAGATCTTAAAATTTCCTCTACTCAAGTTACTTGATTTCAAATCAATAGATAATAATAATAACTCTTGGTCTAGTAATTAATACTTATAACTTACAACTACTAATAAAGAACTTTGCACTTCTATTATGTTCTTAGACCTTATTGCCGAAATACAACATAAGCCTGTTTGATAAGAATATAATAAGAAATTGTCTCATTGGGATAAATGTCATATTCCCATACTTAGCTATTCTTCACTAATTTTATTTAATAAGCTAGTCGTTTTGGTTAAACACAACTTAGAGAGAGTCTTAACTTTTCTCTTTAAACTCTCTCAAATATCTATTAACTTGGTATCACGTAAACCAAACATGATTTTAACAATGTTTTTAAAAGAAATATACTTTAATCTAATCAACTGGTTACATTAGTTCTTATTATCGAGCTTTAGATTTTTAATTAGCATTTTGCATGAATAAGATAAGATTTTCGTACATGCATTCATATATTTTCCCAAACAACCACACTTTGCACATACCACTGGTGAAAGAAAACTCAAAATATTTAAAGAGCTTCTACTAGATTTTAAAAGAGAAAGGAGAATCATTTAAATCATACCTAAAATTAAATAGATTGGCTTTGATTTTGGTATTCCTTGCTTAAATTCTACACTTAAAATTTAGCCTTGAACTTGTTTTCCAATCATCTTCAATGCACAAAACTATCCTAGCACCAGTATTTTGATTCTATTACAACTAGTTTGAAACTATTGAACAATAAAATTCTGATACAATCAAACTAATCCCAATATATGGCGTATTTATATGCAAATTTCAAATGCTCTTCTCATTATGCTTAATTCTTCCCTCAAATCTCACATATGTAGCTATCTCCAAGATTACAAAACTAATCAACAACTTAAAGAATGAACAACTGATCTCTATTTATGCTAAAAATGGTTTACTAAAGATAAAAATTAATTTTACTTGGAAGCTTGAAGAGCTCTCCAAATGCCATGATTTTCCTATGTTGCCAGGGATGGGAAAAGACCAAACAAAATATACTTCTATGCTGCACATATAGTCGCCACCAGTGGCATTTGAATCTGTCAATACTATTCACAAAACACCACTAAAAATGTAGTTAAAAGGTGTATAATTTTTTGTTTGAAATAGTCCTCAAAACTTGTCAAACTTCTCCTATTGCCATGACTAGCTTGGCAATTAATATTTTGAGATATAATGCAGCTTAAGGCTTTAGAAAAAGTCCTATGGATGGAATGGTGGCAATTAAATACCATTCAAACCTATTTTCTTCCCAACGACTCTAGTTGTGAGCTTCATTTTTAATAGAAACACATGCAAAATAGCCTCCAAGTTGCCACCCTATCATTGCTATTTTAACAGCTTTAAAAAAGTGCAAAAACTCAACCACTACGTGACAAAATGATAATTGATAAATGTATATGGTGGTGCCTATGCTAGGCAACCACTCTACTCTCAATTATATCTGACATATACCTTGTATACACGTGGCATATCAACCACTTATCATGGCTTTCAAAATGATTTAAAATATAATATATAATTATATATATATGATAATATATATACATATACATTTTATTTATTTTTTCTATATATGCATATAAGTATATATGTATGAGTACACATAGATATTATTATCTACATATATTCATACCTACATACGTACATGAAAGGTGGAAAACTGACTTTGTAAACCCTAATTTTTGGAAGCTTCTAAAAGCTTGTTATAAGCGGCTGGGATGGAGAGTTGTAGTATGGCATTATTCACAATATTGTAATAGGTTTTGAACTGGATACTAAAATCATTTGATGGTTGTGGTTTTGTTGATGTAGCCCAGATTGGGTGAACCATGCTAAATTCTCTGTGTTGTCTTCTATGTGTGTTTTATTACTCTATTTTATTGTTCAAATCTGCATTTAACTTGTTATATATCTGCCTTCTTACCCTAACAAGTGGTATTAGAGCGGGTTGTTTTCCATCATCGTCTGTAGGAAAGTCTCACGGGTGAGTGGGAGTCCCACGGCAGATGAGGGTAAGTTGAAGGTTGAGAAGTTCAATGGGAAGAACTATCAGTTATGGAAGATGCAGATGGAGGACTACCTCTATCAGAAGGATTTATGGCGGCCATTGGAAGGGAAAACCAAGCAACCCACAACAATGTCAGATGAGGACTAGGATATTTTGGACAGAAAGTCACTTGGTAGTATTTGTTTATGCTTGGCACAATCGGTGGCGTTCAATATTACAACAACAAAGACAACTCAAGAGTTGATGAAAACCCTAGCGAAGTTATATGAAAAGCCTTCTGCTTTGAATAAGGTATTTCTTATGAAGCGTTTATTTAATATGAAAATGGTAGAAGGTGGATCAGTTACTGATCATTTAAATGAGTTTAATATGATTACCAGTCAATTAACTTCTGTAAAAGTAAACTTTGATGAAGAAGTTAGGGCTCTTTTGATTCTGTGTTCTTTGCTTGAAAGCTGAAATAACTTGGTAATGGCTATTAGCAATTTTGTTTCTGGTTCGAATACATTGAACTTTGATGATGTTGTTGGTGTTATTTTGAGCGAGGAATTTCGTAGGAAAAGCTCAAGTGGAACATCCACATCAGGCAGTGTTTTGAATGCAGAAAGTAGGGGCAGAACAAAGGAGAGAGGAAACAATTTTGGAAGTCATGGGAAGTCATGAGGAAAATCAAGGGACAAAAGGTCCCAATCTAGAGACAAGAGGGATTGTTGGTATGTGGTGAGCCATGTCATTTAATAAAATATTGTTGGTCTCAGAAAAATAAGGGAAGGAAATAAAGAGGCAAATGTGGTAAGTAATAAATCTGACGAGGATGCTTTGATTATTTCCCTTGACAATATTGATGATTCTTGGGTGTTAGATTCAGGGGCTTCATTTCATGCTACGCCCCATAGAAATTATTTTCTTGATTATGTCCAAGGGGATTTTGGGCTGGTTTATTTGGGAGATAATGAACCCTATCAGATTGTTGGAAAGGGAAGAATCAAAATTAAGTTATAGAATGGGAATCATTGGCTACTACATGAGGTAAGGCACGTTCCAAAGTTAAAAAGAAATTTAATTTTTGCAGGGTAACTAGATGATGAAGGTTGTGTTGTTACATTTAGTGATAAAAATTGGAAGGTTACAAAAGGTGCTTTAGTGGTAGCAAAAGGTGTGAAAGTAGGCACCTTATATCTTTGTACAGGTCATACTATTCCTACTACTTTAACTATTGTAGATAAAAATCAATGTTTAGGAACAGTTGCTACAGTTGAGCAGGCAGAAAATCAGACAGTTGTTGTGGATTCTAAATCAGCACTATGGCATAATAGACTTGGGAATATGAGTGCAAAAGGTATGAAATTACTTCATTCAAAGAATGTTTTACCAGGTCTAAAATGTGTTATATGGATTTCTATGAAAGTGGTGTTTATGGAAAACAAAAGAGAGTTAGTTTTCTCAAGGATGGGAAATGAAAGAAAGATGAGAAATTGGAGCTTGTGCATATAGATGTATGGGGACCAGCTTAGGTATCTTCTCTCAATGGGTCTCAGTATTATGTTACATTCATTGATGATGCAACTAGGAAGGTATGGATTTATTTCCTTAGGCAGAAATCTGATGTATTTGCAACTTTTAAAAAATGGAGAAGCTTGGTTGGGAATGAGACAGGTAAAAAGCTAAAATGTCTCAGATCTGATAATGGTGGTGAGTATTGCAGCAAATATTTTGAAGATTATTGTTCCTCTAATGGTATTCGTAGGCAGAAAATGGTTCCAAGGACTCCATAGGAAAATGGAGTGGTTGAGCACATGAATAGAACAATAATGGAGCGTGCACGAACTATGAGATTGCATGTTGGGCTGCCTTTGAACATGTGGGTAGAGGCTGTAAACACTGATGTTTATTTAATTAATAGAGGTCCCTCTAATCCTTTGGGTTGTGGTATTCCAGTGGAAGCATGGTTAGGTAAGAAGGTGAGCTATTCTTTTCTCAAAACCTTCAGTTGTGAAGCATTTGCACATATAGATTCTGAAAATAGAACCAAGCTTGATGCAAAATCAAAGAAATGTATATTTGTTGGATATGGTATTGATGACTTTGGTTATAGGCTTTGAGATTTTGAAAATAAGAAAATAGTGAGAAGAAGGGATGTCATATTCAATGAGAAAGTGTTGTACAAAGATCTATTGCAATAGCATGAGAAGACATAAAAGGATTATGCAGTCTTGGATGACATTACAAACAACAATGTTCCAGCGGTTCCTCATGCTCCGCAACAACATGAACAAGAAATACCACAAAATCCAGTGAATGTTAGGCGATCTTCAAGGATAAGTAGACCTCTAGAAATATTTTCTCCCTCTTTGTATTCTATTTTATTAACTGATGTTGGTGAACTAGAATCTTATCATGAAGCTATGCAGGTGGATACCAAGGTTCAGTGGGAGCATGGAATGGAAGAAGAAATGGAATCCTTGTTGGAAAATCAGACTTGGGAACTATGAAAGTTTCCTACAGGAAAAAAGGCTTTACCAAACAAATAGGTTTACAGGGTGAAAGAGGAGGATGGAGGTAAGAAAATATTTAAAGCCGGATTAGTTGTAAAGGGATTTGCATAGAAACAAGGTATTGATTTTGATGAAATATTTTCTCCAGTTGTTAGAATGACTTCTATTCGTACTGTTCTAAGTATTGTGGTTGTTGAAGATTTTCATTTAGAACAACTTGATGTTAAAACTGCCTTTCTCCATGGTGATTTGGAAGAGGAAATATATATGGAACAACCACAAGGATTTGAGGTCAAAGTTAAGGAGAAACTAGTGTGCAGATTGAAGAAAAGTTTATATGGCTTGAAGCAAGCACCTCGGCAATGGTATCTTAAATCTGATAGTTTTATGGCTGAGCAAGGCTACAACAGGTGTAATTCAGACCATTGTGTTTATTTTAAGATGTTAGGTGAAGATAGCTACATTATTTTATGTTTATATGTTGATGATATGCTTGTAGCAGAGTCTAACATGGATCACATAAAGGAGTTAAAACAACAGTTAGCAAATTCATTTGCTATGAAGGATTTGGGGGTAGAAAAAAAAATCCTTGGTATGAAGATTACAAGAGATAGGAAAAATAGGAAATTGTTTTTATCTCAGGCTGATTATGTTGAAAAGGTGTTGCAGAGATTTCATATGGAGAATGCAAAAGCTGTCAGCACACCTTTGCCCAGTCATGTAAAATTGACTAAGGATATGTGTCCAAAGACACAAGAGGAGGAAGAAAAAATGTCCAAGGTACCATATGCTTCAACTGTAGGCAGTTTAATGTATGCCATGGTATGCACAAGACCGGATATTGCACATGTTGTAGGAGTTGTTAGTAGGTATATGAGTCATCCTAGAGTTGAGCATTGGAATGTGATAAAATGGATTCTTAGGTACTTGAGGGGTAAATCCAATATATCTTTATGTTTTGGGGGATCTAATACAAATTTAAAAGGCTATGTTGACTCAGATTTGGCAGGGGATATAGATACTAGGCAGAGTACCATAGGTTATGTATTTACAATTGGTGGGACAACAATGAGTTGGATTTCTCAGTTGCAAAAGGTGGTTGCTTTATCCACCACAGAGGAAGAGTATGTGGTTGCAACAGAGGCAAAATTATGCCTACAAGTCTACATGGAAGAGTTGGGAAGATGATATGGCTACAAGTCTTCATGGAAGAGTTGGGAAAAACACAGGCTGAAAATCACTTGTTTAGAGACAACTAGAGTGCTATACATCTTGCAAAGAATTATGCCTTGCACTCTAAAACCAAACACATACAACTGAGATATCATTTCATTTGGTCAGTATTGGAGGATGGATAGGTAAAGCTGGAAAAGATACATACATATGACAATCCAGCGGATATGTTTACAAAGGAAGTGACAAGGGAGAAGATGAGGTTCTCTTCAACTTTGGTTGGCCTTCAAGGTTGAATTCAAGTATAATAGAGTAGTAGGGTCCAAGGTGCTTATTTCTAGTGGGAGCTATAAGTGCAACGGTGTCGTCCAAGATCAGTCTCCAAGTGGGAGATTGTGTTGGTATGGAGCCTGATCAGTCTCCAAGTGGGAGATTGTTGGTATGTGGTGACTGATCATGCTATATTTTACACTCTTCATGTATCCTTGTCAGGGTCCGGGGGTGGAAGCCCTTGAAAAGTGGGGGTTCGGGGGAGGTAGCCCCCGAGAAATTATTTTTTCACCTTTTTTCGCTTCGTCACTGAAAAAAGAAAAAGTCGACTTTGTAAACCCTAATTTATGGAAGCTTCTAAAAGCTTGTTATAAGCGGTTGGGATGGAGAGTTGTAGTATGGCATTATTCACAATATTGTAATAGGTTTTGCACTGGATAATAAAATCATTGGATGACTGTGGTTTTGTGGATGCAGCCCAGATTGGGTGAACCACGTTAAATTTTCTATGGTGTCTTCTATGTGTGTTTTATTACTCTATTTTATTGTTCAAATCTACATTTAATTTGTTATATATTTTCCTTCTAACCCTAACAAAAACAACAATCTTCTTCACTCTCATTCAAGGAAACCATATAGATCTTAATCCAGTGTAGGGAGGGGAAAGATATCTTGCAATAGGGTGTCCTAGGGTCTGATTAGAAACTAAATAGGGGTTCACCTCTAAGATAGGGCTTGGAAAGACTAATGAAATGCAAGACCTTATGTTAAAACCAAATGCAATGCAAAACTTCATTAAATGACCTAAAAAAAACATGTACATCAAAATAGAAAGCTGAGAGATCAGAGGTGTGCACTTGGGAATTTGTAGAGGCTTGGATGAAGACTTGAAATGCTAAAAACACTAAATTTAATGTTGACTGGGACTCATACGCTAAGATAGGTGAATTAGTCCTAGATTAGGGTTTTTGGGAAAGAACAAAAATTTGGTAGAGATATGTCTAAAACTCTTGAAAACTAAAATTCACTGTACTGAGACTCATACGTTAGAAGTGGTGTATTAGTCCGGTTTGACTTTTCCAAAATATTAGGACCTAAATATGCTCTTCAATCCCTGCTCTGCCTTCTTGACTTGGTTTTTGGATTTGAATGTGAAATTTCTTCTCTGTAGGTGTTCTCCAATGATCTCGTAGAGGATGTGACAACTTTGACAACTTTGAACACTTTGACAACTTTCTCCAATCTTTCTCTTTAATATGTCCTCAACCTAGATCTGCAAATGACACACTAAACAGAGGGAAAAATATTTGTTTTGCTAGTGGAAAGGGGTTTGCCTTGGTCAAACCTTATTTTGGTAATCAAACCTTGTAATGAAATCAAATAAGATAAAGGAATTATGAATGAACAAAATTTAATGTTGCAACTCACCAAACCATAGTAATAAAAGGCTACAAACTTGTATGAAATGGCTCCAATGGATGTAGATCTTGAATCTCACTTGAATGTGATAGATCTTGACTTGAATGCTAGCTTGAATCATGAAACCCTACATCACAAATGTTAGCTCAAAAAAAAATGATGCATGATGACTTTGACATGATGCTTGATACTTGAATTATGCTCCAAATACTTGATAATCAATTCTTGAAGTCTCTTGAATGCTCTTGTAAACACTTGAATACTCTTGTGAAATCAATTTTTCTATAATGCATGAATACTCAAGTTTCTAGGTCACTTGATTTCTTGTTAGGTGAAAAATGAGTGAAATAACTTTGTATTTATATTATTTATGGCAAATTTCCTAAAATTACAACACTACAAGTCGACATCAGATCTAGGAGGATAAAATCCCACCAAGAATTTGAATTAAACTTGATTTTGGGCCACACGGTACTCATACAATAGAAGTGTTGTATGAGTCCCATTAGGCTTAACTATGTGACACATTTTTCAAAATGAAACAACAAAAATTGTGTTCCACCTTTTAGGAGGTGGAACACAAACTAGGTGGTTAGGGACCTAGACCTATTTCCTTCAAGTTTCATTCAAGGACACCCTAGAGATCTCAATCCAAGGATGAAGTAGGAGAGATAGATCTTGAAATATGGTTTCATAGGGTAGTATTAGAGACTAAATGAGGTTTCACCACCAAGCTAGGGTTTGGAAAGACAAGAGATGAATAAATCATGCAAAATCTAGCTAAATGACCTAGGAAATGAAACTGAAATACATAATGATAAACTGAGAATGAATAGAGGTGCACTTGGAAGAAGAATGAGGTCAAAACAAGCTCCAAAACCTTGAAAACTTTTTGTTTAATTCCCATTGGGACTCATACGCCAGTTTGGGTGATTTAGTCACAGGCTAGGGTTTATGTGCCAAAACTGGAATTTGATAGTGTATGATCTAAAACAATCAAAATATGAAAAATATGTCGTAATAGGACTCATATGCAAAAAGTTTCATATCAATACCACTCAAATTTTTTAGAGGGTTAAGACCTAAATCTGCTCTCCTATCTTTGCTCTTCCTTCCACACTTCGTTTTTGGATTTTAAACCCTAATTTGCAACTTGTAGGTGACTTTTAGTGAAGATGACAACCTTTTGATGACTTGATGAGTTTATTCAACCTTGTAACCTAATCTTCAAAGGATATTCAAGCTCCAAGAAAAATAGATCTACAATCACACATGTAGAGAGAAGTAAAAACTTGTTGATTGTTAGGTAATGGGGGTTTGTCTTGGTCAAACCCTATTTAGGTAATCAAACCAAATGATGAGATAATGACATAAGGACATGAAACATGAATAATGATACCTTGAATGATGTCTTGACATGTAAATCAATAATCTATCATGAAGTGGCCATGTATAATGTAGATCTTGATCTTGAACTTTGATATGAAACAATGTACATGTAAATGGATCTTCAATGCTACATCACAACACTATCTCAACAACATGCTTGATGCTCTAAGTCTTTGACATGATGATGGATCTTGAATTTCTGCAACAAATGATGAAGAAATTTTACTTTGAATGGTTTAAAGATGATATTGAATTCTCTTGTGAATTCTTGTAAACTCTTGTAATCATAAACTTGTTATTAGGAATGCTCTCTTGAAAGTATTATATGAAAATGAGTGAAATAACCTTGTATTTATACTTGTTTATGGAAAATTTATTGAAATTACAACACAAAAGATGACATCAGATCTAGGAGGATAAAATCTCACCAAGAAATTGAATTAAATTTAATTTTTGGGCACATGGGACTCATTTTCAAAAATGCTTAGAATGATGCAAAATCTAGACCGAGTTCCAAAAACCTAGGTGGGACTCATATGCCCAAGGTGGAATATGAGTCCAAAATCACTAAATATGGGCCACACAACCTAAAAACACCTGAATTATTATTGGATGTTGGTTTATGTCAGGATTATCCTCAGAAAGATGAATTAATTAAGGCTTGTGGATGAAAAATAAAGCCAAATAAGGCATAAAGAAGCCCAATTATTTAATAAAACCCTAGATTAGTGTGAAAGTGTTAGGATATATTTTACGGCACCCTAAATAGGGCATATTTAAGTCCATTTGGTTTACAAGATTCCTAAATGTGAAGGTGCAAATAAATACACTTTTCAACATTAAATTAACGTAAAGTTAGGTCAATTGACCTTAAAAGAGCCCTAAATCCAATGTGAATGTGGAGAACACATTACAACACTATATCAAGGCAACATTAGGTCCATTCTAATGCTAATCATTCCCAAATTAAGATAAACTATACCATCTCCAAGAAGGGAGTACAATTTCTATTGTTATACAAAAATACTTAGATTCATGTGAAATCAGGATTGGGGCCCCAAAACTTAGGTGGGACTCATGTACACCCAAGGTGGCGTATGAGTCCTAGATCATTAAATTTGGGCCACACAACCTAAAAAGATATGGATTATGATTGGATATTGGTTTATGTCGGGATTATCCTCAGAAAGATCCATTAATTAAGGCTTATGGATAGAAAATAAGGCCAAATAAGGCACAAAGAAGCGCCATTAATAAAAAACCTTAGATAAGTGTGAAAGAGTGGAACAACACTTTACAACACCTTAAATAAGGTACAACTAGGTTCATTTAGTTCACAAGGGCCCAAGACCTAATGCGTGTGTGTTAAAGACATTCCAACACTAAGTCAAGGCATCATTAACCTCAATTTCATAAGGGGGGACCAAACAAGTGTGAAAATGTCACAAACGACATTTTTCGACACCACATTTAGCCCCCACTTTAGTGAGAGGATGAAATTGCTTCAAACTCATACTAAAGTAGATGAGATCACATCAAGAGGGATTCAATGATACAAATTCTAGTGGGATAGGATAACATCAACCAAGAGGGTTGTGCAAGCCCCCATGATCGAGGTACTATATCAAACTAACATAGGCACAAGAGAAAACACATGAAAAATGATATAAGGAGCAACAACAAGACACAATCATGCACTGCCAAAGACAAGGAGAGAAGAAAAACAAAAAGCAGAAGAAGGGTGGATCAAGCTTTGATCATTTGTCCATCGCGACGTGGATCAGATCTAGGTTATTTGTCCAAAAATGCACGCTCACTCTGAGGCAACGAAACTTTAGGCTATCTGCTAGGTGAGTATCCAAAGAAGTGAGCCACATACACACATGACTAGTATGCACTCACACACACAAGCAAGTGGCTATGAGAAAGTCATGCCTAAGTTCGACTTCCCATTCAACTAGACCAAAGCTATACTTCCTGATAACTTTGATAAGGTGCCACACAAAAATGAACTTCGAGCTCCATGAGGAAAGAAAAACTTTGTATGCTTGATACTCATGAACAAACAAGATGGTTCCACAGGAATAAAAAGTGTATTATGCAAGGTGGCCATATAACTAAAATTTCAAATGCAATACATAGTGAATGTTCAAAGCAGTTTTTCTTAATTCATGTAATGTCTTTAACTTAGGGGAAATTGTGCTTAATATCTCCAACAGAGGACCAGTCGAAGAATAGAAGATTCATAACTTAGGGGATGTAGTGTGTCGCATCAAGCCACTAAGAGGAATATAATATGCTAAGAGAGATCACGCTCTTGAAGTAAATCACACCCAATGCCACCAAAAAGTACAAGACACATCACATGAAGTAAGAATACTACACAATGAAGGATGAAATATAAAATAATAATGCCAATGCATGCTCCCACTTTAAAGAAATTGCTAAACACCATTTTGTGAGCAATTACTTTAAAGTAGCAAATGATAAGTGCTAACAATAAAGAAGACATGAGAGCTAACTTGGAAAGCCCTATGGCATGTCATATGTTTCCAAATGAATCCATGCCATAAAAGAAAAGAAGAGGTTTCCCCCAAAATGAATCTTAAACACACATGAGGGATCCATGGATTTGGGGTTAGTATGTTCTTGATACAATTTATTTTTTTAAGAGAGCTTGAAATTGTCGTCATTCCCCAAATACTCATAGAATTGGAAGAATGACACAAATAGAGTGAAAAAAAAGAAACCTTTTGGGTCAACATGGAAGAGACATGAAGGTCTTGATGCCTTGTGTCATCCCCAAAAATGAAAACACAAGACAAAGAAAGAGATAAAAGGAAAATATTTTGGGTCAACATGGAAGAGACATGAATTTATCAACACCTTGCCTCATCCTCAAAAGGAAAACACAAGACAAATGAAAAAGGAAAAAGCTTTACGACATAAAGAAGAATGTAGGTATAAATAGAGGAATGGCACAAAGAGAGAGAGATACATCAAATAGAATGTCACAGGGGATCACATCACACACATTGAATCACATAAAAGAAAAATAAATGATGTAAAAGAATAATAAGGCACATGTGAGTCAATCTATTAGCAAGTCATCCACATCCCAGTCATGTTCATTGTATAAATAAGGTAGACAACTACCCAAAGGGACAATAGCAAGTGCTAAACTAGGGTCATCACCAAGTTCAACACTCTTCTTATGAGAATTGTCATTTAAGCTCATAGAAGAAGAAAATAATGTGTTCAATTCATTATGTGCTTCCTCATAAATTTTAGCAATCTCCGCATTGTCATCTAAATTAATCTCAACAAGAGGTCGAATGATAATATCCAAAGAAGGTTTTAGCTCTTGTTGTGGTAAAGGGTCTTGTTGTTACGACAAGGGAGACTCGTTGTGCATTGCTTCAGTCAAGTTTCTATTTTGATTTTCTTTTTTTGTTTCTTCATCAATCTTTTGAGAAAGAGCACGACATCTACGCCTACCTCTCCAGCATGTCTATTTATTTTAGTACGGTTGTCAAGTTGCGTGTGTGTAGGAGTGGGTTTATTAGCCATAGGTTTCTTTTCTTCCTTAAGGGGATGAACTGAAGGAACCATGGAAGGTTTCTCAACCACTTTCTCTTTAGCTTTGTAAACCCATTTTATTTTAGTTTGGTCATGGGTTGAGGCATGTTTTGAAGGGAAATTTTTGCTATGCATTTTGCCTTAAAATTTTACTAGGATTTGAAAAAGAAGTCTTCTTGAGATTTTATAGGTTCCATAGGCTCAAGCCAAAAGAAATCCAATGAAAAGTTTCCATGAGAAGACAAAGGGTTAAAGCCTCTATGATGCACAATAAAGATGCCATTGTCAATAGGAAACTTTAAGCATTTATGCATGACCGACGAGATGACTTCCATGGAGTGTAGCCATGGGTAACCAAGCTTCACATGGAATTGGTCTGATGTTGAGATGATGGAGAATGAGACATCTAATGTTTTTGGTCCTATTTGTAAAGTTAAGGCGATTGATCCCATTGTAGGGAAAGCAAAACTGTTACGTGTCTTTATCTATGCTTTTAGTTTATCATATGTTTCTTGGTAGAGCTCATGCATAAGTAAGAATTCTTTGGTGATCACATTCTCTCCCTAGACGAGATCTATTAATATCCCATTAGTGGGCTTATCATAGATTCAACCAACTATGTAAAGAGGACCATTGGGTGCATGTTTAAGTATATCTTTGGATGATAAATCAATTTTAAGAGGCTTTTTCGGTCAGACCTTACGACGTTGAGTTTTTACCAATGCAACCAAACCATCGATAGGATTTTGTTCTATAGGATCTTGTTGATAAGTGTCCATGCTCTCATAATTCATGTCAAGATTCATCACACCAGTGTTTGTAGTTTCAATAGCTTTGACAAATTAAATATTATGTTTAGGCATGGGGTTGGTAAAGATTTGTAAGTTTTGGTTAGGAGGGGTAACAGACTTATTTCCTTGATCATTAATACCACCAACTAAAAGCCTACCAGAATCAATGAGGTCTTGCACAATATGTTTAAGAAGCTTGAAATGTTCCGTGTCATGTCTATTTTGTCGATGATAATGGAAATAAGAATTTGATCTAAATTTTATAGGTAAAGGTTTATTAGGATCAGGAGTCTTAATTGGAGGCAAGGCGGTCATATTATTTTCTAAAAGTTGTGACATTGTTATATGGAGGGTATTGGGTAAGGGAGTGAATTGTCTAGATGGATCCCCAAATGCAAAAGGAGTTATCTTCCTTATAGAAACTACTTGGGTATCAACTTGTTGAGTTTTTTTTTGAGGGGTATTTAGTTGAAGAAACCCTTTATTTTATTTTCTAAAAGGTCGGTAATTGTTTTGGTTTGTAGATTCAAACTTCTCAGGATGGCTAGAGGTGGATTTTGTTTCATGGCTACTTACCAAATTTTGATAATCACGAAGGGTAGTACACAAGTGCACAAAGGAGGGGAACTTCATCATGGTAGTATTATATTGTATCTTAGTTTGCAAGTTCTCAATAAACATCCTTTGAAGGTGAGGGCCAAGAATCTTTACATCGATTTGGGAGTAAATCGATTGATAGCGTGAAATAGTTTGTGATCTTTTCACCATCCTTTTGCTTACATCTCATCAAATTAGCTATGGTCATCTTAGGAGTCATATGCACTTGGAAATGGTTTATAAAGGCCTCTACAAGGTCATTGTATGAAAAATTGAGTTATTTGGTAATGAGGAAAACCATTCTAAGGCGGTATCCTTCAAGGATATAGGGAAAAGCTTAACCAAGAGCTTATCCTCAAGAATAAAGTCACTACATAAGGTGGTAAAGTGGAATCATGGCTAGAAGGATCTCCTTTCCCCCCATATTTCTCAAATCTAGATACCTCTATACCTTGTGGCATCAGTGTTCTCAATATCTATTAATGGACACTTGTTGTTGAAGGGATGCAATGGTTTGAAAAAGTTGATTTATGAGAGGATCATTGTTTGCATGTTGGTATGGAGGTGAATAAGGTGGAGGTTTGTATGTGTTTGAGGGACAAGTGAATGGAATGCTTATGGGAGGTAAGGTGGTAGGAGATATGACTTGCGATGCCACAAAGGTACTAGATTCTAGGGATGCTAACGGAAATACCCAAGAAAGGAATCACATTAATAGTAGGTTGCATCATTGTTGTAACTTGAGGATTAGTATAGGTAGGAATAGATGCAATTTTTATGGGAGGAGGAATTTGAATTCCTCCTTGGCTTGTAACATTGTTCAAGGGTAAAAGACAACTAGTAGTTGAGGTAAGATGTTTTCCAAAAATATGAAATATGTTACGCACAAGGTCAACTCTATCTTCACTTTCGAGCATGTGATGAATGTTATCTATGGTAGGGATGGTAGTGGTTGAAATATTCTTAGTGCTTATTTTATTTTGTAAGTTTGCTAAATCTTCATGGATTTGGATTATGGTTTGTTGTGGAATACTAGCAACCATTATTTCAACATTCATCACACTACTTGAAGGCAACGAGTTATCAAGGGTTTGGTCCATACCTAGTGAACTAATGTTAACACTATGAGTGAAAGATCTAGAAAGCCAAAGATCCACAATGATTGTGCTATCGTTGGATGACATGAGTCTCAAAAATTTTCTCATTATTTTATTAGCAATAGGACACCAAGTAGAAAAGCTCATACAAGGGATACTAAATGCAAGATGGATACAAATGCAATTCAAATGAAATTAAACTAGATGCAATGAAATAGAAACTCTGTAAACTGAAATAAAAAGTTATCAACAACAAACATGAGCTCAGAAAAAAGTTTTAAATTCTAGAAAATGTAGTTTAAAATATGCACTAGGACTAAATTTCCCAAAGGGGTGTATGAGTCCTGGTGAAGGTTTTTTTCATAAGTTTGAGAAAATTTTAAGTGATTTTTATGATTTTTATTTTGATTAATTCCTAGACTAAATGAAAATGCATATTTTAGATGATATTCAGTGATGCAAGATGCAAAAAAGCAACCTATATGCACTTTCACTAATGAAAGATTTAGAAACCCTAGAATGCCAATTAACTAATGCAAACCCCAATGCAATATTAATGCAAGCTAAATCTAGGATGATGATGCACTCCAAATCAGAATTAAGATTCTTTAAATGTAGGTTCACCAAAATGAAAGGTGGAAAATTGTCATTGCTTATGGTTTAAGACATAGAACAACAATATTCTTCACTCTCATTCAAGGAAACCCTAGATATCTCAATCCAATGTAGAGAGGGGAAAGAGATCTTGTAATAGGATGTCCTAGGTTCTGATTAGAAACTAAAGATGGGTTCACCACCAAGGTAGGGCTTGGAAAGACTGATGAAATGCAAGATCTAATACTAAAACCAAATGCAATGCAAAACTTCACTAAATGACCTAAAACAAGCATGTAAATTAGAACAAAAGGTTGAGAGATAAGAGGTGTGCAACTGAGAATCTATAGAGGCATAGATGAAGACTTGAAATTTTGAAAACACTGAATTCAATGTTGACTAGGACTCATATGCTAGGCTATGCAATTTAGTCCCATATTAGGGTTTTTGGGAAGGAACATAAATCTGACAAAGATATGTCTGAAACTCATGAAAACTATAAAATTCATTGTATTGGGACTCATATGCCAGAAGTGGCATATCAATCCATTTTGAATCTTCCAGAATATCAGGACTTGAATATGCTCTTCAATCCCTGCTTTGCCTTCTTGACTTGGTTTTTGGATTTGAATGTGAAATTTTTGCTCTATAGGTGTTCTCCAATGATCTTGTAGATGAGGTGACAATGTTGACAACTTTGAACACTTTAAAAACTTTCTCCAATCTTTCTCTTCAATATTTCTTCAACCTAGATATGCAAATCACACACTAAAGAGAGGATAAAATGATGATTTTTTAGTGGAAAGGGGTTTGCTTTCGTCAAACCTCATTTTGGTAATCAAAACTTATAATGAAATCAAATAAGATAAAGGAATTATGAATGAACAAAATGTAATGTTGCAACTCACCAAAACCTAGTAATAAAAGGATGCAAAGATGTATGAAATGGCTCCAATGGATGTAGATCTTGACTCTTGCTTGAATGTGATAGATATTGACTTGAATGATAGCTTGAATCATGAAGCCCTACATCACAAATATTAGCTCAAAAACAAACATGATGCATGATGACTTTGACATGATGCTTGATACTTGAATTATTCTCCAAACACTTGATAATCAACTCTTGAAGACTCTTGAATGCTCTTGTAAACACTTGAATTCTCTTGTGAAATTAAACTTGATATAATGCATGAATACTCTAGTTGCTAGGTCACTTGATTTATTGTTAGGTGAAAAATGAGTAAAATAACCTTGTATCAATACTTGTTTATGCCAAATTTCCCAAAATTACAACACTACAAGTTGACATCAGATCTAGGAGGATAAAATCTTGATAGGAATTTGAATTAAGTTTGATTTTGGGCCACACTAAACTCATATGCTAGAATTGGCGTATGAGTCCCATTAGGCTTAACTATGGGACATATTTGTCAAAAATACTTAAATTCATGTGAAATCAGGATCGGGCCCTCAAAACTTAGGTGGGACTCATATGCCCAAGGTGGCATATGAGTACGATATCAATAAATCTAGGCCACAACCTAAAAAGACATTAATTATGATTGTTCATTAGTTTATGTCAGGATTATCCTCAGAAAGGTGCATTAATTAAGGCTTGTGGATGCAAAATAAGGCCAAATAAGGCATAAAGAAGCCCTCTTAATAATGAAAACCCTATATAAATGTGAAAGTGTGGAATAACACTTTACAACACCTTAAATAAGGTACAACTAGGTTCATTTAGTTCACAAGGGCTCAAGACCTAATGCGAGTGCGTTAAACACATTACAACATGAAGTCAAGGCATCGTTAAGCTCAATTTCATAAGGGGGGCCCAAACAAGTGTGAAAATGTCATGAATGACATATTTTGACACTACAATACATATATATGCTTCACTTATTGTTATCAAAATTTTTGCACCCGTGTGCGAAAGCGAAGATGCTTTGCGATCTTGTGAAACATGGGAATACTTTTAGGTTGTGGGTACCCTATATTGAAAGTATACCTCTAGATTATAGGTCGGCTTCCTTTATGATTTTTCTAATGATTAACTATAATTCTTATGGAAAAGGGAAGAAGGCTTGAAATGAATGCATAACTGAACTTAAAATGAAAGGTGATGTAGTTAATGATTGAAACTTAATCTAAAACCTGACTCACAAATGACTTCTCAGTATTTTTGTTTGCACAACCAAATTTGACAACTTAATCACTTGAATGTTTCATACAAAGGCTATGAAAAAATATCTCTTTCGAAGGAAAACTCTATTTTCACAACTAAAATGATAAATTAATCACACGCACAATGTATAACCTATGAATTTAAGCATTACTGCATACATACACTTATGAAAGAGACAAAAAAATAGAGGTTTCAAAATTGAAACACATTAATCTTCTTAATCAGATCCAACACAATGATGATGCTTGAAATCTTGAAGGAAAAACTTAACAACACTAAAAATCAAAGGAATTCATTTGCTAATAATAAAGCTAAAATAACTTTTAAAGAGCTGATATATTAATTGTAAAATATCTGAGTTACAAGATCTCTCTTCTTTGCAGAAATGCAAAGGAAAAACTATCAAGAACTGAAAAAAAAGAATGAATTTCTCTCAATATATACAAAATATAAAAGAGAATGAGCCCAAAAAGAGATTTCGAGCTAATTGAAGTCAAAAATATCTGAACTCCAAAGCCATCCATGAGCAAAATCAAAACTGGCTAAAAACGGGGCCTACCAATGCTGCAAACTGGGCTTAAACAACTCAAAAATATATCTCACACTGTATATAACTGAAGTGTATCTCAAAATGTCTTCTGAGTGCATGGAGGTGGCACTAAAAGTGAATTGAAAGTGAAAATATCCTCCCCATGAGAAAAGAAGAAAAGCTTGAAAAATTGGGCCCACCATTGAAGCAAACTAAACTCTAAATGCTGCAAACTCATCCTCTTGATATGCATGATCAAAAGACCCTCAAAACTGATGTAGAACTATCGATGCAATCTCTACAAAACTGAAAAATGACTCTAAGTCACTCCAAGTTAGAAAAACATGACACTCTGGATGACTCCCACTGTCTTCAGTTGAACTTCACTTATGTTTCATGCATGATTTTCATCAAAGGTAATTGCATGATCAAATATTAAAGATAATCGATGTGATTATCGTAATATTTAATGTGTATTTGTTCTCTTTTTTTCACATTTACATGTTAAATATTAAGGTAAAAATACCTTAAATATTTAACTATATAGTTATTTTTATTTTAAAATCATGCATGAACCTAAGTGTAGTTCACAATCATTTCAAAATTGAAAAATAAACTTGAAACTTGGACTTTCAAGTCCATCTCCCATACACACAAGCATTATTTGACCATGAAATAATTTTGTATCTTTTTTTAAAACATAATAAAAAAAGGCTGAATTAGGGCATGAGTGAAAAATCTGAAACCCTAATCATATTGTCATTTTTCACTTTACATTTGGAAACAACCTATTGTTGCGCCGCCATGATAGTTAGGGTTTGCTTGATTCTTCAGTGGTGACTACGAGATATGAAGTTCCTCTGGATTTTTTATGCAGAAAACATTCAAAATCCACTTGGTAAGTCCATCTTTGTACCTCTCGTGTTTTCTAGCAACTAAACAAAAGATAAATTTTTGCTTCTCTTTGCATATTCTTTGCACTTGGTTTGATATCTTAGATCTACAACAAAACAATAAAGGTATTTTATTTCTCTATATTTCTTCTACTCTTTTGAGGATGGAATGGTTGTGGCTTCATTTTGTTGAGAGGCCTTCTAGGTTTGTATCTAAGAATATGAGAAGTGGAAAGATAGGCTTTCAAAAACCTATGATGCGGCCTTTTTTGCAATTTTATTCAAATTAAATTGTGTATTTCTACTTTTCTTTGGCATGTCTCATCTTCCTTTGTCCACACTATGTATATAAATTCTCCCTCCTTTGGTTGTGCATGCACTCTGTCCATCTTGATTCTGCATTCATTACTCCTTGATAGGTCGCGTAATAGCGGCCAACAACATCATAATCACCTTCATTATGATAAGATCATGCAAGATTATAATATCAATGATGTTTCATGAGAGGGTAGTTAGTTGAAACAAGGGCAATCTCAGTCAACTACTCAATAAGAGAATGCTCTCTTCCTGCTGAAAAGGCCAAATCTCGAGCCATGCCATTGACAATCCTCTAAAGAGATCACACCCTATTTTCCAAGGAGACCATACTATGCTAAGAGCTTTCCACAAAATCCTGTAACATTTCCATCAACATGGCCTATTGGTGTTCCATTTGTGACCACTACCAGTGGATGACCACCCAGTTACCCTTTCCACTTGCGATTTGAGAATCACCATAAGTTTCACCTTTCAAAAAACTGGTTCTTGTACCACCAACACCCCTCTTATTAAAAACACTTCAATAATCCAATCTCATGTTTCTTGCTTTTGGATCCCTACTAATATTGTCTAATGTTAATTGATCATTGAATAGCTTTGTGAAACCCAAAATTTATTCATTGAGTACCTTTACACCTATGCAGACCTTTCTCAAAAATTCATCAAGGTCTTCTTTTGTTTGTTTAAGTCCTCCACTGTGAGATATTTTGATTTCTTTTGCTGAAATTCATTATTTTATTTGGATTTGATTATGGATCCTCCATTAATGTTGAAGTGGATATGTATGGTATTTAGAAGATCGAATGGTGCAAGGAGAGTTTTAATTGCATTTAAGGTGCCTTTCATGAAGCAAATTATTTTGAATTTCAATATCAAAAACCCATTGGAAACATTCCTGAGGGCCCTATAAACATATTTTATCCACTTCCTTGCCTTTGTATGGGCAATGTGAGTTCCTAATTTATTTGACTGTCCTCATGCATAAAATCACTACACCTTTGGGTATTATTGCTGCCCACTGGGTTTATATTGACTTTCTACATGCTACTTGTATTGTTGTAATGGCTGTCTCATAAGAGATATAGCTTTACATTGGTCTCCCTATTGTATTTCATATGTTTTTCTTAACGATATTTGAACAAAAAATATGGATTTTAAATGTTGTATGATGCCTTTTTTTACATTCACTTAATCCTTTATTCAACAATACCTTTAGCTTTTGAAGAGAGACATTCAATATACATTTGTTGTCACCTCAATTTGTCTCTGATAAATGTGATATCATGGAGATTCTTACTGTATCTTGTTTCCATTATTATATTGAGCATTTAGTTAAGCTTTCTTTCTCCATTTACACACATACAAATGCAATTCAACATGATGCACTTAATGAAAAACTTTACCCTTGTTTTCTCCACTTTGTCTTGAAACTCCTTGAGAATAATGAAGAGGGAATATCCCTTTCTCTCTATGTTGAAGACTACGCAAGTTTCTTCAATTGTTTATTAAATGAATGCATAATGTGACTGCTCCCTTGAGGTTTATGGGCATTGTATCCTCATAGTTTCCAGGATCAACCCTTGTGGGAGCCACATTTTCTCCACGACTATAATGAAAATAGATTGATTATAAAATAAGAGATGCACATGTTCTTGCATAGTGAGAAAACATATTAGATAAAAGCAATTCAATATTCCATCTAATGATGATTTCACTTTCACTTTGATGATCTGATCCCGATTCTCTCTTGTACATTTCTAATATGGCTAAATTGGATTGATAGTTCATAGGTTTAAGTTATTCAATTGTTGATAACATATGATGAAGCTTTATGTCACGAGCTCTAACAAATCCCTTTAACATATTGTAGTTACATCTAAACCTAGGGAATGAAGGAATGAAGATAGGAGGGAAGCTGATGACAGAGCTGAAGATAGAACATCAACATAACATTGAATAGGAAATGAAGGATATAATGTTTCATTATATGATTTATTCTTATTATATTTAGTTGAATAGCTTGTCTCTTATGTTTTATCAATGTGGTTTAGTCATTCCCACGGCTTGTGTGGGACTTTTAAAAACTCTTTTATCTTCAAAGCTTGAAATAGTAATGTTTATGCAATCTATTATGTTCCTCCATTTCAAAATGAATAAAATACAACATTACTATGCAATTTTGATGAATCTTCTATGTTGTGAATTTTGCATAAAAAACTTAATCTTATTTAAGATCTTTCATTGCAAATGAACTATCAACATAGAATGAATGTACCTTTCACCTTAGATATATCAAACAATTATAGCTCTACCAAAATAAGCTAAAGGTATAAATTTTGGTAACACATATACATATATAGAATATTTGCATTTTAATTTAATTTAATTTAATGGTCAAGGAGGATGAAAGAAAAAAAGAGCATAATTTTCCCTAACAACTCACAACCCTACCAAATTAGGTTTAAGAATTACCATTACAAAAATTAAACTGACTTGATGAGGTTCCACTAGCCTATGTAAGTGAGTGTGCGTGTCTACTTAGATAACAATACCAAACATTATGAAAACCAACCTCTTCTCCTAGGTGATATCTCCCTCCCCCACTGGAGGGTTTGAATTTTCCTGCATCCAACTTAGAGAAACATGTTTGAAGTTAGCCGATAACATATATATCATATTCATGATATAAATTAAGCATCATTAAAGAATTTATAAATAGTTTCATCATATTGAAAATACATTTTATTCAACCATCAAATATCATCAAGACATAATCATATATTAAACCATATTTTCTCATAAAAGGTTAAAGCATTTGGTAATTTAACATTGGGGTGTAACATATCCTCCACAATAAGGATCATAGTCCCCAATGATTCCAAGTAGCATAGCATAAATAAAGGTTTTACTTTCAATTTTCAAAATCATGTAGGAGATGAAATTTTCGTTCAAGCTTATTATAATATTTCCTCGTAGCACTATCCTCTACAAACTTATCCCACTTGACCTTGCTCTGAGTGGCCTTTCTAACACACTGGTAGAATTTGTGTGATTTAAGCACTCTTTCTCTACAGAGAATTATCTTGATATACTTAGCATTATCACAACTTTTTCTACCTATCATTCTTCTCCACTAATTTCTCTTCTTGATCAAATTGATCTATTTTTTCATTTCTGACATTTCCAGACTAAGGCTAATCCTATCTTCTAGCTTATCCTAGCTTATAATAACTCAACAATTCCCTCTGTATAATATTTCAAATGGATCTACATTTATCACGAAATGATTAGAAATTGTGTAGTAAAAAAAATTCTACAAATCCTCCAAAACTTGGTTTAACCCTTTCGTCTGACCGTATGTATCAAGGTGATAAGTTGAGATTATATTCAATTATGTTTCCAATGAGCTTGATATGGCTTACTAAAACCTTAACATTACACGTATGTCCTATCTGAGATGATCTTCTTAGGATCACCATGCAACCTAAACATATCCTACACAAATTTATGAGTTATGACTAATACCTGTTGATCATAAAAGCTTGTACCTCTCTGACAGTCTTATGGGAAATTCAATGAGTGGGGGAACAATATTCATCTCATTGAATACCTCCGATATTTTTATAGAAATTCAACTCTTCTATGAGTTTGGGAAAAGGGTATAAATAAATGTAAATAGAAAAACATGAAAGTGGCAATACGCCAACACTTTTACAACATTTAAAAACCATAAGTTCTTTATATGAATGATATGATGGATACATAACGTCACATCCCTTCATTGTTGGGAAGATAACGAACATCATAGGCTAGATAAAAGCACAATTTATTCATTCAATCCACCCGTAGGAAGTGTACATTAAGATCCAACTAAGCATAGAAGTTTCAAGAGTTGATAAAGAAACCTTCAAAAGCCACATAAACTCTTTCTTTTAATACAATATAACATGAACAAATGATAACCTTCAAAGAAAACATAGAAGTCGAAGGACATAATCTAGTTTCTACAGATTATAAATTCATCATGTACACATATAGCATGGAAATAAAATAATCAAACTATTCAGATTAAGCTAGACATAGTGTTCCATTCTAAATGAAGATATAAAGAAAGAAATATTGATAGAGGCCATATCATGCACAGTTTCAAGTATTTCTCTCAAATAACTCACACTTCAAATATTAAATGAACTTTAAAATAGAGGTCAGATTCCAATTTGACAATAGTTTGAGTAAATAAAAGATATAACATGCCCGAGTGAAGCAGTGTTCTATAAAATTTAAAGAAAATACTCCTATAACTATGAAAACTAAAGAAACTTTTTCCAAAAAGGAAAACTTCAGGAACCCTTTCTACATGTTGTCGCTTCCAATTTATTACTACCAAGGTGAGAGAAATGCCGACTTCATTCAAAAGCAATGACTTCCATACTTCTACACTTGATGGCTTGGAATCTGATCCCAGATCTTTTAATTAGGTTGTAATCCTGTTCATCAACTTTCAATTGTCACATTAATATCCTTTAGATATTTTAACAGGATTTCCCCTCGTAAATGCTCAAATCCTAGAAAATAGTCTAGTGAAGGTCTTGTCAACTGATCAAGTGGCTTTGGTGGCATCAACTCACATCCTTCCTTTGAAAATTAAGGTAAGGTGTGCTCCAAAAAACTCTGAATGAAGGCTACCTAAGGTAAAACTTTTTTGCAGTGAAGAGATGATGTGGCGATCAAATGGATAGTCTTAGATTTGCGAAAAGAAAATTTAAGCAATCATCCACCAAGCTGACATGTGGTCTGACTCCCAACCGAAAGGAAAGCGATAAAAAAAGTGTGTGCATCCACCATGTGGCATATTCTGTGCCTGTCGGAAACACAAAATTTCATGCATGGATATTCTCAAAGCCAAAAATCAAAAATAGACTACGGAAAAAAAATTTCTTCATAGTTTTGGCAACTCACTGGGGGGATTTTCTTGCAAAGGCATGAACCTAGACCTCTGGCTATTCTTAGAGTTTGAGGAAATTGAACTGTAACATTTCCCAATCTACATTATTCAATTGAGCAAGACTAAAAAAGGACTTATATGCCTAATCGAACTCGAAGACTTCTTTGGAAGAAATAAATCCCCACCTTGTCGAAACAACTCCCAGATGATAATATAGATGAGAAAGTTGAAGAACCTCATTCTCAATGTCTTCTATGGTGGGCGTTGTGCTTGACTCTGGAAGATCTGCTGAAGTCCAAACCTTATTCTTGACCTCTTATGTAATTTGCTCAACTAATAACACATCCCCATTTATTGAAAGGAAAGGAGGTAATCCAAAGCTGTACAAGACACCAAAATCCTTCTTGATTTTTTCAACCCTTTTGTTTAGCACCGCTTGGCTATTCTTTGGTTTTTTTCGCTACCTTATGGCAGTGGCTGAATTTGCTTGTTTTGCTAGAGGCAACCCTCCGATCTAGAATTCTTGCATTTCTCAGAGCCTCGTCTGTTTCTACACATAACTTGGAAATTAGACTCAGAGACTTGGCCACTCAGGGGGCATATTCTTGTAGATTTTGGTCAACCAATGGGCCAACCCTTTCATTTATCTCTTGGGTACCCTTCAGAAATTGCAGGGCTGGTTTTAGAAATGGCGAGCACAATAATGTTTTGCTCCCAATAGGCAGATCCCAACCTTATTTTCATAGGAAGAGTCACAAACCTTTGTGCAGCTACTAGCTCTTCATGTAGCTGAGCCTCTTTTGCCTTCATTCTCTCCTCCATTTGATCATTTTTATCAAGAGTGTTTTCTAGTTTAGAAACTAAGTTTACAACCTCCTGATCACGAGCGTGTAGAGCAGACTCAACTTCTTGCTTGTCACTTCTTAGCTTCTCGGCTTCCTCTTGGGCCTTTTAAAATTTGTCGGAGGCCTGGGATTGGACACTATCCAACTCCTTCTTCATGCTCTTTTGAACACACTGGCATTCTGCATTTTATTGACACTCAACTACAAGTTCACCTTTTAAACTGTCAATTTTGGTATACAACTAAATCCGCTCATTCTGAAGCTCTGTAAGAGATCCTATTGCTTCCTCCTCTTGATCTTGTATCTACATTATGCAGGTCATTTCAACATTTTGGGCCCTGAGTTCCGACTGCAGCTAATTCACTATTTCCTTTACATTCACCAGGTCAACTTCGTGCTTCCTTAACTTCTGATCTAGCCTCTCATAATCCATATACACTACCTTCCGAGTAGTCTTGGCTAGATCTACTTTTTCGCATGGGTGAATTTTATTTAAATCCAGACCCACTACCCTGATGTCATAATCCTCCATCTACATTTATCCTTTGGGTTTAGATGTGAGTGACTTCAAGGTAGTGATCCACAAAGAATTCGACTCTTAATTGAAACAGGTTTGAATCTTTTTGGCAGGCGACAACTTGACATTCTTCATCCTCCTTTTTTGCTTCTTGGCTTGTCGAGCCCACTTAGTCATGTCTAAATGTTTTTGAAGAGTCTATGGAGAATCAATGCTCTATTCTGCAAGAGAAACATCGGGGGGAAGACTAAAAAGATTAGCAAAAGGGGAGACTTCAGATACATGAGCATGTGGGGAGGAAAATGGGAGAGTAATAATTTAAAATAAGAGGATTCCAAATTGAGATTGGGCATTGAAAGGGATAGTTGGGGTAAAAAGAGAAACAAATGGAATGGTTGATTTCTATCTGAATTTGGACGGACCTGGGGTAATGGGTAACATTGATGGTTTGTTTTTCTCAATAGGGGCCCTAGATAGGGCAATCAAAGAGTTAATAGCGTCTGAAATAGATACTACTTGCTCTACATGCGAGGGTACATCACTTGGTGTGTTAAAAATGGTAGGGGGATCATTTAGAATTAAAATTTTTGGGTATGTGGACAGAGGATTCTTTTCAATGGGTGGAGGCAAAGGATTAACCAAAGATACAGAAGTAGGAAGAAGAGGGGGAGCAAGACTTACCTGGACCACAATTGTTCGAACTTTTTGCAAAGCAAACTCTGCTTCTTCTTCAGTTTTGATGGTTGCATCGGGTATGTTCAGGTCTTGGACTTGCCTTTTCTTCATTTGACCTGAACCGAAGCATCTCAATCCTTTAGCAGGTGATCCCGCCAAAGCTTAGTCCTCTTGTTCTACAATTGATTCTCTTGGTGACCGCCAGGTTCTCTTTCCTCTACTTTGAGCACTAGCGGAGGATGCAACTTGTGAGTCCTTTTTCTTAGAGATTCTCCCTCTTTTAGACTCCTATGGTCAGGTAGTATGGCATGGAAGTTGCTCTTCTATTATCTCATGGTTGGACTTTGGGTTGTTATTGTTGGAATCATCCTCTTGGTCATAAATGTCTTCGAATTGTTCATCGTTTGGGCAAAAATCCCTTAGCAACTTATGTGTACCTCTCATCTCTTTTCGGAACCTCCATAAATCCATCATCTTCCTTTCCGACCACCCTTTCCATTTCATTTGATTGTTGAGGGTTGTATTTATTGGGAGGTCCCTTTGATACTTTTCCTACAGTGTATAGAAACTTAGCCACCTTCACCTTTTGGTTGGTATGAGGGTTAGGTTGATGTATATTTCTAACTTCTCATGACTCGGATTTTTCTTGGACTCCATATAGTCTAGCTTCTCGTGTTTCAGAGGGAAAATTTTCATTGGATTGTAGTCCTATGTGTCACAGATAAGGACTAAGCCTAGGGCCACAAACAGATTTGTAAGCTCCCTCTATGCTTCTCGCTTTTCTAGTACCATGCACCCTACTATTTGCAATGCAAAGGGGAAGTAGATATAGCTTTGTTTTGTTCCTTCCCCTACCGTAGGAGTTGTTGACAAGAGTTGTCTGATGACATGCCTCTAATGCAAAAACTCTATCTGTCACAAATCTAGGGAGTCATAAAGGCTCTCTGAAAAAACCATGATATCTAATGAATGTGAAATATTCTTCGACAAACAACCTAGTGAACGTGGCAATAGCTCTTGGAGCACCGGTCTCAGAAAGTGGTTCACAAAATAGTAATAATTACATGTTCTTAACAACAAATAGGTCCATACAAAACCTAGCTAACCTAAATCCTCTTCATCAAACCTAGAGACCGACAAATTTTTCTCCAGAAACCCAAAATTTTGATAAAAAATTAAGTGAGCCAAGAAAGAAGAATACCTGAATTTGGACTCGATTTGGTAATTCTTCAACTACATCAACATGTTTGTAGCTACTACATCAGAAAATTCAAAGTATCTATGCCCCCTTCCCATTTGAATATCAAAACCAAGGCCATTTGGAAAGCATTGACCTCTTCATCATCATCCAAGCTGAAAATCTAAGCCAACATCGAGAAAAGATCCCGTGTGTTGTTTTTGAACTTTCTGATTGCCAGAGGAAAAGTAAATCGACCTCTCAACAACTTCTCTCTTGTCTCATCCTGATAGAAACTTTCTCTTTCATTTGCTTATTCCTAGTAAATTTCCATATCTTCCTCACTGAATGGTTCAGAGGGCCAGTTAGGAGGGATACACAACATATCTCGTATAATTATAGCAAAAATAATGAACTTGATCCTGTTGCATGTTATGGTTCTAGTTTCTCCATTGAGCCTCTTAGCACATGCATCAACTAGCTTCGGGCATGGGTGTACGACATGCAACATAAACTGTGGCAAGCCACAATTCTAGAGCCGAGAGGAAAAACCCTCAGAGGTGCCATATTCTCTCATTCTTTGAAATGCTCCCTCTCTAAGATTTTGACATTTTTTCACCAATTTTGGATCATAAACATTGTTGGCAGCATCTTGCTCCACCTCTCTAGGAACACTTCTATCCACCAACACCCTTTTATAAAACTCTAATGGTCAATTTGTAGGCAGTGGGGCATTGGCAAATGATTTTCACCCAAAGATATTAGCAAAAATAGGCTTTTTCGATGCAGAATTTTCCCTTCTACTAGTTGTTGATGGTTCTACCATGGCTGCTTCAAAATTTGCAGAGAGATTTTTCATCGAAATGACCACTTGATTTTTGGCTCTTTAGAAAAAATCTTCTTTTTGGTGTAATTAATTCTCTTAGCAAGTATGTGCAGTTAAATCTATGTCATTACCGCTGGTCCATTAAATGCTACCAATGAGGTTATACGTGTGGGTTGGAGATCCATATCCTTTGGGAATACCAAAAACTCTATAAGAATGGAATTAGTACATTCCTTTTGCCGCCTCTCTTCACAAATAAGATCGTTGTCTCAGGGAGAGCGCCTTTAGTTGTGTCGATATTTCTTAGGTTATACAAAGTACCTTTGAAAAGACACACTCATTAATTTGTCAGATATTAGCACATTAATCCATGTCTTTTCACTTATGTGAGCTAGCTGATGCTAATGATGACAAAGGACACACGTCAACAATTGACTTATGTGAACATTTACTCCCAATGCCCAAAAAATAATTTTTAGACATTATGTCAGATTCTCTGTATGATTTATTCTCTATTCACCAGTTGTTTTGATATTTTCCCGTTGTCGTCTAGCCAAAAATAGACCTTCCATTGTTTGGGTTCACCAATACCTCTTTTCTATAAATAACTATGCCACCTTAAGGAAATATTCATTTAAAAGTAATCCTTTTGAGTTTACATAGCCTTTTCTCCATTTCCATATCGTCTTTCACTCTGCTACTTTAGCCATGTTTTCCGGTCTAGGCACTCCCGTCTGTCTGCTTCCATGAAGGCCCCAATATACCTTCACTGAGGAGATTACTACTGACAGAATCAAATGCCTGGTAAAGAGGTGTGACCGGCTTGGGTTAATTTCCTTTCGTTGGGTCATCGACATGGACTTCATTGAGGATGAAAACCAGATGAGGAGAAATTATAACATCCTATCTCGCTTCGTGGCCTCCCTCCTAGACTTGAATATTGCCAAACCTCAAATAGTGGAGTTGTGTCATCAAATGTTCAACGCCTCTCTACTGAAAGGCCTCAACGAGATTATGCAAGTTTCCATCTCGAGTGTCAGAATTCCCAACGTAATGGAACTTCGTAGGTACATTGATCATGGCATGGATGTGCCCTAGTTGCCCTTTATGAGTGATTTCCACACCATGGACCTTGAAAATCACCACACTCTATCTCTGCTTGCAGCTAGCTACTTCCTTCGGGAGTATGGCATTGAGGTCATTCTTGGGTTGGACTTCAAGAAGCATTTTGAGCTTCTGGTGTATAATCACTGAGACTAGGGTCGAGGTCCATGCACCATGTGTTGTATGTTCCTCGTTTTCCTATCAATGAAGAAGAAAAGAATGACTATGGGAAACATGCCCACGTAACTATGGTTGGAGGTCTACCCTTTCAATTTTTGTAAAACACCTCCATTTTGTTCCTTTTTTGCACTTTTACTCAAAGACCCTTTTTGGATTTTTCTCAAGAGAGCTTAATATCAAAATTTGAGCCTCAAGTTGCCTTATACTTGTAAATTTTGATGAATATATAATATAATGCAATTTTTTCTTACTTCTTCTGTGATCTTCATTTTCCTTATGGCTTATTCTAAAACTCAAAACAATATTTACAAAATTTTACATATGGTACATAAGTGTGAAATTTTTAAAGAATATCATACTTTAATGGAACAATTTCAAATAAATACCGTTCACCAGTATCTCTAAATCATTTCCCTCCATGTCTTCTAGCTCATACACATTCTTTTACTTACACACATTAATTCAGAAGGGTCCCTTCCACAACGCTTCAAATTTGGTGTGCTGCCCTAGTTTTGTAGTACGCTCATCATATTTTAGCACTAGGCTTCCTTTATGGAAATCTGTGTCTGAAGTCTTCTTGTCAAATGATTGATTGATTGTCTATTGGTGACCAATCATGGTTCCATAGGCCTTCTCTTTGTCTTCCTCAAGCTTGAGGAATTCTTCTATCCGTACCTCCATTCCATTATTTTCCTCTATTTCTAGGGTTTTCAGTAATTGTAGAGCAGTGAGTTCCATGGAAATAGGTAAAAACACCTCTTTCCCATATACTAATTCATAGAGAGATGTCTTTAGGATCTGCTTCAACATGATCTGGTTTTCCCACAAAGCAACCCGTAGATGCTTATGCTATTTCTTTTGTCTTTCAGACCCAATATGCTTGATTAACTTAATTAGGTTTTTGTTTGTTGACTCTGCCAACCCATTTCTTTGTGGGTAATAGTTTTATGAAGTCTTGAGGTAGATTCCATTCTTAATAGAGAAATATGACATCTTTGATCCTACAAAGGCCCGAGCATTTTCAGATATGACAGTCTTTGATGAACCAAACCTAGTCACCAGCTCCTCGAGGAAGTTAACAATCTCACCCTTTGTAGCACTTTTTAGGGTGATAGCCTCTATCCACCTTGTGACCAACACTAGAGATGGGATTTATCATTCCAATAAAATCTAATCCCCATTGAGCAAAATACTCTTTAGTTATGATGGAACTTAAAGGCAAGGCAATTTTTTTCTCTTTCCAAAAAAAATTGGCATTGAGTACATTTCTGCACCAAATGGTGCACTTCAAAAAACATTAAGGGCCAATAGTATCCCACTCACATGATTTCCAGGGCTGTATTTTTGGCAGAGAACTATCCACCCTCAAGACTACTATGAAATTTCGTCAGAACCCTTTTTGTCTAGTGCTTGTTTAAACACCATAGCAATACACCATCATAGTTTCTTTTAAATAAAATCCCCTCAACTAATACATACCTAATGCCTTGCAGTTGGTAGTATCTCCTTTTTTGGAACATGAGGGTTATTGGGTAGTGTCCCTTGTACATACATAGCATCCGATCCACCACCTAAGAGTCATCAAACTCAAACTGATTTGAATAGACTTGATCAATCTCCTTGTTGGCTTCAGATCCTGACTCTTGTGCAAGATACTCACAGAGGCATGTTCCCTGAACCAGCTTAGTCAATTTGATATCTACATCATATTCCAGGATCTTTGTGATCCAATTGGCTCTTTTTTCAGTTATATCTCCTTCTATAACATATTCCCTTACACTCAGGTGAGCAACCAAGATGGTGATTCTATTGGCTGACACCAAGTGTCTGAACTTCTTAAGGCTCTTAACAATGGAAAAAAGCCTACTTTTCCACAAAATTGTATCTGGTTTCATAACCCTTGAGGGTTATTGAATGAAAAGCAATCGAATGCTTCCCTTTATTTTCTTCATCCTTTTGAGTGAGCACAGAAGCTATGCTATGTTGACCATTGTATACATAAAGCAAGAAATATTTAGAAAAGTCTAGATTGGCTAATACCAGAGCAACAGAAATAGCCTTCTTTATTTGATCGAAACTTTCCTTACCTTCAGGGGTCCATTTGAACATCAAGTTCTTCTTGAGCATCAGCGTGATGGGTCTCATGATGCCTACAAAGTCTGAAATGAACCGGCTGAAAAAAAAATCTTCCCTACGAAATATTGTAGTCCTTTCTGATTTACTAGTAAGGGTAGGTCCATTATAGATCTTACTCTTTTAGGATCTATTGCAATTCCCTCGTTGGATACTACAAAGCCAAGTAGCTTACCTTGAGGTACTCTAAAAGCACATTTTTGGGGATTTAAAGAAATCCCAAACTTTTGACACCTCTAGAAAACCTGTTCTAGATGATAAAAATGATCACCCTTTGACCTTGAAAAAATTGTTAGGTCATCTAGATAAATCAAAAAAATCAAATTGATCAATTCCCTGAAAGCAATGTCCATGGTTCGCTGAAAGGTCGCACCAGCATTTGAGAGTCCGAAGGGCATTTTTACATATGCAAAAATTCCCCACTTGGTGGTAAATGTCGTTTTATGTTGGTTGCCTTCTTTGAAATATACTTGATTGTATCTTGAGAAACCATAAAGTAATGAGAACATCTCAGACCCTTCCACGGTTTGCAAGATTTGCTCCATTGATGGGAAAGGGTAATGGTCTTTTAGCGAGGCTTTATTAAGGTCTTAGAAATCAACACAAATCTGGATGTCACCATTTTTCTTTCAGACCAGTACCATATTAGACACCCAAGTTGAATGTTTAATAGGGTAAATGATTTGAGACTCAATCAATTTAGTGAGCTCTTGGGCCATCAATGCCTCAACTTTTAGATTGACAGGCCTTTGCTTTTGTCAGATTGGTTTTTACCCTTCCGCCAAGTCAATGGTTTGTTGAATTATGTCGGGATCATACCCTCTGAGGTCATCATAGGTCCATGCTATAACTTTGTTGTACCTAGAACACAGATCCCTTAACCTTTCCTTATCTTCCCACAAAACATTTCTTTTGGCTTTTAGCTTTCTACCATTTCTGACATCCAACTCTTCATAATCCTTTTCATCGACTATAAACCTTTGCTTTCCATTCCTCACATCTTCACAATCAAATAGATTTTTGAGGGAAATTAAATGTCCTCAAGGGAGCTTATTTCCTTTTAGCTAAATGGCCTACCCTTCGGAAGGTTGAACTTCTAGTTGTGAACAGTCATAAACTCCTTTTGAATTCTGGATGAAAGTGGCTATTTTGGTGTCATCTTCAAACAATTGCCTATTTTGATTATTGTTGAGAATCAATGGTCAGACAATGATCTGCACTGCACTCTACTTTGAATCAAAAATTGCCTCAAACTGTGACCTGATTGAAGCCATCTGATTTGCTATACTATTCTGAGATTGGGGAATGAATTGCACATTGAAAGCTTCAAAACCTTCAATTAAATCCCATATCTGATGTCTATAGGACTTCATTCTCATATTTTTAGCAGTTGCTTGCCCATAGACCTAGCTCACAATAAACTCAGAATCTCTACATACCTACAACCTTTTAGCACCCATCTGCTCAACAAGGAACAAACCGTGGATCAAGGCTTCATATTCTACATCATTATTGGAGCATGAAAATTGGAATTGATAAGCCTTGAGGGTCTCTGATCTAGTTGGAGATAGTAATCAAACTCCTACTCCAAAACTAGCTTTACATTTAGCACCATCAAAGTATAGGGCCCATAAATGATTATTCATCGAATCATCATACCTTTCTCGATCTTTCATTAGTTTCAGATAGAACAGGTCACCATCAAAGAATACATACTTGTCCAGTCCCATGGAATGGAAATTTCCAAAAGGGTCAGAGTCGATGAACTAGTTGAGGAGAACTTCTTCCTTGGGAGTCCGCTCACTTGTATCTTCTTCTTCTTCTAGAATTTCCACACAATATCCCTCATGTCTTAAAAAAGAGGTATGTGCTGCTTCAAAATAGAGGACTACATTGTCCACTATATGTTCGAGGTGCAAAGACTCTGAGAGGATCTTCATCTTTGCCCCATGCTTGGTTCTTAATATCAAATGGGACCAATACAGTGCCAAGTATCCACCCAACTTTGTAGTGAAATCTATAGAAAGACACATCTCAAAGATTGGGGAATATCTATTACCTCTACTTCTTGTGAGACTATCTGGCTTAGGCATGAAAAGAGGGTCAAGGATAGATATTTTATCTGACTAACTATCATAACCTTATTTCCATCCATCTACTTGATTCCCTTTTCAAGAGGTTCATATTTGAGCATTAAGGCATCATCCACTTGCTTTGGCATGACCATTGTACTAGCTCTCGAGTCAATCATATTGTTGTGAAATTTTTTATCTCCCACAATTAATGTTAAAAATAAAGGAGTGGGCTTCGGTTTGCTTACCTCTATTTATTTTACATCCCCAAGTCATTTGTATAAGTTGCAGCTTTCAGAGTTTGAGAATCCAACATAGATCCTTTATCTTTACTTTGATCACATGGTAGAACTACGTCCATCTATGGTCTTTGTTCATCATTTTTTAATGCTTCTTGAAGCAATGTCTTCTACATGGGAATAGATATAACATCCCACAAGGACACATTAGTAGGTTCCTTCTTCACCTGCTCCACCATGTTGAGTGTCCCGATTGGTAGAGCCTTCAGCCAAAATGAAGAAATCTCCCTCAACTTTATAGGAAGATGATCTGTCGCGAATGGATTTGGTATCTTATCTGAAATTTTATCGGGTGAGAGTGGAATTTGTTGTTGTTGAATCGATTGATCAATCGACTACAGGAACTGGTTTTCCTCTGAAGGTGGTTGGCGAGGCTGAGGACAAGGCAGAGCTTGTAGTACATATTTTCTCATGAGCCTTCTCTTAGATCTGGTGTTGTAGTCCGATTGGACCTGCAGAGTGTTGGTCATCAGAGCTTCATTTGCAAATATTGCATCTTCTTCCTCCATCCAAGAAAAAGTGCTTGATCAAGTGTGATATCTGACTCTTGCTCTACAAAAATCACTTGCATTTGTGCCCTAAAATAGCCATTCTCCATTTCAAAAGACTTGTATCCTTCTGCATTTGGAAGCATGCCTTTGTTTCTTTGCTCCACTATCCTTTGCTGCATGTTTCCCTTTGGGAAATTTCAGGGCATATGACTACCATTGCAAGGAAACTACCATGCATTTTCATCATCTTCCAAGTTATTCTGGCCTAGAATCAAATCCTTGATGTGGCTTTCTTTGACTGTTTGTAATGGCACGATGATTGAAACTATCTGATTGGCAGGCGCTACTTGTTGACCTCCCCGACCCGAAGGTCCTTGGTATGCATTTTGCTAATAGAATGGTCATCCTCCTTGATAGGTTTGAGTAGTTTGCTTCGGAGAGGCTGCTTGTTGCTGCTTGATGAGAACTAACTCATTAGAAAAAGGCCGCATCAGACTCTTCATATCATTGATGTTTGCTTCTACAGAGGAAGAACCCGACTTGCTTGGCTATGCGGTAGGGTATACATACATAGACTGGGGTGAACCCGAACCCATAACTTACGTTGAGGAAGTGCTTGGAGAAACTTCCTCTTGAGGCATGTCTAAAATTTCTACAAAAACAAGTATCAGAGGTCACAGTAGAAGATTCCTGGCATCTATCAAACTATTCTCTGTGTGTAAGACCACCTCATATGCATCGAGTAAGATATCTCCTTCCATAGAGGTAATCATCACAACAATATCCAAATTAATAGCCTTCAGGTAGAACATGAACACCATCACAGCTTGAGATCGGGTGTTGATCAGGATCCTTTGCCAGGTTTTGTTAAACCTAGTTCTGAAGTCGCTCATGGCCTATTGCAGAGCTCTCTTTATGGTGATCAGTTGGTGCAATAGTGAAGAGCGATCTCCTTTTTTTTGAAAAGTGTTCAAAGAGATTTTCTCTGAGATCATCGCATGAGCCGATAGAACTGGAAGTCAGATATTTGTACCAGTCTTGAGCCTTCCCTTTGAAAGAGGTAGCCAACAATCTCATAGCAATATTTTCCTCCACTATATTATGCACTTTACATACCTCCACTATGTCTTGGAGGTGTTTGAAAGGGGTTTTAAAGTCATCTTCAAAGAATTTTGGAATAGCCTTGAGGGTGTTAGTGGGTATGGTGGGCTAGACATCAGGAGGAGTGGGTGGCTGTAATGGACTATCACTATCCAAGGTTACAAAATTTTTGGGAGTAAGTAGTACATGAGCCATGGAGAAAAGGTTCCTATGGATTGGGTAAACTAGTATTCTTGTTTGGAAACTTTGATCTCCAGGAGGAGTAGATAAGGCTCTAAACTCTGGGCTCTTATTCCTAACTCTACTGCTTCATATAGGCGATACAAAACTTGTAAATCTTCTTCTCCTAAGTATCGAAGAAGGTAGTTGGGTGTACTAGAAGTGGCCCTTTGATGATGCTCTTATTTGGACTCTGGGCATGAAATCTCTAGTTTCCTTCCTTGGTCTAATTTAGAGATATTTCTGATTTCTAATCAGACATTCAGAAACTTGTCCCATCAGCATGCCAGAAAAAGAACTGTTGATCATCAAAGATTACACCTCTCTGACAGTCTTATGGGAAATTCAGTGAGTGGGGAACAATATGCGCCTCACAGAATAACTTTGGGATTTTTATAGAAAGTTGGCTCTTCTTTGAGTTTGGGAAAAGGGTATAAAGAAATGTAAATAAAAAAACATGAAAGTAGCGATGCACCAATGCTTTTACAACATTTCAAAATCACAAGTTTTTTTCTATGAATGATATGATGGACACAGAATGCAACATCCCTTCATTGTTGGGAAGAGAACGAACAACAAAGGCTAGATACATGCACAATGCAATCAGTCAATCCACCAGCAGGGAGTGTGCATTAAGATCTAACCAAGCATAGAAGTTTAGATTTGATAGAAAAACCTTCAAAAGCCACATAAATTATTTCCCTTAATACAACATATTATGAAGAAATGATAACCTTCAAAGAAAATAGGGAAGTTGAAGGACATAATCTAGTTTCTACAAATTATAAATTCATCATGTACACATATAGCATGGAAATCAAATAATCAAACTATTTAGATTAAGCTAGACACAATGTTCCATTCTAGACGAAGATATAAAGAAATAAATATTGATAGAGGCCATATCATGCACAGTTTCAAGTATTTCTCCCAAATAATTTGTACTTCAAATATTAAATGAACTTTCAAATAGAGGCCGAATTCCAATCCAACAATAGTTTGAGTAAATAAAAGATATAACATGTTAGAGTGAAGCAGTGTTCTGCAAACTTTAAAGAAAATACTCCTATACCTATGAAAACTAAAGAAACTTTTTCCAAAAAGGAAAACTTTAGGAACCCTTTCTGCATGTTGTCGCTTCCCATTTATAATTGCCAAGGAGAGAGAAACACCGACTTGGTTTAGAAGTAATGACTGCAAGCCATCTACACTTGATAGCTTGGAATATGATCCCAGATCTTTTAATTAGGTCGTTGTGATCCTTGTCATCAACTTTCAACTGTCACCTTAATATCCTTTAGATATTTTAATAGGATTTCCCCTCATAAATGCTCGGATCCCAGAAAATAGTCTGGCGAAGGTCTTGTCAATCGGTCAAGTGGTTTTGGTGGCATCAACTCACATCCTTTCTTTGAAAATTAAGCCAAAGTATGCTCTGAAAAACTCTAAATGAAGGCTCCCCAAGGTACAACTTTACTGTAGTGAAGAGATGACATGTCAAGAAGGTGGATAGTCTCAGATTTACAAAAAGTGACTTTAAGCAATCATCCGCCAAGCTGACACATGGTCTGACTCCTAGCTGAAAGGAAAGCGATCAAAAAAGTGCGCACAACCACCACATGGCGCATTGTGCGCCTGTCCCATCGGAAATACAAACTTTCACACATGGATCTTCTCGGAGCTAAAAGTAAAATCCAAAAATAAAAAATAGACGAAGGCAAAATTTTGCTTCACAATACCTTACCTGTCAAATTTCCTAGTAAGAATTGGGCTAGCTTGTTGAGCCTATCCACCACTACTAAAATAACGTTATGTAAAATATTTGACATAGGAAGACCTTGTACAAAATCCATACTAATGATCTACCACTTCCTCTCTATAATTTCATAAGGATATAAAAGTCCCATTGGGTGATGACATTCAATCTTCACCCTCTGGCACTCTAGACAACTGACTACAAACCTTGAAACATCTCTCTTCATTCCTTTCCAAAAATATAGTGGTTTTGCATTAGTCATAATTTTTTTTATCACTCTAGGATGTCCTTAATAAGGTGCAAAATGAACGTTTTTCCACACTATATTCCTTAACTTCTTAGAGTCCGATACATACATCCTTCCTCTAAATTTTAGCACTCCATCTAGTTCAAAATGGAACCCATCATACCTCAAATCTTGAGGATCGTCCATGAGAGCTTGTTTGACTTGCTCATAGTATTCATCTCCCTTGGACTTCTACAACACTTGATTCTTGAAATTGGAATGGATAGATATCATCGAGGAGATATGTCTCCTTCAACTTACATAATCTACAACTCAATTTTCTTTAACCTTTACGTATAATTGATTTCAAAATCATCGTCAAATATTAACTAGTGTCATTTCCTTTGACAATCTTGTAGATTTGGTTGGGTAAAAAATACTTTCTAGGCCATGTTGGCCCGTCTTTAAATCCAAAAGTTTTCCAAGAAATTAATTGTTTCTAGCTCGAGAACATGTGAAGCATAGTTCTATTCATATGTCTTCAATTTCCTAGACTCTTAGGTGATAACTTTCCCTCATTTCTTAAGCATCTTGACTAATCCTTTTCCCAAGGAATCAATGATAAACACAAATTGGGCTTTGGGATCAAGAAATTTAGAATTGGTTTCATAGTTACTTCTCGTTTATTTGGTCAAATGCTTCTAATTTTTATTTTTTTCAAATATTTTTCTAATAGCTCCTACAACTAAGCCTTCAATTCCAACAAATTACAACTTTGTTGTGGTCATTTGATAAGAAAATTTGGATATAATGTTTCAATCTAGGATCTATGCCTATGGAAGAGTCAAAAAATTTATTAGGAAGTAATCCAGGCGATTTGTCTAGGAATACATTATCAAACCCTATTGAATAGGGTACTTATCTATATCTAATCTATTCTTGATCCATATACTCCTCTTTTTCCCCTCCTTGGTGCTTTTAGGATTCATAATAATTCAATCATCTTGAAACATGGACTTTTGGTAATCATCTATTTTCTCCATTTTGACCAAAAAGAGTTAACATTCTTCTTTCTTTTATTTCTTTAGCTGAACAAATATTACTTTCCTTAAATTACCCTCACTAGGTATACATTGTAGATACACTTTCTTCCCAAGGTCATCTAGTCTCTCTACCATTTTAGCAAGGTAGTCTACTTTGGCCCTATGCCTCCATAACTAATGTATCTTGAAAATGACAACAAAATATTCTAAAGGGTTGTACTTACAGACTTAATCCCATTGATAAACTTGGAAGTTGAACCTTAGCTTCAAATGAAAATTGGTCTACCTGAGCTCTTGTTTGGTTAGCTTACTTTACTGACCAAAGTTTTTCCTTGCAACCAAATTTTCTAAGAAATTTTATCTATAATTCTTGGTGACTTCACCTTATTCACAACCTTAGATACTTCAAGGGCTAATCAGTTTCTTTTCTCATTAATAAGCCTTGACTCAAAATTGTCCATGCCCACTATTGGAAATGAAGGAAACCACTACAATATGGAAATATGATTTAAATTGAAAATATGATATATAAACTTGTAGAAATTAATGGAGAAATGATTTAGACTTCAAATAAATTACATAACTCAGAAGATATAGACATAACACAAGGATTTACATGGAGAAAACCCTTCTAGGTAAAAATATGCACCAAGAAAAAAGGGAAAATCTGTATTATTCTTCAAAGAGATTAAAATACATTTAACTTCCTCAATCTTGATTCCAATCCAACAACATCTGTGTACCTGTAAAACATCTCATAGTGTCTCCATCTCAAACCTTCAATATATAAACTCATGGGGGCTCAAAATACCACCATAAAACATTACCATGGGTAAAAACAAGGTTTAGAAATACCATCATAAAAAATCATACGTCCCCTTACATGCTAAACATGGCCTCTTACATGAAATTACATCCTCTTACAAGTTGTCATAAGAATCCCTAGAAAATAGGAGATGATCTTGCATGCATCATAGACCATCAATAGCTTATGCAATGATTCTCTTACGTGTGTCATAGATGATTCTCACGTCCAAAATGATATCCCCCCATGTTTAGTCCTTACAATTTTCATAGAATTCGTCATAAAATCCTTAAAAATAAGCTTTCCATATTATACAACTAAGTGAGCATATTTGGACAAGTAATAACTTATTTTTCAAGGCATCAACATGTGGCAAAAGTGCCAACTCAAAATATCATGCCCCTTTTGATGGAGCACAATTATTTAATAACATGAATGATATATATCCATGGGAAAATGTAAAGTAACAATAAATAAACAACTTAGGAATTTCCAAGGTTGAGACACCTTGATTCCCAACATTCTCCCGCTTGTCGAATACCTTGCAAGAGCTAGGGGTATCACACCATCATGGAATCAACTAGGTACATGAAACAAGCCTTCTTGCACCAAATGAACTTATTTTTGTTCATAGGTTTGGTAAGATAATTTGCAACATTCACCTTAGTGTCAATTTTATTCAACTCAATTTTTCCATTAGCATATTTCTCAAACAAAATAGTATTGTACATCCACATTCTTTGTCTGAGCATGATACATAGGATTCTTGGCTAAATGAATTGTACTCTGGCTATCACAACCAATCTGAATTGTACTATAATTGAAACTAATACTAGAACACAAACTTTGTAACCATACTACCTCTTTATAAGCATGGGTGGCTACTTCAGTAGTGGATAAAGCAACTGTAGGTTGCGTCTTACTCATCCAACTTATAGCTCCTCCAAATAAAGTAAACACATACCCACTATTGGACCTTTGATTATCCTCGATTATCTGAGTCACCTGCCCAATCTGCATCAACAAAACCTTGTATGTCCAATATCTTATCCACATTATTAGTACTAGAATAAACCAAATAATAATCAAAAGTGTGACATAATTATCTTAAACTCTTTGCATAATTTCAATGCTCTCTACTAGGGTTATACATAGACCTACTCAAAATTCCCACTACTTGGGCAATACATAGTCTAGTGCAAGCCATTGCATACATCAAAATTACTATAGAACTAACATATGACATGTTAGACATCCTCAAAATTATCTTCATATTTAGGACACATATCTAAAGTAAGCTTAGTACCAATTGGTAAATGAATTCTAACTAGTTTACAATCTTGCATATTAAATTTGTGTAAAATAGTGCTCACATACTTAATTTGTGATAACCAAAGCTTTATGTTACCTCAATTTATTTTGATTTCCATTCCTAATATGTATCTAGCTACCCCCAAATCCTTCATCTCAACTGCACCTGAAAGTATAGATTTAAACTCACTAATCATACCTTTTGTGTTATTGAAAAACAACATACCATCCACATACAAAGCAACAATTAGTAACTGATCATCAATACATCTAATGTAAACATAGTGATCCTCTTTGCTTTTATCAAATCCCAATTTCAACACAAAAGAGTCAATTTTTTTATACCACATCTAGGGTAATTTTTTTAAACCATAAAGATACTGTTTTAACCTACAAACCAAGTGTTCTTTCCCTTTTACTTCAAATCCTTTTGGTTGTTGCATATAAATTTCCTCTTCCAAATCTCTATGCAAAAAAGTAGTCCTAACATCTATTTTCTCAATTTCAAAATCATAAGTGCATCATATATGGATAAAAGAAATATAATAGAAGATAGTTTAGCAATAAGAGAGAAAATTTCACCAAAATAAACTCCCTCTCTCTAGGAGTATCCCTTAGCTACCAGCCTAGCTTTGTACTTCTCTAATGAACTATCTATGCCAAATTTATTTTTATAAACACACTTACAACCAATGGCTTTCCTTCCTTTGGGAAAATGAACAAAATCCTAGGTATCACAGGAGTCTAAATCCATCATCTCCTCCTACATGGCTAGTTTCCAAGACACACTATCATCTATAAGAATAGCTTCCTTGTAGGATCTAGGCCCACAGTCAATACTCAATAAAGAAAATAAACAACATAAATCTAGTGGGCTATAACTATCAACTGGGTTTTGTTATCTTGTGGATATTCTCAAGGGTGGAGAAAGAGATTCTTCCTTAGGTTCTTTAGTATGCTTAACTCGTTCTATCACAATAGAGTCTTCCTCTTCAAAACTTTCACTTGAACTCTCTTCCTTTTCTCCATCCTCAAATCCATCATTGTGCTCTTCATGATGTGTATATTTTTGCTGCAAATCAAAATGCACTATCTTCTTCCTTTCTTTCTCTTTGGGTTGTATAGGATCAAAAATAACTTTAAGTTCCCTAAAAATAACATCTCTAGAATATAATATTTTTTTGGTTAGAGGATTCCATAACTTATAACCTTTTACATTCTCACCATATCCAATGAAGATGAATTTCTTAGCTTTTGGATCCAACTTAGAATGCTTTTCCTTAGGCACATGAACAAAAGTGTCACAACCAAAAACCATTAAATGTGAAACAAAAGGTTTCTTACCTGTCCACACTTCATAAGGTTTCGAATCAAGAGCCTTGCAAAAAGATCTATTAATTAAGTAACTAGCAGTACACACATCTTCTGCCCAAAAACATTTATCCAATTGTGCATCACTTAACATACTTTTAGCTCTTTCCATAATAATTCGGTTTATCCTTTCTGTAACACCAACTTGTTGTGGTGTATAAGGATTTTTATTTTTGGCCTATGATACTTGCATGTTTACAAAAATCATGAAATTCCTTAGAGAAATAATCCCCTCCATTATCTAATCTTAACACTTTTATTTTCAATCCTGATTGGTTTTCTACTAAGACTTTAAATTCCTATTGTCACATAAAATTGCACCCTAGTGAGCACACAACTCAACATTCCAATAACACAATGGAAATGACCTCAAGGTGTGGGACCTTTGCGTGTATGAGGTTGAATCTTTGGAGAAGGCCAACTTCATTTTTTAATCCATGTGCGATGTGCTGGTCCAAACCAACACATGAAATGCTACCACTAACATCTAACAAGGGAAAAGGGTTAGAAAGAATGTGTGAAGGGAAAAGTGGATGTGATACACCAAGATGGAAATGGTCACTTCTCCCTGGAAAATATTTTCACAATACATCAAAGAAGGAGACCAAAGAACTCACACATCTCTCTATTTGGTTGGTTTTAGAGGCAATCATAGAGGTTAGGCTTTGACAGGACACTGGAAGGAAAGATAATTTCTCAACACAACAATTGTAAACAATTTTAACACAACATACATGCATGCCAATACAAAAAAAAACTTATAAATGAAGGTAATAGAATATCACTCGTACATAAAAGAGGAGAGAACAAACAATAATGATCAACTTCATTAATACAAAGGCATATAGCCAATCTTTACAATTACAGAGATAAAATATAGTGCAAAAGAAAAATCCCAGAGGAGCCGGAAGAAGAAGAACCCTTAAAATGAATACAAGTGTTTCTTTTATAGTTTAAGCATAACTCAGATGAATATGTATTCAAAAACCAACCCTAACCTAGCTAGGGTTACAAAAATAATCAAGAAGCATGAGATTTACTCAAGAACTTGTGCCTAGAACAAGCATGGAATGAAAGAAATTATCCCCCATAAAAAACATGACTAGGGCACGAATTAGAGTAAAAATTCAACAAGATACAAGGAATGATCATTGGCCCCCATATATAATATGACAAATCACACCAAAAGGAGCTTGGAGAAGAAAAAACTTGCACACCATCCATCTGTTGTGAAGATTCTCCATGAAATCCATGATTTAGGGCATGGGAATGGGTATCCATGATCATTCATTATATCTTGTTGACTTTGCACTCTGATCCATTCCCTAGTCGCATTTTTTATGGGGGCTCCATTCTTTCACACCATTCTTGTTCAAGGCATGAATTTTTGAGTAAATAACATACTTCTTGATTAGTTTTATAACCCTAGTTGGGTTAGGGTTGGGTTTTGAATGTAGTCATCTGAGTTATGCTCAAGCTATAAAAGCAACACTTATATTCATTTTAAGGGTTCTTCTTCTTCTGGCTCCTTTGGGGTTTTTCTTTTGCACTATATTTTGCATCTCTGTAATTGTAAAGATTGGCTATATGCCTTTGTATTAATGAAGCTGATCATTATTGTCGATTCTCTCCTCTTTTATGTACGATTAATCTTCTATTACCTTCATGTATAAGTTTTTTTTTTCATTCTCATGCATATATGTTGTGTTAAAATTGTTTGCAACTATTGTGTTGAGAAATTCTCTTTCCTTCCAGTGCCCTGTCAAATCCTAACCTCTATGCTTGCCTCTAAAATCAACCAAATAGAGAGTTGTGTGAGTTCTTTTGTCTCCTTATTTGATGTATTATGCAAATATTAACCAGGGAGAAGTGACCATTTCCATCTTGGTGTATCACCTCCACTTTTCCCTTCACACATTCTTTCTAACCCTTTTCCCTTGTTAGCTATTAGTGGTAGGATTTCATGTGTAAGGTTAGACCAACACATTGCACTCGGATTGAAAAAGGAAGTCAGCCTTCTCTAGAGATTTGACCTCATACATTCAAAGGTCCCACACCTTGAGGTCATTTCCATTATGTCATTGGAATTTTGAGTTGCGTGCTTAGTAGGGTGTAATTTCACATGACAATAGTTTTTGGCACACTCGGTGGGACAAGCTTCTCTCCATTGAATAATTTCGTATTTCTTCAATGCATCTTACCTTTGGAGGAAAATCTTCAAACACGATGAAAAATCCATTCAAAATCTACTAGTTCAAGCAACCCAATTCGAATTTATTATGTTGACGATTTGGTGTTCCACAACATATCATTCTTTGGACGTAGTTTTACAAGCACCTAGTGACTTTGCAATATCCATCTTTGGGTGACTTTTTGGTATGTACCAAAAAACTTTGGTTGGGTAGTCTTCTTCTTTCCTTTCAAATTCTCAAAGTGTTTCCTATCATTTCCATGCATAAAAATGTCAAGTTATAATGGAAACCACATGTTTACTCTACCATTTCATTATAATGCTAGCTTTGTTCCTCCCAATCAGCCATATCAGGCTGGTCACACCTCCCATTTCATTCCATAAAACCCTGTTGTTATGGGTTTTTAATATTTTCAAAATGCTAACCGCCCACCCCACTCTGCTTAGTCTTCTTGGACACCTACATATTCTTATCAGAAACCCCAAGAGACTAATCATTTTCAAAATCAACCTTGTTTCTCTCCTAATCAACCTCAAAAATTTGATAATTTAAGTACAAGTGAAATCGTAAGCATTTTTATTGATTTCAATAGAAAAATTGATGATCTTTGGAGACAGCTAGCGCTTGACCTACAACAAGAAGAGTGCGAAAATCAAGCCTATCAGGGGCATTAGTGTTGTTTCCCACAACATGATTTTTTCCATCAAGCTCATTATTCACAGAGCAAAATAAAGATGCTCAATTGAGGTATGAGTAGCAGTTGGAGGCACAAACAAGGTAGCAACAAGAGGAGTATACAAAAAAATATGTTATTGCTAGGGAAGAGAAAATATGTATTGCCCTTGCTCTAGCATGAATTCCTGAGACTCAGGAAACCCCTTGTGTGCCTAGTTTCAAACAAGCACGTCTATTCATTCCAGAACAACCTGCTAAGGAAGAGGTAAGAAAGCATAAATTTTTAAGTTTCAAGATCCCTAACAAACCTCTTGAAACTTATATTAGCCCTCCTTTTGTTTTAGAACAACCTATTGTGCAAGAGGTTTGCAAGCACAATTATTTTAGTTTCAAGAATCATAATTATCCCCTTGAAACTCCAATACAATTTCTTGTGCCATCAAGTAGATCTTCTATGTTTGAGACCCTAAGTTTTACGAGCCTCCATTCCTCACAAGAACGTATCCTTGAGGAGGTTGTTGTTGTGGAGCCTTGAAGTGCTCTTGAAAATGAGTGTCTTGGTTTGTTGCAAGGAAATAATGAAGATGAAATAGTGTTGCAGCAAAAAGACATTAAAAAGGTAGAAAAAGTTGATGCAATAGAGTAATCAATCCTCTCATTTGATGCCCTTCCTTATTTTTTTGAAGATGAGGAGGATAGATTAGCTATACCTACATCAGTTGAAGCCTCTAAACAACTTGGTCCTGGCTTGATGGATGAAGATAACTCCATGGTTTTGGAGCAACATTAGTAGATGTGTTTAGCCCCTGTTATTATGGATGAAGATCACCAATCTATTGAGGTTTACAATTTTTAGGTGGAGGACATCTTTTAAGATGTTATAGAAACCTTTTTCTCAGGTTTAAATGTCAATATTTCACCCCCAAAATAGGAGCTTTGTGGGCAGAAACATAAGAGTAAGGAAGCAAGAAAGGATGTGGCAACCATTACATGTCACGAGTCTAATTTTGTTGGAGTTAGTTGCCAAGAAAAAATTAAAATCGAGAGGCAATTTGAAGAATTTAGTTCTTCACTTGAATGTCTCAAAAATTTGAGCTTTGTGTTGATGAAGTGTGCATCAATGCAAATGATTTTGTAGTTATTCAACAACCACACATTTATTTGGAAGTGATTCTCCCTTTGCTCATTTTTTTATATGCCTGAGTTTCAAAGTTTCTCTTTTGAGGTGCATGAGGAAGGTATTTCTTGTGTAAATCAAAAATCAAATTTGGAATATTTTGCATCACCATGTGAGCTGGAAATATTCTCCTTTTGTGAGGTGAGTTCTCCTCCCTCTACATAAAATTTTCTCTTGAATATTGAATCATCTTCAAAAAGGCTCACCCTTGTTGCTGTATGTTCGCCTAAGGCACCAGTCTTAGATGAGTCTAACACTTGCATCATATGGTTCCATTGCAATGGAAAAATTTATAGTGAAGTGATCCTTCACCTTGTAAGAATTTTGTGCATTCTCATGCATGTTGGCATGACTTTTTAGTGGTTGCAGCTGGGTGAGGTCCGCAACTATGGTTTGAGGAATATCAACTCCTTCAAAAGGTTCATATTTGACAGAGGAAAGCTTCCATTCTTTTCTTTTTGTTAGTTTAGTGTACATATTTTAAATATTTTCTTTCCATGAAGTTCCTTTGCACACCCTGCATTCTCCTTAAGGGAATATATGTTCTAGCTTTCATACTTTCCTCCAAGTGGAGCTGCACATGTTTTGTTTTACTTTGAGGAGGCCTAAATGTTAAGTTTTCCCCTTCATGACTACATGCCCAATGGAATGATAAGGCCTCTGGATCCCATGATTAGCAAGAAATCATCCCACAAAAGTCACCATTAATGTTGAAATTTCATGCCCCCCTTTGATGACCCATCACTGATATTCGATTTGAGAAATCCTACATGGGCCATCTTGCATGTTTTTTCCTTGAGGTTCCTAAATTTTGTTAAGTCCCAAAATTTTGGGTTTTCGGGCTATCTCTTACCTTCTTCCTTCATGCCTTCTCCATCACTCCTTCTTCCTTCCCTTTTTCCTCTAAGTGTTTTGGGTGTTGGCCTTCAGTCTTACCCTTTACCCCTTACCAATCCCTCTTCTCTTCCAGTTTTTCCTTTCTTCTTTCAGCCTTCAATCTTCCCTCTTTCCTCTTCCATCCTTGTACCTTTCTTCTATCAGCCTTCAAACTTCACCCTTCACTCTTGCATCTTACCTCTTACCTTTAGAGGTAAGAGGTAAGGCTTTCCTCCAACCTTTGAAGGTTTACTTCTGTGGCTTTTGGTCATTGCCTAGAATTCTTCATAATTTTGAAGGGACTTCTTCTTCAATCTCTTTGAGATTCCTATGTCTCCTCGATGAGATGTCCACCTTGTTCTTCTGCACCACCTATTGTGTTCACTTCACTATGTTGAAGAGACTTCTACCTAAGTCCCACTGAGCATGCCAAGAACTGTTGTCACATGAAATTGCACCTTGTTGAGCATGCAACTCAACATTTCAATGACATGATGGAAAAAACCACAAGGTGTGGGAAATTTGCACATATGAGGTTGAATCTCTAGAGAAGGCTGACTTATTTTTTCAATCCTAGTGCAATGTGTTGATCCAACCCAACACATGAAATCTTACCACTAATAGCTAACAAGGGAAAAAGGTTAAAAAGAATGCATGAAGGGAAAAGTGGAGGTGATACACCAAGATGGAAAGAGACACCTCTCCCTAGCTAATATTTATACAATATATCAAAGAAGGAGACCAAAGAACTCACACAACTCTTTATTTGGTTGATTTCACAGGCAAGCATAGAGATTAGGCTTTGATAGGGTGCTGGAAGGAAAGATAATTTCTCAACATAGTAGTTGCAAATAATTTTAATACAACATACATGCATGAAAATGAAAAGAAACACTCATAAATGAAGGTAATAGAAGATTACTCATACATAAAAGAGGAGAGAACCAAAAATAATGATCAACTTCATTAGTATAAAGGCATATAGATAATCTTTACAACTACTGAGATTCAAAATATAGTGCAAAAGAAAAACCCCAAAGGAGCCAAAAGAAGAATAACCCTTAAAATGAATACAAGTTTTGGTTTTATAGTTTAAGAATAACTTAGATGAATGCATTCAAAACCCAACCCTAATCCAGCTAGGGTTACAAAACTAATCAAGAAGCATGAAATTTACTCAAAAATTTGTGCCCAAAACAAGCATGGCATGAAAGAAAGGAGCCCCCATAAAAAACATGACTAGGGAATGGATTAGAGTGCAAAGTTGACAAGACACAATGAATGATCATGGGTGCCCGTTCCCATGCCCTAAATCATGGATTTTATGGAGAATCTTCATGAAAGATGAATGGCGTGCAAGTTTTTTCTTCTCCAATCTCCTTTTGGTGTGATTTTTCATAGCAGATATGGGCACCCATGATCATTCATTGTATCTTGTTGAATTTGTACTTTGATCTATGCCCTAGTCGCATTTTTTATGGGGGATCCTTTCTTTCATGCCATGCTTGTTCTAGGCACAAATTTTTGAGTAAATCTCATGCTTCTTGATTATTTTTGTAACTCTAGTTGGGTTAGGGTTGGGTTTTGAATGTATTCATCTGAGTTATGCCTAAACTATAAAAGAAACACTTGTATTCATTTTAAGGGTTCTTCTTCTTTTGGATCCTCTAGGGTTTTTACTTTGCACGCTATTTTGCATCTCTACAATTGTAAATATTGGCTATATTCCTTTGTAATAATGAAGTTGATCATTATTGAGCTGGTTCTCTTCTCTTGTATGTATGAGTAATCTTCTATTACCTTCATATTTGAGTTTTTTTTGCATTTTCATGCATGTATGTTATATTAAATACTTTTTACAATTGTTGTATTAATAAATTCTCTTTTCCTTCTAGCACCCTATCAAACCTTAACCTCTATGCTTTCCTTTGAAATCAACCAAATAGAGAGTTGTGTGAGTTCTTTGGTCTCTTTATTTGATGTATTGTACAAATCTTAGCTAGGGAGAAGCAACCATTTCCATATTGGTGTATAACCTCCACTTTTCCCTTCATGCATTCATTCTAAGCCTTTTCCCTTGTTAGTTGTTAGTGGTAGAATTTCATGTGTTGGGTTGGACCAACACATTGCATTGGGATTGAAAAAGGAAGCCAACCTTCTCTAGAGATGAGACCTCATACGCTTCAAGGTCCCATACCTTGAGGAAATTTCCATTGTGTCATTGGAATCCCTAGTTGTGTGCTTAGCAGGGTTCAATTTCATGTGACAACAAAAACCTATGCCAAAGTACAAGAAGTTTCCCTTCAAGGAAATGGAGGTCGATAAAGATGGTGCATTTTTAAAGGTTACTATAGATTTGGTGTACACTAAAGATATAAGAATCTATATTCATGCTCGGCTCAATGAGATTGATCACACATCATTTGAAGTGCTCTAACTTGAACTCTTGGGTGATAATGGTGTATATAAGCCTAAATATGTAAATTTGGCAATAGAAGGGTTAGATACATGGAAGGATTTTCTAGACTTATACGACTGAAAAGAATGGGTAAGGATTATCCTAAGTCTCATTCATGATGAATTTATATATTTGGTTAAGCCCTATAGGATAACAAAAGAGGCAATTAGGGTAGTTACTGGTCTTTGTGCCACCAGAAGAGTCCCAATAATAAAGTCAATTAAGAATGAGAGGGTTATTGAACTTATCAGAGATAAGTTCAACAAAAGAACCCTAGCTGTGAAAGATATCATTGATCGCAAACTTCGCTATGCCACAATGGGGATTAATTACAAAATTTACTACACAAATAGAGAAGGATCTGCCACCACCACTATAATCCATACTACGTATCAAAAGGTGAAGGAAGGAGCCAACCTTGATTTGTGTGAGTTGTTGAGGGAGCAGCTACATGAAAATTTGAAGAGAACAAAAGAAACTAGATACATTCTTTTTCTTGAATGAATCCCCTATATTTAAAGGAAAAATATGGCATAAGTTATCTCTGGTAGTAACTCAAATCAAGAAACATATGAAAGGTTTCCAGGATAAGAAAAAATTCAATGCTTTGTGTTGGGGCTTATTTAAAAACTTGCAAATAGAGATGCAAGAGAGAGAATACCATTGGATTTGGTTTGGAGATATAAGGATAAGGTAGCATTTATGGTACAAAAGGATCATTGTTACATTGAAGTAGTAGAACCCAAAACCTCATGGATTATTTTGTTTCCTTATGAGGTTACACCTTACGAAGTCAAGGCATATATAGACATCTTATTGAAAAAGCCAAAAAACACTTCTAGTAAGAGATTTGGCACATATTCAAAGATAATGGATAAGTTGCATAAGAAGCATGTAGAGGAGCATGTGGAAAAACATAGAGAAGAGATTCATAAGAAATGGGGTATTCCTCCAAAGTTTACTTTTTATGCCCCTATAGAGAGTTCTAAAACAAAATATGTTCCACTGAAATCCAATAAAGAATGAATAAGGTTCGATAGATCCATTTCTCTTGCTGCATCTACTCCACAACCCTTCAGATCTACACAAACAACTGGTGCAAGGAGAAGAGTTGCTTTAGAAACTCCACCACAAAATAATACCACAAGAACTGGGCATGCTAGGTTTGAGTGTGATCATAACTTGAGCCAAACATGATTAAAATACAAAGAAATTAGTCACATTAGATAATTTTTCATTATACTCCCTATGAGATACTTGAAAGCATAAACATGGAAACCATTGACATGAAACAAGAAATAACAAGTAATGCATGAATAAAATCTATCTAAATGCCCCAAACCTCATCCCATAGGGGGATTGGTTCCATATTGATGTGAAATAATAGCCCTTTTCCAATCCCTTCGATGAAACAAGCTTCGAGATTGTGGCTTATGGATGAAGATCGATGCAAGATGTGAGATAAAATGGTGAAAATGAATGAGAGTAAGTATGGAATTGGGTAGCATAAATTTTCTTCAAGAAGTGGATCCCTCTCTCATAGAAGTGAGTTCTATTTATAAGGAAAATGGTTGAATCTATTGGATGTTGTGGTTGTGTTGTTGATATGTGGTTGTCATTGATGTCAACATTATTAGCATTGATGATTCTGAAGGTTGTATATGTCAAGGATATTGAGAAAATTAGAATAAATATGTTGCAGGAAGTCTATGAAGCTGTGTTGATCCAAATGGTGGAAAGTTTTTAAGTTGGTAATCAAAATTCGTGCATCAACAGGTTTGTTGTTGAGCCTATCTAGTATGTTGTCTGAAATTTTTAGTGGTACACATCAACATTGGAGAGAGTTATGAGTTTTTGAGTTCCTATGGTTATTCTGTTACTGTAGTAGGTGTTTCTGGAAGAAGAGAATGCATTTATGGTAAATTGAGTTGTTGTGTATGTTGTTGTGATAATCAATGATGTTTATATATTGTGCTCTATCATTGTGGTACATCTGCGTTGTTCGATGTGCTTGTGATTGAAGATTTTCTTTTGTGTGTTCAATGTTTTTATGTTCTTGTCCGACATGATGGTGGTAGCGTGTTGTGGATCCCTATGGATCAATTTTGTATTGTTTGGTGTGTTTGAGGATGTTAATTTAGGTCTCCATTATGCTGTGATCGACTTAGATTGGTGCGCATTAAGATTTGTTCATGAATTGGGCCGATAGTTTGTAATTTATTATTTTATTTGTGGCCGACAAAAGTGTTGATGTAAATTCATGTAGCGGATATATAAGATTGATTGTTTCTTCATTTTTAAGTGTGTGTCTGGTGTATGCTTGGTAAATTTATGCAAAATGTGTGAATAAGGATCAGATCATTTGATTTCAGAGCAAAGTGTGAAGAAGATTGAACAAAGTGTGAAGAAGTGTTTCTATGCCTAATCGGAACTATCATCAAGATTTTGTAGAAGCTAATTTCTTAGTTCAACCTCATCAGATGGATTTAATCTGATTGTTTTATGTAAGGCAGTGAGCCTTCCCTTTGAGCAATGAGCTCTAGGAAGTGTGCTTGAATGCATGTGCATTCCTTATTCAATTTTCATTATACTTCTAACAAGGTATAATCTTGTGGACTAACATCCACTGTGGTTTTTCCCCTAACAGGGTTTCCACGTATAAAATCTTGGTGGTCATGTGTTTTTGATGTGTTGTTGATTCATGCTTTCACTGTTAATTATTACATCTAAGATTAAAGGTTGATAAAGGTTAAATAAGTTTAAATTTTGTAACAACTGATTCACCCCCCCTCTCAGTTGTTTATCCTTGTTTTGCCAACAATTGGTATCAGAGCAGGTTCCTCTGAAGAAGTTTAATAGCTTGAGGTGATCCGAGATGGCATCATACAAGAAGGATAGTCCCAGATTCAATGGTACAAATTACTCTCTGTGGAAGGTCAAAATGGAGTGTCATTTGAAGTGTATTGGTGAACCTTTCTAGAAGATTACAAAGAACATATATATTATTCCTTAGAAGTCCCACTACTCCTGATGAGATCAAAGAAGCTGAAACTAATATCAGGGATATAGAAGCATTACTAAGTGCTTTGACATATTCAAAGATGACAAATGTGATAGGTCTGAAGACAACACATGAGATCTAGAAGAAATTAGAGACATTTTATGAAGCAGATGCACAAGTGAAGATTGCTAAGCTAACAAGTCTGAAAGGCAAGTGGGAGAAATTGAAGATGAGTGAAGATGAAAACATAGTTGCTTTCATGCAGAAGGTAAATGAACTAGTGATGGGTATTATATGTGATGATGGAGTCATGGATGAAGATGAGATTGTGGCTAAAGTGCTCATATCAGTTCCTACTTCTTAAAAAACAAAATCTCATGCTATTGAGGAGCTCAGGATGATAACAAATGTGACAACAGACATGCTAATTGGTAAACTAGCTGCCTTTGAGTTGAGTGAATTTGGTGAGTCTACTCCTAAGACAACATTTTCATTCAAAGCTACTGTGTTCAGAAAATGCCAACAAAGATATGATTCGGGAGAAAGTTCTAGAAAATCATTCAAATATGAAGATTAGATGAAATAGATTGAAGATGAAGAAAGAGAGCTAGAAGAGTTGGAAGCATTGATTGTGAAAAGAGAATCCAGAGGACATGGTAAGTACAAATGAAAGTTTCCTATTAAATTTTTCTCTTACAGTAAGATAGGCCATTTTGCATCTAGGTGTCCTGAAAGAGTTTCTAAGTATAAGCTTGACAAGTATAGATTTCAAAAGAAATGTTATTATGCTAAAGAAGGTGTTACTGATGATGAATTTGATAAAGAAATTGTAAATGAAGATGGATGGGTATTCATTGCTATCAAGGAAAATGGTACGGTGTCCACTGAATCTTCTAGTGAAAAGGATATTGAGAAATCTCTTGCAGCCAGAATAGATGACAAAGATGAGTGGGTGATTGACAACGAATGCTCACATCATATGATTGGTGACAAAAACAAGTTTCTAAGCTTGGAGAAGTATGACGGTGGTGTTGTAAGATTTGGAGATAACAATTCTAGTGTGATTTGGGGCAGAGGCACTATTTCTCTTGGGGGTAAATATAATACTGATGATGTTATTTATGTTGAAGGATTGGAACATAATTTGTTGAGTGTTGGATAGATGGTAGACAAGGGATACAATCTTCAGTTCAAAGATGGAAAATGCGGGATATTGGGAAGTTCTAGAAATGTAATTGCCTCAGGTACAAAGAAAAGAGGTAATATTTTTCACTTAAGTGCTGCTATTCAAAGTTGTTTAATTGCTCAATTTGATGTAAGATGGTTATGGCATAGGAGGTTGTGTCATGTAAATTTTGATAACATTGTCAAAGTAAGCTCCACTCAAGTAGTCAGAGATCTACCTAAGCTAGTGAAGCCTACTGACATTATATGCAAGGAGTGTCATATGGGAAAACATACACGAATTTATTTTAGGAGCAAACAACATCATTCAAATGGAGTGTTAGAGTTGGTTCATACTAATCTATGTGGTCCATCTAGAATAAAAATTCTACAAGAAGGTACTTTATGTTGCTTATTGATGATTACTCTAGGATGATATGGGTTTCTTTCTTGAGAGAAAAACACGAAGCACTAGAAAAGTTCAAATGTTTCAAGGCTTTGGTAAAAAATGAGACAGGTTTGAAGGTCAAATTCTTAAGATCAGACAAAGGTGGTGAATTCACTTCTCAAGAGTTCAATTCATTTTGTGAAGAGCATGGAATCAAAAGATAGTTATCGGCTCCACAAACCCCTCAATAGAACGAAGTTGTTGAAAGGAAGAACATAACAATTCTAGATGCTACTAGAACTATGATGTTGGAAGGAAAAGTTCCTCATATCTATTTGAGAGAAGCTATAAGCACTCTTGTATACACTATCATCTAGGTAAATTTTAATGGTAATTTTGGTAAGACTCCTTTTGAGCTATGGTTTGGTTATGAGCCTACTGTTAAATATTTCAAAATCTTTGGAAGTAGATGTTATATCAAGATAGATGAATATATTGGCAAGTTTGATGCTAGAAGTGATGAAGGAATCTTTATGGGTTACTCTACTAAGAGCAAAGCTTACCGGTGCTACAATAGAAGATTGAAGAAAATGGTTGAAAGTGCAAATGTCAAAGTTGATGAAGACACTGTTAGATCATACAGATATTGTGGATATGACTTAGATGATCAACAAGATAGTACAGATAATGGAAAGAATGCGTAGACACAAAATCAAGTTCAAATTGTTTCGATGAATCAAGAGAATCATGAAGGAGAAGCTAGAGGAAGTGCAGAAGAGAAAAAAAGAACCAAAAGTTAGAGTTAATCCAAAAGTCCCAAGAGAATCATGAAGGAGAAGCTAGAGGAAGTGCAGAAGAGAGAACAAAAGAACCAAAAGTTAGAGATAATCCCAAAGTCCCAAGATATGTAAAGTTAAATCACTCTGAAAATTAGATTATAGGAGACAAGAACAAAGGTGTGCAGACTAGAAGGAAAATTGTAGAAGAGTATTGCCTGATTTACAAGGCTAAACCTAGCAATGTCAATGAAGCATGTAAAGATGAATATTGGATGGAAGCAATGAAGGAAGAATTGATGCAGATAGAGAAAAATGATACATGGATTCTTGTTCCTAGACCTCGGGATAAAAATGTGATTGGAACCAAATGGGTCTTTCAGAATAAGCTAAATGAACAAGGTGAAGTGGTCAAAAATAAAGCAAGACTAGTATGTAAAGGATACTCACAGATGGAAGGTATTGATTTTGAAGAAACCTTTGCCCCTATTGCTAGAATTGAAGCTATAAGGTTATTTCTTTCTTATGCTACTTTCAAGAATTACAAAGTCTATCAAATGGATGTGAAGTCAACATTTCTGAATGGTGAATTAGAAGAAGAAGTTTATGTTGAGAAATTAGATGGATTTCAACTGACTGATGAAAAGGAAATGGTTTGCCGATTGAAGAAAGCACTGTATGGACTCAAACAAGTCGCTAGATCTTGGTATGCTAGATTAGATAAATACTTGTTGAAGCTTGGATTCAATAAAGGTATTGTTGACAACAATCTATATTTCAAGATGGATTTGGACAAAGAGTTGATTATTGAAGTTTTTGTTGATGAAATTATTTTTGAAGGTGATGATGATTTATGCATGAAGTTTGCTGATGAAATGTCAATGATTGGAGAGCTGAAATTATTTTTAGGATTGCAAATAACTTAGTTAGAGGATGGAATCTTCATATCTTAGTCCAAATATGTAAAAGAGTTACTAAAAAAGTTTGACATGGAAAACTCAAAACTAGTTGGAACACCCATGGTAACTGGATGCAAGTTAACATAGAATGATGATTCTCCTAAGGCTAATCAAACAAGGTATAGGTCAATGATTTGGGGATTTCTATTGCTCGAAAGATAGAGCATCACAAAGAAATTGTTGAGGATGAGGTACTATTGGCCTACCATGGAACGAGAAGCTCACCAGTATGTCAAGAAATGTATGTAGTGTCAATAGCATGGGGAGCTCATCCATGTGCTAGCTCAAGAACTTGAATTGATCATTACACCTTGGCCTTTCTCATAGTGGGACCTCATAGGAAAGATCACACCTACAACATGGGGACCTCGATATAGATGCGAATGGGTGATTGAAGGAATATGATAAAATAGGATGAAGAATAAATGCAATGGAAAGCGAAGCATGATAAGATGATAGAGCCAATGATGGATAGATAATGCTTATTTATGCAAGGTGCCTATTTTCCAATTTTTCACCAAGGTACTTGCCCAAGGTGCCACCAAAGTGGTTTTCACTATAGGATGATTATTTTATCTTTACTGTTTTCAATCCTTTTTTTGATTTTTTTTGATTTTGTTATTTTTTGTTATTTTTTTATTTTTGGATTTATACCTTTTGAGCCTAGGCATAATTTTTTTTTTGAGATGTGAGCTATATATGGGCTCTTGCAAGGTTTCACCTTCAAGTATTCATAACTAATGTGCTCCCGACCTGTAACTTGTTGTGACTATGAAGGGTCCCAACTAGTTGGGTTGAAACTCCCCCTTGCTTTTTGGATTAGGTACATTTCTTTTATTCTCCTTCAAAACGAGCTCTCCAACCTAGAAGAACCGACCTTTTATTTTTTTATTATAGCTCCTCTTGAGTCAGTTCTGATAAAATTACAAATATTCAAAGCATCTAGCTGACATTCATCCAAAAGCTCCAGCTCATTTAACCATGACACCATGTATTCTTCATCAGTAATAAGATTTTGCAAGGATATTCTTAGTGATGGGAGTTCGACCTCAAAGGGTAGGATAGCTTCAGATCCATATACTAGGGAAAAGGGTGTAGCACTTGTAGGCATCCATATACTAGTTTTGTAGGCCCATAAGGCAGGGTTTAGTTGCAAATGCATAGGGGTGATATTTCCTATGAGGTTGAGTCCCAACTATGAGAAAGGCCAAGGTGTAATGATTAGTTGAAGTTCTTGAGCTAGGGAATGGATAAGGTCCTCATTTTGTTGACACTACATACCTTTCTTGACATACTGGTGAGCTTCTCATTCCATGGTAGGCTAATAGTACCCTATCCTCAACAATTTCTTTGCGACGCTCTATCCTTCTAGCAATAGCGGTTGTGTAAGAAAAAGTGTTGTGATCCTACAAAAGAAGATTGGTATTTTTGCATGATGTTAGACTGAAATAATTGTGTGTGACGCTATACTGTAGGTGCATTGTTTACCATAGCGACGTCGAACCTAAATTACCCTTTATGATGCTATTTTGCAAAGGTGGATTGACATTTCAAAGGAGAATCTAAACCAAGAATTGACCCCACAACACTATATCGCAAAGGTGGCACTCCAACATAAATAGCAACATCGATCGTAGTAGAAGCGGTGCAATACAATGTCGCTATTGATTGACTTGTTTGGATCCTAATAAATACATCAAAAATGCAAAAAATGAGAATTTTATTTTTTTGGTTTGCATACTAAGGTTCCTACATCGGGAGGCCTTCGATACTCTCGAACCCTATCCGCATGATGTAGGGGAAGCACATGATTGTCCATAGCATTAGTGGCTCAGAGAAAAATGGCAAGAAATCTCTAAAGGCAAGTGTGCAAATGAATTGAAAATGACCCTTGCGCTCATATTTAAGCATGAAAATTAGTGGTTTTTGCCCTAATTGAGGTGGGAAACTATGATTTTTAATCTTTTTGATCGAATATTAAGCCATGAAGCCTATTTTGAAGTGTTTTTAGTGTCTTGAACATGTTTTCGTGTCTTGTAGCTTATTTGCTACCGTTGAACCTTTGTTGAATCTTTGTCATGACCTTGACCTAAAAATTGAAATTTTAGCCCAATCCCTCGAGGGGAAATGCACCAGCATATTTTCTTCAATTGGGGCAATAGTGGGGCGTCCGAAAAAACCAAATTTTTTTGAATTTTTGATCTAGGCAACAACGTTGATATTGAAAAGTGTCAGTCTTTGAACCAATGTAACAAGTTCCTCACTTCAAAAAGGGGCAAAATGTAGACATTTCAAATTGTCTTGATCAATATTAGGCAGTTGAATTTTATTTTTAACACCATTTCATCCTAAATCATCTCTTTTCTAACTATTTAATTAAATAACCTAAATTGTTTAATTAAATCTATCATTTTATCCTATTAATCAAATAATAAATTTTATTGGATTAGTTCACACCCCTTCATACTAATTTTCATCCCATTTAATTAGATAATCTAAATTATTTAATTAAACTTCCTATGTCTTCCTATTTGATTAAATAACTCTAACTATTTAATTAAATCTAACATTTTCCCACATTCCTCTAAAATCTCCTAAATCACACCTAAGTTAATTAATCTTTGATTAATTAACCTTATCCACTTTTAATCCTCATTAGTCCATTCTCCAACATTTAACTCCATTCAAGTTAAATAAACCCATGGTTTATTAACTCCAACTTGCACAACTAATTAATTTTCTCAAATTAATTAAATGGTTATTTTCCCTCACACTTGCATAAGAATATTCCTTCTTCATTTACCCCCTTCATTGAATTTCTCTCACCCAAGCCTTAATGTCTCTTACAAGCCATTTTGTCTCCCACCCAAGCCTTAATGGCTCTTACACAAGCCATCTTGTCTCTTACACAAGCCTTCACTCCTCTTACATGAGCCTTTACTTCTTCACCCACAAGCCTTTACTCCTTCATATATGCTCCCTTCCAAAAATGTGCTCACACATGTGTGAGAACACATCCCCATCACATCTCTTTTCCTTGTGACACTTGTCCCAATGCTAATCATCGTTCAATCCTCTCATCAATTAGCAACCATTGATTGGGAAAATGAATCTCAACCCTTGATTCAACCATTTTCCCTTTCTTGAAGCAAATTTATACTACTCAATTCCATAGTTACTCTCATCCATTTTCACCATTTTAGCTCACATCTTGCATCATAATTCATCCATAAGCCACAATCTTGAAGCTTGTTTCATCAAAGGTATTGGAAAAGTGTTATTATTTCACATCAATATAGAACCAATCCCCCTATGGGATGAGGTTTGGGGTATTTAGATAGATTTCATTCATGCATTGCTTGTTATTTCTTGTGTTGTGTCAATGGTTTCCATTTTCATGATTTCAAGTATCTCATAGGGAATATGACTTAACTTAGATAATGTGACTAATTTCTTCATGTTTTAATCATGTTTGGATCAAGGAATGATCACACTCACACTAGGATTAAGAAAATGGCAAAGAGGAAGAAGATGGATGAGGAAGAATCAGAAGAGGAGGGAGATGTTGAAGATGAAGGCACTTCGAAATAGAAAAATAAAGGGAAGAAGGTAGAGAAGGAGAAAATAGAGCAACCTCCTCTAATTCTACATGGGCCCCTCGAGTTTGAAGCCATTTTGAATGGAATTTTTTATCATGGTCTATTGAATGAAACTATAGAGCTCCATCCAAAAGTGCCTTCAAAAGATCAAAAGACCATAGAAAAGGTTATTATTGTGTATATCCTCAAACATAAAAGGTCTTTGAGTGACTTCATTGAAAAGGCTCTGGAAAGCCTACAACAGGCTTTGAGACAAAGAAGAGAGAATTCAATCAAAGTAGATGAAGAGTCGAAACATTAGGCTATCACTAGTAGAATTTGGTAAATAAATGACTACATGACTAACACTTTTAGTCACAACAACTAAAGATGACTAAATTCTACTCATTTTTTGCAACACAACTATTAATGACTAAATAAATGACTAATTTGATCATCGGATAAAAAATGACTAGTCACACAAATAAAAATTGGACAATATGATATAAAAGTGGATAATTAAAAAATATATTTTGAATTGAGAGATTGGGTTGTATTATAATATAATATAATAATATATTATATTACAATACAATATATTATATTATATTATGATATAATATAATATAATATAATATCATATTATAATATAATATAATATTATAATATATTTAAAAATGAGAGTTTTAATTTTGAAATCCAAAAATCAAATGCATTTAAAATCAAATTCAAATGAAATAATAGCGAGAAAGGAAGATTTGAAACTTAGGGTTTTGAAAAAAAAGTAGGAAAAGGCATTTTAACCTAAAAAATTTGAAAGCACTACATTCTTTCCATTGTAAAATAGCTCGACGGAGGATGCAAAGCAGGGGAAGGGTTGCGCAAAAAGGCCAAAGAAAATTGTTCCTTGCAAATAAACACTAATGAGTTTGGAGGATCTTAAACCAATAGCGACGAGGAAAGAAACAAAGGATGGTGATATAAGGTGATGCAAAGAATCTTTCATTTTCCATTTGGCTTTGTTTTTGTTTAGAGTAATTTGTTTCTTAACTATGTTTTGTTATACTTCATGCTCGATTCTCCTGGACAATTTTGACAGTTAGCACCTGTTGGGGTTGGTAGTTGGAAGGTGTGATGTCAATGTGGAAGGGAATGGATGCAGAAACAAGTGTGGAGACTGACAGATTCAACACTGAAGAGAAAATAGGGGCTCATTCTTGTAGAGGCATTCGATAGTGGAGAGAAGATGTGTTGAAGTGTCGACATTTAGCGTGACTAGGAGGAAAGTAGAAGGATTGTGTAGTGTTGATAGGGAAATGTCACTTGTTCGACCTGTGAAGGCCACATTGAATGTGTTCTGTAAGTGCATGTAGGATGTAATGAACGTTGAAATTGTGCTTAAACCTCAACAATGTGTTTTTGGTTGATAGTAATCATACTACGTTTAAACCTAAAGTATATTATAATGTGAAAATATTATGGTTTCCTATTCACATCGATGTCAATTTCTTGTAACCATGGAGTCACTGAAGAATTTAACTACTATTTTGTTCTTCATGTCTTTGGTTGTGATTGATTAGTGATTTAACCTATTGTTCCTTTTTTCACCTTTGAATTCCTTTGAGATAGTTTGCAGAGAGTTGGTTTGAGAGTGTTGGATTACTCTTTGACTAGTGAGGCTCACCATCATAATTAGGTAAAGGATTGCATAAAGTAAAAACCTAAATTTTCTTGGCTGTCATTTCATTTTAATAAACATACTCTAAAACCCTCGTTGAAACCTTATTTTAGGCTACAACTCACCAAATTAGAGAAGCGAAAGGTGAATACCAGTGAGGAAGAGTTTGGAGGAGCGGAAACCAATAGTAGACATCTGGATTTTTTTATTGTGCATATGTTTTGAATGCAAGATGAAGGGTTTTGGCTAGATGCTTCAAAAAATGTTTTTGTTACAGAGTGATTCTCTATTTTTATGCTTTTTTGAATTCTTCAATTCTTTAATAAATATTGTAAAACAACCAATAAGACAAGTTTCCAATGAGGCACATCATTTATATGTAACCATTTGGGTTTTTATTTTCGAGTGAGGCTTAATGAAGTAAATTTTCAGAGTGGAACAAATACTGTGTTGTGGCATAAATAATGTGTTTGTGTTTGATCAACCATATTTGTTCAAGCATTTTAGTCTTCATTTCATGGTGCTTCTTTCAACATTTGAATATATATGATACTTAATTATATGCATAAATTTGTGAGGATTAATTAAGTTAGATTTGATTTGTAACTTGAATCATTGATTCACCCAAATAAATGACTGCAATGACTAAAATAAATGACTCATGAATAAATAAATGAGTACAATGACTAAATAAATGGCTACCATGACTAAATAAATGACTACAATGACTAAATAAATGACTACCATGACTAAATAACTGACTACCATGAATAAATAAACAATTACCATGATTAAATAAATGACTACCATGGCTAAATAAATGATCAATTAACAACAATCAATGACTAAATTAACAACTAAATATACTACCAAATCGACCAATCAAAACAACCAATAAATAACTAAAATTGGTTTAGTCATAAGTTTGGTCATGTTATAAATGATTGGCAATAAACTACTAATGGTCACATGACCAAGATAATGATCATGTGACCAATTTTTAGTAGTTTTTTTAGTCATTTATTGTTGATTTTCTACTAGTGTATCAACAAGGTTGGGTCCTTTGTCTCCGAAGTAGAAAATGAAAAGGTAGTCTAGAAGCAAGCTAAAGAGCTTCACAGAAAGAAAATAATAGACATTCTTATGAGCATGGATGATGATGACAGAAAGAAGAATCAAAATGAGACAGAAGAAGTCACTAAGAATATCTTTGAAGAGGTGCAAACTAATGTTGACATGAATGCACATGAGCCTCTAGATGAGCAAGATACTGATAATTAATATGCCCCCTCTGATGAGTATAGAGGAGAAAGTTATCTATGATCAAAAAAAGGAGTAGGATGTCTATGGTAAGGAAATGGAGAAGGAAAAGGATAAGGAAATGGAGAAGGGGAAGGAGAAGGAGAAGGAGAAGGAGAAGGAGGCTAAAGAAGAAATATTAGAAAAGTCATACTCTTCTCTAGTTGACACAATCAAGGAGTTTTTTGCACAAGAAATGTAGATTCAATCGATAGTGTTTCAATAGTTAATGCAAGTTCCTTCATTTGATAGACAAGTCAATTTGTCCAATATGTCTCCATTGCATAAGATGAAGCATGGAGATGTACTCCACTCCATAGAAAGGAAAGAGTTGCTACAACAACATGTGGAGAGTGTAGAAGCTCTGGAAGAAGCAACGAAGGTATTGAAAGAAATATTTCTTGAAGCAAAAAGAGATACATATTTTACCCCTACATAATAGATTAAGTAGTTAATGGGGCCCTTTGAGACTTATTCATCCCATTTGGAGAAGTATGCAAAAAAAATAAAAATGAAAAGAGATTGACAGATGCCTCTGAAAAGTGTGATAGTGCATTTGCCAAGTTGTAATCATGCATTAAGGACATTTAGAAGAGATTGGAGGAAGCAAAAGTGTTATATGTCTTATGTTTGAAGTGGCCTTCTATAACAAAGAGCATAAAGGATTAGATTAGTGCTATTGAAGTAAAAATCACTAATGTGGCCACAAATTATGATTCTATACAAGATAGTGATGGTGCCATAAGGGCACAAGTGGAAAATCTACACTCTTAGATACAACAACTACAAGATCAAAGGGAGCAGTTTAAAGGTTAGTTAAAATAATTGATAGAACTAGTGAGCCTAAGTTTGGATTCACTCACTAGAATTTTGGTGGAGGCTAATGGTGTAATTCACAAATACCATGCACTATCTTCGGAGGAAGCAAAAGACACATATGTGCATCTAACATGTCAAGTCCATACCCTAACTACAACAAAGAAACAATGAGACAACAACTTGATCTAGCTCAAGATAATTTACAAGAATATTCTTCCATCAAGTTGAGTTGTGTTTGATTTTTGATGCAATATATCTTTCCTTTTTAATTTTGTATATATATGTAGAGTAAAACCATTTGTAGATATTAATTTTTTTGATGGAGTAACCAAAATTCATCCCAAAAGGAGTAAAATTTGTATAGGTTAAGGGTGAGCTTATAAGTTTTTTATATACATAGAAAGGTTTTTTACCCTTTTCCCTTTATGTCAAAAGGGGAGAGGATGTGAGGATGTGCATCAAAGGGGGAGAATGTGTGCACATCAGTTGGTTTTTCCATCAATAAAAGGGGGAGATTATTGCAACTTGATAAGCTTGGTTGCCATTGATGTCAAAAGTATGTTTAATATTTCATATGATTTGAATATTGATAGTATGCAGAGATATCCAATTGTGTAGGTTAGAATTGTAGTGTTCTGAAAGACAAAGAGTCAACTTGATGTCTTAGTATTATGCGGAGGTGGGTACACATGTCTTGATGTTTTCTCAAGTATATATAATAATCTTTTTTCATTTTGGTGTATTGCACTCAATGACAAGTTATAGAAGTTTTTTATGATGCATTCATAGTATATACTCTAAGTATGAGACACAATATTTTGGTTTGCATCCTTCAATAGAGAAAAATTTAGTCTTGTGATTTAGAAGTTAAGTTCATGGAGATGTGAAGGTGTTATATCCAAAGGTTCATGTCAATAATCATTCTGCAAAGAAAGTTAGAAGTGACAGAGTACCATATTGTGTTAGGGAAGTACATAGTGGTTCAAGAGACTTGTTGTAATGATCCACATTCCCCCAAATGTGAAGTTTTGTCCAAGCAGTTTTAAAGACATAATTAGTGATGTGTAAAGTATATTATATCGAAGTTTCAAGTGATCTGGTGTTCCACAAGTTCAATTTTCAAAGTGGCAGAGTGATATAGTTGGCTCCAAATGATTAATCTTCATCAGAACAAGTGTTTGAATAATTGCACTAGTAGAAGGTTGTTAAGTTTAGATGTATGAGTTTATGTGGACACTCCATGTGTCTCATAGTGTCCAAGGTATGAAGCACATGATGATATTTCTTGTTTCCTATACCACACAAATGTTTCAAGTCATTTTGTGAAGTTATGTTTTTGTTGAGGATGACTAAGTTATGTTGATAATGTGTGACACTAATTCAAGATTGAGTGGAGTTTAAGGATTTACTGTAGATATTGTATGGTTCATGCTAATTCATTTGGGAGAAATTTAAATAATTTTTTATCATTTTTGTGTACTACCAATGGATATGAAGGCCAACATGCTACAAGTTTCATATTTTCTTATTTTTGGCCAACTTAATTTGTATTTTCAATTCTGTGGATGATATATATAGAAGATCAAAGATGAGAAAAGATATATGGAAGTGTGTGAAGATGTGTAAATGTATGGGAAGATAGTGATAAGATCTGCCTCAGACCTAATGTGCAGAATTGATGAGGTCTATAAGTGGGTTGATGCCATAAATTAAGTCATATTTTAGTTATTTGTAATAATGGAGTTGTAGCTTCCTTGGGAGTGACTCTAAAATTGTTATCAAGGAGTTGTAGCTTCCTTGGGTTGTAGCCCTAAATCAAAGTTGTAACTATTTCTAATTTATGAGGCTAGATTTGGATAGTAGATCCAAGCAACATTTCTTACCATGTTTTTTCCCTTGTGGGGTCTTCCACGTATATATGGTGTCAACTATTTAATCTTGTGTGGATGCTTATCTTCTTTCCTATTTTGATTAAGTAGATGAATGATTTAATGGTATATCTTAGCTTCAATAATTAAAGATTGAGATTGAACTTTGAAGTATATTGATTCACCCCCCTCTTAGTATTCCCGTGTGTTCAACACAAAGATGATCAATATATCATGAAATCATCACCAAATTTATAGTTTATGAACAAAGTGGTTTATTCCCCCACCTTAAAGTAATTGCTAATGCCAACTAGGAGTAATTTCCTTTAAGGTAGAAAAAATGGTTTTTTCAAATGATGGGCATGAGAGATTTTCGTGAAACCTTGTGCCAAGTGATATGTTCCCAAAAAATCTAACTTATGACAGGAGTTACCCCCAAAGCAATGCCATTTGTGAAAACATAGAATAAAACATAAGGGATCTAAAGATCTAGGGTCAATATAAATGAGATATAATGTATACCAATATGATCATGCTCTAAATTGATATCATTCCCCAAATACTTGTGGAAATACAAAAATAATGGAGGAAGAGTCATGAAGACAAAGTAAAAGTTCTTTTGGTTCAACATGGAGGAGACCTAAATACACCGACACTTTGCATTGTTCCCAAAAGGAAAAAAAAGGCATTCACAACATAAAGGAGAATGAAGATACATATAGAGGAATGCCACAACATATTTTTTTTCTTTGTATCTTGGTGCCAACAAGAGCATCCATAAATGGTCATCCAAGGAGAAGTAACAAACAAAAATACACATCAACAAAAAAATTATGAGATCACATTATGTTTAATAAAAACACAAAGATACAAAGGGGACCACACATGCGAGGCGATCTATAATTTGTTTTCTACATCCCAATATTTCACATTATAAATAGAAGGCAACCAATATGATAAAGGGACTAAAAAAAGTGTAGTAAATAGAGAGGTATCAGGTTTAGCACATGGTGGGTCACTCACTAAAGGAGGATCATTATGGTTTCCCCCAACAAAATTAATTGATTATACAAATATAAGAGATAATTCAATATGATAATTTGTTCATTCATTTTATCATATGAATCAATATCAGAATATACCACAATGGGTGTTATGTTGGTGCTACCAGTGTGATCATGAGCACTATCAACTATGTGAGTATCTTTTGGACTAGATGGTAGAGAAGGTTTTGAGTTTTCTAGTATTTGAATTGGTTGGGAAAGATAAGGTTTAGATTCATGTTTTAGTGACAAAGTTGGAGTGGATTCAGGTGATTATGAAGATGGATGGGTGGGAGGAATCTCAATGAAATTTGGTTGTGTGGATGGGTGATCATTAGGTGAATATTTGTTGTTTTCAACAAGATGATGATCCATAGCATGATGTATTCTCTTGTGTTCCTTTGCATTTGAATTTCATTGGGCACGAGCTTTAGCTTGTGAAGGGGGAGTTGAGGTGTTTTCCAATATTGGTTCCTTTTCTTCCTTTGTAGGGGGAATTGAAGGAACCATCGAATGTTAGGAAACAATAGGAGATGGAGATTTTTTCAAAATGGATTATTTTTCTTCATATGGCACAAAAGTAATCTCTAAAGGCCTCGTTGAATGATTATCTCATGGTCCTAGATAGGATGGTGGAGGGGGAACCATGAAATAGATGCCAAATGGTCGAGGTCAAGGTTTATTCATTACCCTTAGAGTAGGATATTATGTATTTGTCCTTAAAATGGGAATTTAAATCATTTATTAATAATTGATGGAACTACATTCATGGAAGCAATCAATGGATGACCTAACTTCGCATGAAATTGATATGAGGTAGGGATTATGGTGAAAATAACATCAAATAATTATTAGGTCCAACTCGAATGAGGAGGGTTAAGGAACCAATCGTAGGATAGGTAGAACCATCATGAACTTTCACTCACTTAAAATTATTCATATTTATCTTGATATAATTCATGCATATAAAGAAATTATTGGGCTGATGCAAGAAGTTGGGTCCACAAAAAGTTCAAAAAGTGGAAGTGTTTTTGTTGTTTTTCATAATTTGTCACACTTGGACTAAAAATTTGAGGCACTTACACAATGAATTTTTAAAAAAATCAGTAATATGAAATTTTGAATTTTGAATCTAGTTTCTAAATATGTAAATTATTCAAATACTCAAATTGTAGAAATTAAATTTTGATAGGGATCTATAAAAACTACTTTTTAAAAGTCCCTATTTTTTTACCATACCATGCACGTGTACGAACACCACTTTTTGACCCAAATAAAAGTATTTTGCTAATTCCTTTTGAGGAAAGAGAGCTAACAACATGAAGATTGATGAGGAATTTTTTTTGTAATTTTTTGTTAAATATTTTTTTCTTTTATTAAATTTTTATTGGCCTTAATTGTTGTTTTTAAAAATCAACGTGTACGGACAACATAATTTGACCTAAACTAAACATTTTTTGAAACTTTTTTTTTTCATTCTGTAAAGAATTGTCTAAAGATTGATGTCATATAATTTTTTTTACAAGAAACTTCACCAAAAAAAAGTTATTAAAAAACCAAAAAAGTCTGATATTTCATGTTTAAGGACTAGTTTGCTTTGAAATTAATTTAAAAATATCAAATATAGTCCAATATTAATAAAAATTATATATTTGGAAAGTAGAAATTGTGTTCTGTAATGGGTTTTAATTTTATAGATTGATTCAGAAAAAAAATCCATCAACCATACTGTCAAAGATGGACATTCTTCTTCAATTTGCCTTAGTTTTTTAGTTGTAGGTCAAAGGCTAAGGCTCAGATTGCCAAGCCTTTCCCGAGCCTAAAACCAAGGCTGCAAGTGGGTTGGAGATTCAAGTTTTTAATAACGCGTATGCATTTTTAAAAATGCGTACACGTTACAAAACGCATATGCGCTCTTTATTTGTTTGATTATTTAAAAAAAAAAAACTTTTTAGAAACACGTACGCGTTTTGAAAAGAAAAACGCGTACGCGTTTCTAAAAAGTATTTTTAAAAAATAAATGACTTGTATGCACTCAAAAACGCGTATGCATTTTATAACGCGTACGCATTTTTTTAAGCTCGAGTACCCAATGCATAATGCATACGCATTTTTTAATAACGCGTACGCGTTTTTTGCGAGATTTTTTTTTTTGGCCGAAACTTCCCCTCCTCGTGGACCCAACTTCTTGCACTTACCCTATTTCGTAATCACATTTGTTAAACATACCCGATCAATGAGTATTCTCTATGTGGGTTTATCATTAATTTTGTTATCAGTGTAGAGAGGACCATTAGGTGCATACATAGAAGCATCAATATGAATGAGGGTGATATTAGGTTTGTATTGGTAAGGATGAGCATCAATTGTGTTGATAATATTAGGTTATAGTATTGTAGTGTAGGAAAATGCATACCCTTGCATTTTCACACTTTTTTGGGCCCACCTTACTTTATTTAACCCCATTTATGTCTTAATTGGTCCTATTTTGGATCCAAAAGCCTAATGAATTACATATTTTTATGGTTAATATCGACAAAAATCAAAGGATACATGATAATGTAATGATTTTGGTTGTGTGTCCTTGATTTTTGGGTCAATACTAAGATGCCAACCTAGGGCGTGTTTATGCCCCAAATCTCCTGGGATGCTCTTTTCAAAGGCACCTTAAATGGGCCCCTTTTTGGAGTTTGTTCCCCAAGTTTTATGCCTTGGGACTAAGATGCCACCTAGGGCGTCTTAGTCCCCCTTAAGTTATTTTTGGGATTTAATTTCAAATCTTGGCGGGATTTAGCCTCCTTTAATTAATGATTTCATATGTTAGCTTGTTGTGGTGTAATTTAGGGATATTAAGCATGGATAAGTATAAATACAAGGTTCTTTCACTCATTTTCATCCTAAGCATTCAAGTATCCATCCCTATAGAAAATTGGAGCTCATAAGAGCATTCAAGAGAAATTCTTCAAGCATTTGGAGCCATCATCAAGATTCAAGCATCATGTCAAAGATATTCTTGCATTATGTGTATTTTTGAGATAACATTTATGATGTAGGGTTTTGATTCAAGAAAGCAATTCAAGTCAAGATCTATCAAACATTCAAGCATTTCAAGATCTAAATTCAAGCTATCCATCTCATACAAGTTTGTAGATTACATAACAAGGGTTTGGTGAGTTACAACATAGCACTTTGTTCATTCACCTCCCTCCTTTATTTCATTTCATTTCAAGGTTTAATTCCCAAGAAGGGGTTTGACCAAGGAAAACCCTCATTTACTAATAATCAACAAGTTTTTCCTCTCTTGCATGTTTGTGTTTGCAGATTTAGGTTGAAGACTTGAAGATCATTTGAAGTGCAAAGTTGCAAAGTTGCATTAGAAAGTTGTCATCCTCACGAACTCACCTACAGGCCAGATCTGGTAGTTTCAGGACCTAATATCTAAGAAGAAAGAAGTGAAAAAATTGAGCCTCAAGATCACATTCAGAGATTGTAGTAATTCAAAATAGGACTAAGAAAATAGTAAGGGTGTATTAGTCCTCCCAACGGTATTTTGGAGAGATTCTTTCAGATTTTGTTCTGACATCCAAAGATTTTGCATCTCCCCTAAAAAATAACATCGAGAATAAGACAACAATAAGGGCATCTTAGTCCTCCCTGGTATATTTTGACAACATTTTTTCATTTCCAAAATCCTTATCACATTTCTAGACTTCCCGAGTACATACATCCTAACTTGTTGCTTAATTTCATCATTTGCATTCATTATTTGGCTTGCATTACTAGGTTTTGTGAGTTGAATGTTAAGTTGTCTTTTCCAAGATTTTGCTTAGTGGTGAACCCTTCAAAGCTTAAAAGAACCCCTCCTAGGTCTTCCTTGTTGAGAATTGACTCACCTTTGGGTTCATAGTCGATCCAATTTAGACTCCTAGGATATTCTTGAATGAAAATTGGAGAATAGTGGTGCTCTATGGCCTAGGCCATAAAATACTCTTTCCCCCATTGTTCATTTTGGTGAACACGATATTTCAAAACATTCATTTTTTGATTTGGAGCTCATTAAAGTCCTAGATCTAGGTTGCATTCATTCTTGTATTGCATCTTGCATTAGTGAAAGTGCATTTAGGGTTTCTCACATTTTCATTAGTGAAAGTGCATATAGGTTACATTTTTGATTTTTTGCATCATCTTATCTCATTAAAAAATTGAAAAGTGCATTTTCAATCATCCTAATTGCATTGAGGAACATTGTTATTGCATTCAAAATTGAAAAAATTGCATTCAATTGCTTGTCATTAGTTACTTTCTCTTGCATTCATTTGCACAATTTTCTATTTCTAAACATCAGGTCCCTAATTAGGAAACCTAGGAACATTGTTATCAACCCATATTTTGTTGTCTTTCTAAAAAAACCCCTTACTGGGACTAAAATGCTCTTACTGGCATCTTAGTCCCTCTTTGGATTTTATCCTCCAAATCATGTTTGAGTTGATTGCATTCTGTTCCAATTTTTGGAACCTCAAAATTTCACGAGTAGGACCAAGATGCCCTTACTATCGTCTTAGTCCCTATTGACTTTGACTTTGTAGTTTTTAGGGTTTGAAATTTATTTTATGTGCTTCTGTTGGCTTATTTTAGTTTTCTGTTATAGTTTGCAGAATTACTGTTATTTCAATTTCTTTCATTTCAAGTGTATTTGTTCAATCTTGCATCATGGATATGTGCTTTGGAAAGTTTTGGATGTCCCTAAAATCTTTGGTATATGTGTCAAGTTGTGCCTTTGGTAATAATCCCAATGAAATTGAATTTACTTATGCTCACACAACTCTTAATGCATGTCCTCCTCATGATGTTGGCATCATGGGAGAAGATGATGACAACATGAATATGTTACTCGATTGTCTTAACAACCTTGAAGCTAACACATCCTTTTATCCTTCAATGAAATATCCAACATCTCCTACAATTCTACCTATTGAGATGTTTGGTTACTTACATCTTGAAACTGAAGCAAAAGTTGAACCTAAGTTCCCTACAATAGGTGAATCTAGTTCCTCTAAACAAGAAAATTCTCAACCATTTTATGATAACAAAGAAACAAACACTCCAATCAATCTAGAAGAAACATATGGAAAAGGATGTGATACAACAAGCACGAACATGGAATTTCTCAACTCCTAGAGAAAATACCAACTAATTAAAACATAAATGGGTTAGTCTATCAGTATCCCCCTCACAACATAAGTTCTCCTAAATAATACCTAAGGCTTCACAATGATGGTACGATGATCTTAGATTCTCCTCATGATGAATGTCCTTCTTCCTAAAGAACAACCAATCATAAGAAACAATAAGGAGGATGATAGGATCACCTTAGGTCCTCCTCCTCAACCTTCAACTCAAGAAATTGGTGAATCTAGCAAGCGCAAAGGCCTTACAAGCTACAAAAACTAAAGTTCCCTTGTCCACCACCTGAAAGTGAAAGGAAACTACAATTGCTTTTGAACAAAGAAATAATAACACTACCACCAATGAAAGACATGCTATTACTATATCCTAAAGATGTAAAAGCTCCACATTTTTGATACCATAGAACTCTTGGACACAATACTGATGAGTTTCATGCATTCAAGTTAGTATTGAAAAACTTTCACTTCGATGGCAATGATTGTCATCAAGTGATTGCATAGCATATCCTTTTATTCCCCTTGTCATGTAATAGTTGTAGAACACTCTATTCTCACTATTACATGATCTTTTCCATCACCTACCTCGGCTCACTTTTGTCTTGAACTTAGTTGGGGAAATAAGTAGATAGCCTTGTCCTAGTAATGCATTTGTCATTATCCCTTCGGTTTGTTGTCTACCTTCTGCTTATACAAACTAAGATGAGGAGGTGGATTACCTACTTTAGGTTGACTTGCTTGTGCCTCACTAATATTTTGCATTACTTCCTTTTATTTTGGTTGATTGCATGTGTGTAATGTGATCACCCATATTTTTTGATGTTTCATCTCTATGTGCATTCCTCTATTTGTACCTTCATTCTTCTATATGTCGTAAGATTTTTTTCCTTTTCATTGGCCTTTACCTTTTATTTTAATTTCATCTTGTGCTTTCCTTTTTGGGATGATGTGAGGCATCAAGACACCCTATGTCTCTTCCATGTTGAATCAAAAGGTTTTTCTTTGTTTTCGCTTTGTTTGTATCATTCTTCTAGTTCTTTGTGTATTTTGGGAATGATGACAGTTCCTAGCTCTCTAATATCATTTCAGAAAAGACATATACTAACCCTGAATCCATAGATCCCTTATGTGTTTCTGGGGGGAAACCCTCTTTTCCATTTTCCTTTTCATGTTTGTCTACTTTAAAGTAATTTCTCACAACTTGGTGTTTAGCAATTTGTTTAAAGTGGGGGCATACATTGGCATTATTTTGACATGATTTCATTTTCTTTTTCATGTTCCTTGATGTGATTTTCTTACTTCATGCAATGTTTTTTTCTCTTTGTGGTGACATTGGGAGTAATGTACTTCAAGAGCTTGATCTATCTTACCATATTACATTCCTCTTAGTGGTGATGCAACACACTACATTGCCTAAGTTGCGAATCTTTTATCCTTTGATTGGTCCTCTCTTGGAGACATTAGGAACAATGTCCCCTAAGATTAAGACCTCACACAAACTAAGAAAAATCCCTTTGAACATCCCTCTTTCTTATTGTGTTGCTTCTTTGTGCCTTATTAAAGTCATGGAGGTATGGCTTTGATATGGTTTCCTAGGACTTACTTAGTGAAAAAATAGCTTCACAAGCCCTTATGAGCGTGCATTTTCTCTTTGTACCTGATTAAAGTCATGGAGGTAAGGATTTGATATGGTTTCTTGGGGCTCACCTAGTGAACATCTACCTTCACTAGCCCTTGTTAGCATGCATTTTATCTTTGTACCTTATTAAAGTCATGGAGGTATGGCTTTGATATGGTTTCTTGGGGCTCATCTAGTGAACAACTAGCTTCACTAGCCCTTGTGAGCATGCATTTTCTCTTTGTCCTTATCATAGTCATGGTGGTATGACTTTGATATGGACCTCTTAGGGCTCACCTAGTGGACAACTAGCTTCAATAGTCCTTGTGAGCATGCATTTGGTTTGCATAGTGGACAGTGCGTTGGACGGCTAGTCGAAGCTTGATCCGTTGCATTTTTCCTTTTCCTTTTTCTATCTTTGATGTTGTATGCTTGCAATCTGGTTATGGCTTCATATATCATCCACCAGTGTGTTCCTTTGTGCCTATGTTGGTCTACCATAGGATCTTGATCTTGGGGGCTTGGCCACCCTCTTGGTTATTGTCATCGTATCTTACTAGAATTTGTACATTTGAACCACTCTTGATTGCGTGGTTGACTAATTTAGTGTGAGTTTGAAGCAAGCTCATCCTCTCACTAAAGTCGGGGCTAAATATAGTGTAGGAAAAAGTACATAATAAAACCATCCATAGATTGTGTTCATTCCATATAGTAGTTACAAGGCTCATTTCCAAATTGAGGTAGATTATACAATCAATATTAAAATTATAATGATACAAGGATTCTCCTCGAATACAAATGAGTAGTACATATACATAACCATCCAACTTATCCAATAGAACATAAGAGATGGTACAAATAAACAGAAACATGTGAGCTCTCCAATCTGGAAGATCCTACCATCATGAACATGAATAGGAATCCATTCTTGAGCAGGTTCAACCTACAATCCTTCAAGATAATACCTCTAAAACTTGTAAAACCTAAAAAGCTCAAGAAAATCATATTTCCTATCTAAATATAATCAACCCATCCATAAATTCACTCATTGACATATTGGTCTTTCAAGAAGATCAGATTACCGATCTTGAAAAGAAAGTTCTTGTAGAGAGAAATAAATCTTTTAACTACTCTTATGTTTGAACAAGAACTTGAAAATGATTTAAATTAGATGTGACAATTGAGGTAAATGAGGTTGTAGATATAGAGCAGTAGGATATAGATCAACAAATAATTGATAGTTCTCATATTCTAATTGATTTAGTTGATGAATTGCCACTGTTTGTGAATGAAGAAGAGAGTGAAATTAAAATCAATACCACATCATCTTCAGTACAGTAGGAAGAGGCTCAAAAATTTGATGTTTTGACATTTCAGTGGAGCTGTAATGAGGTAAAAATCAGTCTTCCTTCACTGAAAATAAAAAATGAGGATGAAGATGACCTTTTTTGGGATGATCTAGAGTCATTTGTTTTGAATTTAGAGATCAAACGATCATCTTTTGAAGAGAAAAAGGTGGGACAACAACAAGATGAAGGAAATCAATTTGACAAGGTGAAGATCAAATCATTAGAAGAGGAAAATGAAAATAGTCATATAGAGCAAGAAAAGCAGCAAATCACATATTTTGAAGGTATGAACTTTGAAGACCATCATGAAAAAGAGTTAGAGCATAATTTTTATGATAAGGTTGGTCATGATACAGACTTATTCTCAAGCATCATTGAGGTTTTTTTCTCTAACATTGTTGAAAACTTAGCACATTTCAAGATGAAGGATTGTGATCAACGTGATCAAGTAACCAAAGATGTCATGGTTGAAGAGACAACACATGAGAAGGAAGCCAACAAAAAGATTCCCCAATTTAGTATCTCAATAGGATGCCCAGTTAGGCATCTGTCCATAATGGAATCCAAGCAAGAGATTGAGATTAAAGGACAACAAGACCAACTTGCTCATTCATTCCAAATCAGCAATTTGGTTGATCAAAATCAGAGGATGAGTGAGTTTGTTTATATCCTTCATGAAGAATTGCAGCAGTTGATTGAATATCTTTTTGTGCTTCATCAAATTTCAGCTGTTCATATGCATGTAAATCAATGTTTATTGTTAAGGAAGGGTAGTTATTTCTCACAACTAGTGAATGGTCATTTCTGAGCACCACAACTGCTAGGTAGTGCAGAGTAGAGTAGAATTTTTTCTTTCAATAAGTGCTCATTGCATAGTAGTTTCATTTCAGATCAATTTTGTTTTCAAATAAGTGTAGATACTGCATCGGTTTCTGGCTCCCTCTTAAACAGAGTCAAATTAGTTTCTTTCAATTTTTTTTGTTATTGTATGGTTTCAGCAATTGAGTTACAGGGTTCTCTAAATCAAGAAAGGACAAAAATGGAATCCATGCCCAATGGATATGCAAGGCAATTGCTCTTGCATGCTAAGCAGGCAAGTATTCAACAAGAAATGCCAAATGCTACCTAATTTTTCCCTACAACTCAATTAGGTAGATCTGAAACGTAGTTTAAAGCTAAGGTAAAAGGTACATACAAATTTCTATTAGATTATTCTTTGCACAAAATGTTCTTTCAAAATGAGTTATAGTTATTATTATGCAAATATTCTTTAAAACAAAAAATTATACAAATTTTTGCATAGTATTGTTGTTTTTATTCCTTTTCCAAAGAAATGATCTTGCAGTCCCACACAAGCCATGTGAGTAACTATATTTCATCAGATATAAGATAAGAAAGAAATACAGGAAAGAGAAATGCATAAAATTAAATATGGGACCCATCATTTCCTGGTGAATGACGAATCTCATTGTTGAAGACTCTGTCAGAGTCGTTGAGTCGTCCAGTTGCTACTCCCAGAGAGAAATCTACAAGGGTGAAAAGAGGTGTTAGAGCTCGGGGTTCCACACAAATCCTATGCATCTGTAATAAAAAATTTACTTGATATCTTATAACTATTCAAGGAAAATTAGAATGAATAGCTATGCAGAAAAGAAAAATCATCTAATGGAGGTCAAATCATCAAGAGAGCATTGCACTTCATTATTTTTTCTAACTAGTTTGCTCAATGTGTAGATACAGGTTCACCATTTTATGTTTCATCATTTTTGACATTACAGTATGTGGTGTAAAATGTGGCTCCCACAAGGGTTGAGCCCAACATGCTTAAATGCAAAGGAATTCATTTGCAAATTTATAGAGCAAAAGAGCAAGAGAACATCATTTTTACCAAGGAAATCATGCTAGCATCCATGTTTTATGTTGTCACTAGTTTTACATTAGGCTTTTATATCATTTATTGGTTGTATCATCATTATTTTTGTTGTTTATATAAAAAAGATGCATACATTTATGCTACAATTCATGCATAAACAACCATCAGGCCACAACAAGAAATCACAATATCATGATCATGAAAGAAGAGATTGTAAGATAATTTTTTAAGGAGCAACAAACCCATCAAGATTCAAAGGAGGAAGACTAGGAATCTTTTAGAATGTACAGTCTCAGATGAAGGGAATAATAACACAACCATAACATGATCATGGTAAAAGTAATGACTGTGAATAAATACCAAAGCTTCCACATCCAAAAATAAGGAAAGGCATGGTGACAGTTTAATGAAACAACATAGTGGGGCTGCCATTAGAGCAGCACATAGGGCAATCATAATCCAAGGAAATCCATGAGCTAGCCTTGGGATAATCACCAGTGGAGTGGTGAAATGACTGAGAACCTTCGATAGTAAGTTTGTCTTTGAGGGAAAAGAGCTGCAATGTTAAAGAGTTCTTTGAAGGAGCCAGATTAGGGTTTTGCTAATTACACTTCAAATTTAGATAGCATTGAATACCAAAGAAATGATGATTCAGAATATGAAGGTAGATGCAATTAATAGGAGTTAGCTCTAAAAAAGGATCAAAAGATGGAAGAGAAGCCACTATACGTTCAAAGTGACATAGATAATGGAGTCAAGTATTGACTATGGTATTTGATACAAAATGTAAAGAATGAAGCAAATAGTGCCATTATTGAGAACAATTCAATCACTTTCAAAAGGTTTCCTCTATCATGTTTGAGCAATACAAAAGCATTGTACAATGGTTTGGAAAAATATCATTTCTTAAGGACAAGAATATATATATCAAGTTGTAGCTGCCTTTCAACATTAGTTAAAATGCATAAAAAGGTTCAAAAATAGTGCAATCATGATAACTATATTCCACGAGATCTTTGTCCTTTCAAATGAAATGTGAAAGCGTAGTGACAACCATGTAAGGCTCTGAAGGAGAAATACATATAGGAATCAACCCAAAATTCTCACAAAGATGTTTTTTATTTTTGTTGAAAGAGTAAACAATATTTTACTCACTACCATATTTTGGAAAGCCAAGCATTTATTTCTTGAGAGAAAATAAACAAAATATGAATATAATACTAGGATTTCAAGCTAGGAGAAAATCAAATAATGAGAATGTTATTTTGCAGCCGTGACCTGAAATGTTAAAGACAAAATGAAGGAAAGGCATCAACGAATACAATCAGGAAACAGGACATACAGTTTGTCATACATGAAGCTCAGGTCGAGCATTCTTTGTATAGAAAATAGGGAGGATATAAAGCTTGAGTCGCCAAATGAAAACCCAAATTTTCTATACAAGTGAAACCCAGAGTATGAGAAGCCACGACCTTCCAAAAACACAAGGCACAAATATTGTTTGATAGAATGCCTCAAAGAGTTGTTATCAACGTATCATTCAATGATAACAGGATATGTGCAAACCGAATTTGTGAAAGAGGCATTAGAAACTTTTATACATGTAAACCCGTAGGTAAGAGCCTCTAAAAGATGCATTTAAGGAATGAAAATGAATAAAAAAAATGGCAGTTTTGTACAAGAGCCTTACCACTCGGCATCGATTTAAATCCAACATGAAGACTCCATTCAATCTCTTGTGAAGCTCAAATAGTTGACCATGGCAGCAGCTTGAGAGAGGAGTAATGAAAACAGAAGGTGAAAATGACAAAAGATTAGGGGTTCATGCCTCCTTTTGGTCAAATGTCGAGTGAGCCTATTTCATGTTGACTTTTGTTTTAAATTTAAATCATTATTATCCATTTTGCACCATGGTTTAAAGACGTTAAAGTCTTTCAAACCTAACAATTCAAATCATGATGCCACAAGGGCCTGTGAGGGCTAAGATTTCTTAAGGATTTTTCTTTTAAAAAAAAAGTCAAAGTAAATAATTATGTAAAGATAAGGCTTATGCCTTATATTTTTTTTTTACATATGCATGGAGTTATAAAGTGGTGTTAAGGTATGATGTCTATTTTTGCATATGGAGTGACAAGGTATCACACATGCTAAAAGATGCAATAGGCAATAGTAATATATAAAGCATGTATGCATAGCAGTTATAAGGTGTTATGTAATATATTTTTATATTGCATAGGAGAGATAAGGAGTTTTTATTTGTTTTTTTAATCTTCTAAAGGGAAAATACATTCAAATTTGCATGATTTTGCAACTAAATAAATGTAAACGAATAATAAAGTAATGTGCTTATAAATTACTTTATTATATTGTCACAAGTTGTAAAATCAAGAAGATTAGACAAATTGTAACTCATAGTAAAGTAATTATCCTAATTACTTTATTTCTTGCTCACATATCCCAAAATCATGCAAATTTGGAGGAGAGAGTTAACTAAATTCTTTGAAGTTCTTTGCATGGTTTCTTGGACAAATTTGGAGAGTTTGGTCCAACTTTTGGTCAAATTTATAGAGGAGAGCAGTTTGGAGCTATTTTAGCTCGATTTGGGGAAGTTATAACCCTTATTTTTTGGGATTTTCTTATTTTCTCGTGGATCATTTTTGAGAGCTTATTTTAAGAGGCATTTGATTGCACTTGACCTTTCTATGTCACTTGGAGAGAGCATATTATATATTATAAGAAAAACTTAGTTTTAGTTAGTTCTTGCCTTTTTTCTCTCTTACACACTACAAAGAGAAAGAGTGTTTTGTAACTCATTTGTTTGCAGATTGATAGATTACAGTAGGTTACAAGTTCTATTTTTTCCATTTTTATGCAAGAGTTTCCTATTATTTTCAGTTGAATCAAGTATCTACCTTATCATTGTGTTGTTTTTATGAATGATTGGATGAGATTTTATTGTGTTTTAATATCAGAACCTTTAAAATCATTGTCTCATTTATACTTGCATGTATTAAAAAGCAATACAAATCACATGTCTTAGGTTGTGTAATGAAATAATCCTTTCTTTTCATGCTGTGAGAACCCAGTTTTCCTCTAAAGAAGAAATTTATTCAAGCCTTCCTTAGAATATTTTTTGTGATAAAATTGCTAAATTGATTTGTGTGGATAGATATTCTGAGAGTTACTGTGAATTAGATTGCATGCTTTATCATCATTTAGGTGCATCACCCAGTTTAGATTTTAGTTTACGCATTCATTTCAAGACTTTCTTCCCTTTTCCATCTAGGTTATCATTAATCATTAGAAAATCATAGAGGAAACCGGCCTATAATCCAGAGGTCTAGTTTCACAATAGGGTACATGCAACCTGAAATTATTCCAATGTTACACGGGATTGTAGAGCTTTCTAGCCTTTCATGCGGGTGTAAATCCCTATGATAACAATTTTTGGCATGCCCGGTGGGACTCTGAAGCCCACTTCAGAGAAAGAAGAATTCAAATTTGTAGGTTTTTCTTCTAGTATATACGTCTACTAGTTTCAACAAGTCGAGTGCTGGTATGTTTCAAATACAAGCTTAAAATTTTGATTTCCAACACATATATGAGTAGAAATGACATATTTTGAAGGATATCATGTATATCTACCACCATATGATGAAAATATTGGCCATGAACTATCTTATAAGCCATGCCCAAACAACCATAATACGAATAACCAACAAGTTTGTCATTCTTACCATCCTTCTACCTATGCTCAAGATCAATCCCAAGGCCACCATTTTTCTAGCAATCAACAGATCAATTCCTATGATCAACTTCAAAATTTTCAAAATTTTGAGGATAAGCTCAAACAAATTCACAATCCAGATTTAAGGTTGAAGATAAGGAGTGCGTTTCTTGAGGAGCAGTTTAGAAAGAGTGAATTGAATGTGCAACAAGAATAGTTGGTTTGTCCAACCTATGACTGTCATCAAGATTATGAATATGATTTCTCACAGGATTATAACCTTGAATGTCAACAAGAATGTGATTTGTAGTAGGAACAATAATATTATCAAGCTTATCTTCAAAATCATCATTTTGAGATGCAAAAGAGGCAATTTGAAGGAAATCTTGCTCAACAGCTTGCTGCAAAAGATGTAGAAATAAGGCTAAAACTTGCCAAATAAGAGGTTCCCAGAATAACAATTCCAAATTTCAGTCAAGGTGAGTCTCCTATGTCTTCCAATTTCAAAATTCCAAGTTTTAGGATTTTACCTTCATTTTAAGAGCCTGTTATTGAGAAAAAAACTAGCCCAACTCTTAGTTTTCCAAACCCATTTTTTGGAGAAAGTATTCCTATGTTCAAAACACTATGCTTCATACAAGAGGAATCCATTCTTGAGCAGGTTCAGCGTACAATCCTTAAGGATAATACCTCTCTGAAACTTGTTCAACCTAAAAAGCCTCAAGAAAATCATATTTCCTCACCAAATATAATCAACCCATCCATTAATGCACTCATTGACATATTGGTCTTTCGAGAAGATCAGATTGTCGATCATGAAAAGGAGGTGCTTGTAGAGAGAAATAAATCTTGTAATTGCTCTTATGTTTGAACAAGAACTTGAAAATGATAAATTAGATGTGATAATAGAGGTAAATGAGGTTGTAGATAAAGAGCAGTAGGATATAAATCAACAAATAACTGATAGTTCTCATATTCTAATTGATTTATTTGATGCATTGCCATTGTCTGTGAATGAAGACGAGGGTGAAATTCAAATCATAACCACAAACTTCAGTACAACAAGAAGAGGCTCAAAAATTTGATGTTTTGACATCTCAGTGGAGATGTAATGAGGTAAAAATCAGTCTTCCTTCACTGAAAATAAAAAATGAGGATGAAGACGACCTTTTTTGGGATGATCTAGAGTCATTTGTTTTGAATTTAGAGATCAAACAATCATATTTTGAAGAGAAAAAGGTGGGACAAAAACAAGATGAAGGAAATCAATTTGACAAGGTGAAGATCAAATCATCAAAAGAGACAAATGAAAACAGTCATGTAGAGCAATAAAAATAAAAAATCACATATTTTAAAGGTATAATCTTTGAAGACCATCATGAAAAAGAGTTAGAGAATACTTTATACGATAAGGTTGATCATGATACAAAATTATTCTCAAGCATCATTGAGGTTTTTCGCTCTAACATTGTTGACAACTTAGCACCTTTCAAGATGAAGGATTGTGATCAACATGATCAGGTAACCAAAGAGGTTTTGGTTGAAGAGACAACACATGAGAAGGAAGCTAGCAAAAAGATTCCTCAATTTAGTATCTCAATAGGATACCCAATCAGACATCTGTCCATAACAAAATCCAAGCAAGAGATTGATATTAAAGGATAACAAGACCAACTTTCTCATTCATTCCAAATCAGCATTTTGGTTGATCAAAATCAGAGGATGAGTGAGTTTGTTTATATCCTTCATGAATAATTGTAGCAGTTGATTGAATATCTTTTTCTACTTCATCAAATTTCAGTTGTTCATACACATGTAAATCAACATTTATTGTTAAGGAAGGGAAATTATTCTCACAACCAGTGAATGGTCATGTCTCAGCACCACAATTGTTGGGTAGTGTAGAGTAGAGTAGAATTTTTGCTTTCAATAAGTGCTCATTGAATAGTAGTTTCATTTCATATCAGTTTTGTTTTCAAATAAGTGAGATATTGCACGGGTTTCTGGCTCCATCTTAAACAGAGTCAAATTAGTTTCTTTCAGGTTTTTTTGTTGTTGTATGGTTTCAACAACTAAGTTACAGGGTTCTCTCAATCAAAAAAGGACAAAAATGGACTCCATGCCCAATGGATATGCAAGGCAACTGGTCTAGCATGCCTAGCAAGCAAGCATTCATCAAAAATTGCCAAAATGTTACCTAATTTTTTCCTACAACTCAATCAGGTAGAGCTGAATTATAGTTTGCAACTAAGGTAAAAGGTACATACAAATTTCTATTAGAGTTATTATTATGCAAATATTCTTTATAACATAAAATAATACAAATTTTTGCATAGTATTGCTATTTTTACTCATTCTTTTGCAAATAAATGATCTTGAAGTCCCACACAAGCCGTGGGAGTAACTATATCTCATCAACTATAAGATAAGAAAGAAATATAGGAAAGAGAAATGCATAAAATTAATATGGGACCTGTCATTGCTTGGTGAATGACGAATCTTGTTGTTGAAGACTCTGTCAGCATCGTTGAGTCATCCAGCTACTGCACCCATAGAGAAATCTTCAAGGCTGAAAAGATGTGTTAGAGTTTGGGGTTCCACACAAATCCTATGCATCTCTAATCAAGCAGTTACTTGTTATCTTATAACTAATCAAGGAAAAGCAGAATGAATAGCTATGCAAAAAAGACATATCATCTAATGGAGGTTAAATCATCAAGGGATCATTGAACTTCATTATTTTTTCTAACTAGTTTTCTCATTATGCAGATAGAGGTTCATCATTTTATGTTTCATCTTATTTGACATTATAGTATGTGGTGTAAAATGTGGCTCCCACAAGGGTTGATCCCAACATGCTTAAATGCAGAAGAATTCATTTGCAGTTTTATAGAGAAAAAGAGCAAGAGAGCATTATTTTTATCAAGGAAATCATGCTAGTATCCATGTTTTATGTTTTCACTCATTTTACTTTAGGTTTTTATATCATTTATTGGTTGTATCATCATCATTTTTTCTGTTTATATAAAAAAGATGCATACATTTATGCTACAGTTCATGCATAAACAACCACCAGGCCACAACAAGCAATCACAATATCATGATGATGAAGGAAGAGATTGTAAGATAATTTGTCAAGGAGCAACAAACCATCAAGATTCAAAGGAGGTAGAGTAGGAAGCTCTTAGAATGTACAGTGTCAGATGAAGGGAATAATAACACAACCATAACATGATCATGGTAAAAGTAATGATAGTGAATAAATACCAAATCTTCCACATCCGAATATAAGGAAAGGCATGGTGATAGTTTGATGAAACAACATAGTGGGGCTACCATTAGAGAAGCACATAGGGAAATCACAAACCAACGAAATCCATGAGCTAGCCTTGGGATAATCACCAGTGGAGTGTTGAAATCATTGACAACCTTTGACACTAAGTTTGTCTTTGAGGGAAAAAGAGTTGCAATGTTAAAGAGTTCTTTGAAGGAGCCGGTTCAGGGTTTTGCTAATTACACTTCAAATTTAGATAGCATTGAATACCAAAGAAAAGATGATTCAAAATATGAAGGCTAATGCAAACAATAACAGTTAGCTATAAAAAAAGATCAAAAGATGGAAGATAAGTCATTGTATGTTCAAAGTGACATAGATAATGGAATCAAGTATTGACTGTGGTATTTGATACAAAAATGTAAAGAATGAGGCAAATAGTGCCATTATTGAGAAGCATTCAATCACTTTCAAAAGGGTTCCTCTATCATGTTTGAGAAATAGAAAAGCATTGTACAATGGTTTAGAAAAATCTCATTTCACAAGGACAAGCATATATATATCAAGTTGTAGTTGCCTTTCAACATAAGTTAAAATCCATAAAAAGGTTCAAAAATAGTGAAAGCATGATAACTATATTCAATGAGATATTTGTCCTTTCAAATGAAAATGTGAAAGCATGGCGACAACCATGCAAGGCTCTGAAGGAGAAATATAGATAGGAATCAACCCAAAATTCTCACAAAGATGTTTTTTATTTTTGCTGAAAGAGTAGACAATATTTTCCTCACTACCATATTTTGGAAAGCCAAGCATTTATTCCTTGAGAGGAAATAAACAAAATACGAATATAATGCTAGGGTTTCAAGTTAGGAGAAAATAAAATACCCAGAATGTTATTTTGTAGTCGTGACCTTAAATGTTAAAGACAAAATGAAGGAAAGGCATCAACGAATGCATGGAGGAAACAAGACATACACTTTGTCATTCATGAAGCTCAGGTTGAACATTCTTTGTACAAAAAAGAGGGACGATAAAATTCTTGAGTCACCAAATGAAAACCAAGATTTTCTATACAAGTGAAACCCAGAGTATGAGAAGCCACGACCTTCTAGAAAGACACGGCATGAATATTGTTTGACAAAATGCCTCAAAGAGTTGTTATAAAATTATCATGCAATGATACCAGGATATGTTCAAACCAAATTTGTGAAAGAGGTGTTAGAAAATCTTATACATGTAAACCCGTGAGTAAGAGCTTCTAAAAGATGCATTTAAGGAATGGAAATGAATAAAAAACATTGTAGTTCTGTGTAGGAGCCTTACCACTCAGCATGGATTCAAATCCAGCATGAAGAATCCATTCAATCTCCTATGAGGCTCAAATAGTGGACCATGGTAGAAGCTTGAGAGAGGAGCAATGAAAAGAGAAGGTGAAATTGACAAAAGATTAGGGTTTCATGCCTCCTTTTGGTCAATTGTACACTGAGCCTTTTTCTTGTTGACTTTTGTTTTAAATTTGAATCATTATTATCCATTTTGCATCGTGGTAAAGACTTTAAAGTCTTTCGAACCTAACAATTCAAATCATGATGCTACAGGGGCCCGTGAGGGCTAAGATTCCTTAAGGCTTTTTAAAAAAAAAGTCAAAGTAAATAATGATGTAAAGATAAGGCTTATGCCTTATATCTTTTTTTTACATATGCATGGAGTTATAAGGTGGTGTTAAGGTATGATGTCTATTTTTGCATATGGAGTGACAAGGTATCACACATGCTAAAAGATGCAATAGGTAGGAATAATATATGGAGCATGTATGCATAGGAGTTATAAGGTGTTATGTAATATATCTCTATATTGCATGGGAGAGATAAGGAGTTTTTATTTGTTTTTTTAATCTTCTAAAGGGAAAATACATTCAAATTTGCATGATTTTGGAACTAAATAAATGTAAACGAATAATAAAGTAATGTGCTTATAAATTACTTTATTATTTTGTCACAAGTTGTAAAATCAAGAAGACGAGACAAATTATAACTCATAGTAAAGCAATTATCCTAATTACTTTATTTCTTGCTCACATATCCCAAAATCATGTGAATTGGGAGGAGAGAGTTAACTGAAGTCTTTGGAGTTCTTTACATGGTTTTTTGGCCAAATTTGGAGAGTTTGGTCCACCTTTTGGTCAAACTTATAGAGGATAGCAGTTTGGAGCTATTTTAGCTCGATTTGGGGAAGTTATAACCCTTATTTTTTGGGATTTTCTTATTTTCTCGTGGATCATTTTTGAGAGGCAATTGACTGCACTTGACCTTTCTAGGTCTCTTGGAGAGAGCATATTATATATTGTAAGAAAAAATTAGTTTTTGTTAGTTCTTGCCTTTTTTCTCTCTTACACACTACAGAGATAAAGAGTGTTTTGTAACTCATTTTTTTGCAGATTGATAGATTACAGCAGGTTACAAGTTCTATTTTTTTCCATTTTTATGCAAGAGTTTCCTATTATTTTCAGTTGAGTCAAGTATCTACCTTATCATTGTGTTGTTTTTATGAATGATTGGATGAGATTTTATTGTGTTTTAATATCAGAACCTTTAAAATCATTGTCTCATTTATACTTGCATGTATTAAAAAGCAGTACAAATCGTAGGTCTTAGGTTGTGTATTGAAATAATCCTTTCTTTTCATGCTGTGAGAACCCAGTTTTCCTCCAAAGAAGAAATTTATTCAAGCCTTCCTTAGAATCATTTTTGTGATCAAATTGCTAAATTGATTTATGTGGATAGATATTCAGAGAGTTACTTTGAATCAGATTGCATGCTTTATCGTCATTTAGGTACATCACCTAGTCTAGATTTTAGTTTACGCATTCATTTCAAGACGTTCTTCCCTTTTCCATCCAAGTTATCATTGATCAAAAAGGAAGCCATCCTATAATCCAAAGGTCTAGTTACATAATAGGGTACCCACAACCTAAAATTAGCTAATGTTACACGGGATTGCAGAGCTTTCCAGCCTTGCATGGGGGTGCAAATCCCTATGATAACAGTTTTTGGCATGCCTGGTGGGACTTTGAAGCACACTTTAGAGAAAGAATTCAAAGTTGCAGGTTGTTGTTCTGGTATATACATCAACATATTTTACCTTTCAGAGGTTATTTATACCCGGCAACTCTGAATACGTTTACTGGTTTCAACAAGTCCAGTACTGGTATGTTTCAAATACAAGCTTAAAATTATGATTTCCAACATATATGAGTAGAAATGATAGATTATCATGGATATCATGTATACCCACCACCATATGATGAAAATATTTCCAATGAACTCTCTTATACGCCATACCCAAACAACAATAATACAAATAACCAAAAAAAATGTAATTCCTACCATCCTCCTACCTGTGCTCATACTTCGTATCAGCCCTTGTATGTTCAAGATCAATCCCAAGGCCACCATTTTTCTAGCAATCAACATATCAATTCCTATGATCAACTTCAAAGGTTTCAAAGTTTTGAGGATAAGCTCAAACAAATTCACAATCCAGATTTAAGGTTGAAGATAAGGAACATGTTTCTTGAGGAGCAGTTTAGAAAGAGTGAATTGAATGTGCAACAAGAACAGTTGGTTTGTCCAGCCTATGATTGTCATCAGGATTATGAATATGATTGCTCACAGGATTATAACCTTGAATGTCAACAAGAATGTGATTTGTAGTAGGAACAGGAAGATTATCAAGCTTATCTTCAAAATCATCAATTCGAGATGCAAAAGAGGCAATTTGAAGGAAATCTTGCTCAACAGCTTGCTGCAAAAGATGCAGAAATAAGGCTAAAACTTGCCAAACAAGAGGTTCCCAACATAACAATTCCAAGTTTCAGTCAAGGTGAGTCTCCTATTCTTCCAATTTTGAAATTCTAAGTTTTAGGAGTTTTCCTTTATTTCAAGATCCTATTATTGAGCAAAAAACTAGCCCAACTCTTAGTTTTCCAAACCCATTTTTTGGAGAAGGTATTCCTACATTCAAAACACTATTCTTCATACAAGAGGAATCCATTTTTGAGCAGGTTCAACTTACAATCCTTAAGGATAATACCTCTCTGAAACTTGTTCAACCTAAAAAGCCTCAAGAAAATCAGATTTCTTGTCCAAATATAATCAACCCATCCATAAATGCACTCATTGACATATTGGTATTTCAAGAAGATCAGATTGTTGATCATGAAAAGGAGGTTCTTGTAGAGAGAAATAAATCTTTTAACTACTCTTATGTTTGAACAAGAACTTGAAAATGATAAATCAGATGTGACAATAGAGGTAAATGAGGTTGTAGATAAAGAGTAGTAGGATATAAATCAACAAAGAATTGATAGTTCCCATATTCTAGTTGATTTATTTGATGAATTTCCACTGTTTGTGAATTAAGTTTAGAGAGTGAAATTCAAATCATAGCCACATTAAATTTATTACAGCAGGAAGAGGCTTAAAACATTGATGTTTTGACATCTCAGTGGAGTTTTAATGAGGTAAAAATTAGTCTTCCTTCACTGAAAAGAAAAAATGAGGATGAAGACGACCTTTTTTGGGATGATCTAGAGTGATATGTTTTAAATTTAGAGATCAAATAATCATCTTTTGAAGAGAAACAGGTGGGATAGTAGGAGGATGACGGAAATCAGTTTGACAAGGTGAAGATCAAATCATCATAAGAGACAAATGAAAACAATCATGTAGAGCAAGAAAAGCAGCAAATCATAGATTTTAAATGTATGATATTTGAAGACCATCATGAAAAAGAGTTAGAGCATACTTTCTATGATAAGGTTGATCATGATACAAACTTATTCTCAAGAATCATTGAGGTTTTTTGCTCTAACATTGTTGAAAACTTAGCACCTTTCAAGATGAAGGATTGTGATCAACATGATCAGGTAACAAAAGAGGTCGTGGTTGAAGAGACAACACATGAGAGGGAAGCCAACAAAAAGAAACCCCGATTTAGTATCTCAATAGGATTCCCAATCAAGCATCTGTCCATAACAGAATCCAAGTAAGAGATTGAAATTAAAGGACATCAAGACCAACTTGCTCATTCATTCCAAATCAGCAATATGGTTGATCAAAATCAGAGGATGCATGAGTTTTTTTATATCTTGCATGAAGAATTGCAGTAGTTGATTGAATGTATTTTGTGGTTCATCAAATTTTAGTTGTTCATACACATGTAAATCAACGTTTATTGTTAAGGAAGGGCAATTATTTCTCAAAACTAGTGAATGGTCATGTCTGAGCACCACAATTACTAGGTAGTGTAGAGTAGAGTAGAAGTTTTGCTTTCAATAAGTGCTCATTGCATAGTAGTTTCATTTCATATCAGTTTTATTTTCAAATAAGTGCAGATATTGCAAGGGTTTCTGGCTCCCTCTTAAATAGAGTCAGATTAGTTTCTTTCAATTTTTTTTGTTGTTGTATGGTTTCAACAACTGAGTTACAGGGTTCTCTGAATCAAAAAAGGACAAAAATGGACTCCATGCCCAATGGTTATGCAAGGCAACTGGTCTGGCATGCCTAGCAGGCAAGCATTCAACAGAAATCGCCAAAATGTTACCTAATTTTTGCCTATAGCTCAATCAGGTAGAGCTGAAATGTAGTTTGCAGCTAAGGTAAAAGGTACATACAAATTTTTGTTAGAGTTTTCTTTGCACAAAATGTTCTTTCAAAATGAATTTCAGTTATTATTATGCAAATTTTCTTTAAAATAGAAATTTATAATTTTTTTTGCATAGTAATATTGTTTCTATTCATTCTTTTGCAAAGAAATGGTCTTGAAGTCCCACACAAGTCGTGGGAGTAACTACATCTCATCAGATATAAGATAAAAAATAAATGTAGGAAAGAGAAATGTATAAAATTAAATATGGGACCTATTATTGCCTAGTCAATGATGAATCTCATTGTTGAAGACTTTGTCAGCATCGTTGAGTCGTCAGCTACTGCTCCCAGAGAGAAATATGCAAGGGTGAGAAGAGGTGTTAGAGCTTGGAGTTCCAGAAAAATCCTATGCATCACTAATCAAGCAGTTACTTGCTATCTTATAACTGATCAAGGAAAAGTAGAATGACTAGATATGCAAAAAAGATAGATCATCTAATGGAGGTCAAATCATCAAGAGAGCATTGAACTTCATTATTTTTTCTAACTAGTTTGCTCATTGTGCAGATACAGGTTCATCATTTTATGTTTCATCTTTTTTGACATTACATTTTATGGTGTAAAATGTGGCTCCCACAAGGGTTGAGCCCAACATGCTTAAATGCACATGAATTCATTTGTAGATTTATAGAGCAAAAGAGCAAGAGAGCATCATTTTAATCAAGGAAATCATGCTAGCATCCATGTTTTATGTTGTCACTGGTTTTACATCAAGATTTTATATCATTTATTGGTTGTATCATCATCATTTATGTTGTTTATATAAAAAAGATGCATACATTTATGCTATAATTCATGCATAAACCGTTAGAGTAAAGGTCTTAACTTAATTATGTTGATTAAGTTACCTTTATTCCCTTCTTAAGATTTCACGTTAGTTTGCATAAAGTGACATTTAATAATTATATTAATTATTAAATGTTATCCTATTAGGGCTTCTATTAGGGTTTTTCCTATTAGGGTTTTATTAGGGTTTGCATGATCTCCTTTTTATAAGGATTGATCCCATTGTATTTCATATCAATTCATTCTCTCATTCTCTCTGATATATACATTTTCAGTTTTCAGAGAACCCTTGCTTGTTTGTCTCCATCTCTTCTTTTGTGATAGGTTATTTGCATGCAGGTAATCTTCGAGGTTTGTGGTGTTGTATTTTCTCAACTCCTACATGGTATCAGAGCTCCACACCTGCTGCTTCATGTTCTTGTTTTGAAGATTTTTGGAGCTTCAAGGGGTTTGGGCTTGTTTTCTTGATCTAGGGTGTACCTGCAATTTTGAAGTATTTTCAGCTCAAACGGACTTTGCCATTGCGTTTGCAGCAGTCCAAAACCCCTAAATCGACTACCCATTTGTCCATTTTGGACAAAATCATAATTTGAGGCAAAAAAATTTTACAATACGACCGTACGGCCGTCCGCCTGCGTGGTAATTTTTTATTTTTTTTCGAATTTTTTTTCTGCATTTTTTTCGGAAAAAAATTCGTCAAAAAAAATATATCGTCTGCAAAAAAAAAATATTTTTGATTTTTCAAAAAAATAAAAAAAAATATATTGTAAAGCCTTTTAACGACTTGCTTAGGCCGCGGTACATACAGTACCCTGCGCAGGTCCGTACCTGTGCAGACCTGCGCAGGCCCATACCTACACAATCCCCTGTGCAGGGAGTCCATGCCCACATGGGCTGCGGTGGGGGTGGGCCCACGTGCCTCCCCCACCCAAAACATTATTTTATAAAAAAAAAAATTTGTATTGTTTTTTTTATGATTTTTTTTTAGAAAAAATCAAATGTTTTTTTTATATAAAAAACAATTTTTTTTCAAAACTAGTCCAATCACACATTTACAGTGACAGCCGTTTGGCCGTCAAATTTAACCCAATCATTTTGTTGCGACGGCCGTATGACCGTCAAATTTAACCCAGCACTGGTCTTTTCCCTGTTTGGAGTTGATTTATTCTAGAGGCCGTAACTTGGGCATACGATATCATTCTTTGGCAAATGGGATATCGTCGGAAAGCTGGTTTTCTCATCTTTCCAGTGGTGTGGGTCTCATCACATCTTTTTTCCGTTAGTGCATTCTATAGCCAGTTGAAGACAAAGGGGCTATTTTCAGTCTCAAGCTCATATCTTTTGCTCAGTTTCTCCGTTTTTCGCAATCTCAGCGGCGTTGAAACCGTATTTCAGAGCTCTTCAGTTTCATCCATGCCATTTTTACAAATTTCACTCCAGATATATTTTATTCAGTTATTTGTGTTTTCACACTCTAGTGGATTACCTGGACATATTTGCTCTTGGAAACTTTTTGTTTGCATGGGATGCTTTGTTCTTGGCTATTATTCATGTATTTCCAGAATTTTGTCCTTTGAGGACATTTTGAGCATCATTTGTAAGCTATCTTTTATGTAAACACACTGAGATAAAGTGCCACACTATTGTACATGCATCTTTTGGGGATTTTGCACATAAGGTTGTGCCATATTTTGTACTCGCACTGATATTATAAAGTGCCATGAGGGGTTGTGTAGTTTGCCTTTTTTTTTCCATCACATCTTTGTCCGGTGAGTATCCCTCCATGACGACATTGAATCCATACCATGGGGGGTTGTGTAGTTTTCCTTTGTTTGCCATCACACCTTTGTCCGGTGAGTGTCCCTCCACGACGACCATTGATCCATATGATTCTAGCCTCATGCATGTGTGCTTTGTTTTGCACACCACTTTTTCAGTTGCAGGTGCTATCTTGCACACTTTCAGATGTTTCTTCTCCTTCATGCACTATAGGGTGTTTCACATCATTTCAGTGGATCTGTCAGGCTCGCCCAGTTCAGCATTATGGGGGGGTTGTTATATTGCTCGTGCTAATTCTTCCTTGGTTTCGCCTTGGAAGGAATCTTCCATTCTCTGTTGATTGGTGTTTCAGACTATTGGTTCTTGTGCCATCTGTATCTTCGTTCCAGGTGTTTGCCTTTGTTTGCCATCTTATTCGAGTAGTGTTGTATAGGAACTTATGCAAATTATTGTCTTCTTGTTCTTGATCATCCTATCTTCAGCGGAGGTTCTTCAGCACCATAGCAGTCATCTTTCGACAGTTGTTTGCAGCTTCTTCTACTTCAGTGATGTTTCTTCTTTTTGGCCTTTTGCATCTCTTTTTGGAGTAGAGCTTTTTCCCACGAGGTTTTCTCTATTTCTCCTCTTTACAGAGATTTGGTTGTATTTGGGTACCTGATCTGGCCTAGTTGTCGGGACCCATGTTTGCCTTCTTGCATTGTAGTTACCTTTGTTTTTCTGCATTTGTTTGTAGCTGCACTGTTGCTCATCTTAAGGGGGGGTGTTAGAGTAAAGGTCTTAACTTAATTTTGTTGATTAAGTTACCTTTATTCCCTTCTTAAGATTTCACGTTAGTTTGCATAAAGTGACATTTAATAATTATATTAATTATTAAATGTTATCCTATTAGGGCTTCTATTAGGGTTTTTCCTATTAAGGTTTTATTAGGGTTTGCATGATCTCCTTTTTATAAGGATTGATCCCATTGTATTTCATATCAATTCATTCTCTCATTCTCTCTGATATATACATTTTCAGTTTTCAGAGAACCCTTGCTTGTTTGTCTCCATCTCTTCTTTTGTGATAGGTTATTTGCATGCAGGTGATCTTTGGGGTTTGTGGTGTTGTATTTTCTCAACTCCTACATAAACAATCACCAGGCCACAACAAGCAATCACAATATCATGATTATGAAGGAAGAGATTGTAAGATAATTTGTTAAGGAGCAACAAACCATCAAGATTCAAAGGAGGTAGAGTAGGAAACTCTTAGAATGTACAATCTCATATGAAGGGAATAATAACATAGCCATAACATGATTGAATGGTAAAAGTAATGATAGTGAATAAATACCAAAGCTTCCACATCCAAATATAAGGAAAGACATGATGACAATTTGATGAAACAACATAGTGGGGCTGCCATTAGAGGAACACAAAGGGAAATCACAAACCAAGGACATCCATGAGCTAGCCTTGGGATAATCACCAGTGGAGTGGTGAAATGACTGACAACCTTCGACAATAAGTTTTTCTTTGAGGGAAAAAGAGCTGCAATGTTAAAGAGTTCTTTGAAGGAGCGAGTTCAGGGTTTTGTTAGTTAGACTTCAAATTTAGATAACATTGAATACCAAAGAAATGATGATCAGAATATGAAGGAAAATGCAAACAATAGCAGTTAGCTCTAAAAAAGGATCAAAAGATGGAAGAGAAGTCACTATATGTTCAAAGTGACATAGATAATGGAGTCAAGTATTGACTGTGGTATTTGATACAAAATGTAAAGAATGAGGCAAATAGTGCCATTATTGAGAAGTATTCAATCACTTTCAAAAGGGTTCCTCTATCATGTTTGAGCAATACAAAAGCACTGTACAATGGTTTGGAAAATATCATTTCTTAAGGACAAGCATATATATATCAAGCTATAGCTGCCTTTCAACAAAAGTTAAAATGCAGAAAAAGGTTCAAAAATAGTGCAAGCATGATAACTATATTCCATGAGATCTTTGTCCTTTCAAATGAAAATGTGAAAGAATAGTGATAGCCATGCAAGGCTTTGAAGGAGAAATACAGATAGTAATCAACCCACAATTCTCACAAAGATATATTTATTTTTGCTGAAAGAGTAAAGAATATTTTCCTCACTACCATATTTTGGAAAGCCAAGCATTTATTCCTTGAGAGGAAATAAACAAAATATGAATATAATGCTAGGGTTTCAAGCTAGGAGAAAATCAAATACCCAGAATGTTATTTTGCAATCGTGACCTGAAATGTTAAAGACAAAATGAAGGAAAGGAATCAATGAATGCATGTAGGAAATGAGACATACACTTTGTCATACATGAAGCTCAGGTCGAGCATTCTTTGTACAAAAAATAGGGAGGATGCAATGCTTGAGTTGCCAAATGAAAACCCATATTTTCTATACAAGTGAAACAGAAAGTATGAGAAGCCATGACCTTCCAGAAAGACTATAAGGCACGAATATTGTTTGAAAGAATGCCTCAAAGACTTGTTATCAACTTATCATGCAATGATACCAGGATATGTGCAAACCGAATTTGTGAAAGAGGCGATAGAAAATTTTATACATGTAAACCCGCAAGTAAGAGCCTCTAAAAGATGCATTTAAGGAATGGAAATGAATAAAAAACATTGTAGTTTTGTACAGGAGCCTTACCACTCGAAATCGATTCAAATCCAACCTAAAGACTCCATTCAATCTCCTGTGAAGCTCAAACAGTTGACCATGGCGACAACTTGAGAGAGGAGCAACAAAAAGAGAAGGTGAAAATGACAAAAGATTAGGGTTTCATGCCTCCTTTTGGTCAATTATTGACTGAGCCTTTTCTTGTTGACTTCTATTTTAAATTTGAATCATTATTATCCATTTTGCACCATGGTAAAGACTTTAAAGTCTTTCGAACCTAACAATTCAAATCATGATTCCACAGGGGCCCATGAGGGCTACGATTCCTTAAAGCTTTTTCTTTTCTTTTTTATAAAAAAATTCAAAATAAATAATCATGTAAAGATAAGGCTTATGCCTTATACCTTTTTTTCGCATATGCATGGAGTTATAAGGTGGTGTTAAGGTATGATGTCTATTTTTGCATATGGAGTGACAAGGTATCACACATGCTAAAAGATGCAACAGGTAGGAGTAATGTATGGAGCATGTATGCATAGGAGTTATAAGTTGTTATGTAATATATCTCTATATTTCATGTGAGAGATAAGGAGTTTTTATTTGTTTTTTAATCTTCTAAAGGGAAAATACATTCAAATTTGCATGATTTTGCAACTAAATAAATGTAAATGAATAATAAAATAATGTTCTTATAAATTACTTTATTATTTTGTCACAAGTTGTAAAATCAAGAAGATAAGAAAAATTATAACTCATACTAAAGTAATTATCCTAATTACTTTATTTTTTGCTTACATATCCCAAAATCATGCAAATTGGGAGGAGAGAGTTAACTGAAGTCTTTGGAGTTCTTTGCATGGGTTTTTGGCCAAATTTGGAGAGTTTGGTCCACCTTTTGGTCAAACTTATAGAGGAGAGCAGCTTGGAGCTATTTTAGCTCGATTTGGGGAAGTTATAACCCTTATTTTTTTGGTTTTTCTTATTTGCTCGTGGATCATTTTTGAGAGCTTATTTTGAGAGGAAGTTGACTGCACTTGACCTTGCTAGGTCTCTTGGAGAGAGCATATTATATATTGTAAGAAAAACTTAGTTTTAGTTAGTTCTTGCCTTTTTTCTCTCTTACACACTGCAGAGATAAAGAGTGTTTTGTAACTCATTTTTTGCAGATTAATAGATTATAGTAGGTTACAAGTTCTATTTTTTCCATTTTTATGCAAGAGTTTCCTATTATTTTTAGTTGAATCAAGTATAGATACCTTATCATTGTGTTGTTTTTATGAATGATTGGATGAGATTTTATTGTTTTTTAATATCATAACCTTTAAAATCATTGTCTCATTTATACTTGCATGTATTAAAAAGTAGTACAAATCACAGGTCTTAGGTTGTGTATTGAAATAATCCTTTCTTTTCATGCTGTGAGAACCTAGTTTTCCTCCAAAGAAGAAATTTATTAAAGCCTTCCTTATAATCATTTTTGTGATCAAATTGCTAAATTGATTTGTGTGGATAGATATTCTCAGAGTTACTATGAATCAAATTGCATGCTTTATCGTCATTTAGGTGCATTGAACCCAGTTTAGATTTCAGTTTATGCATTCATTTCAAGACATTCTTCCCTTTTCCATCTAGGTTATCATTAATCATTAGAAAATCATAAAGGAATCTGGTCTATAATTTGGAGGTCTAGTTTCACAAGAGGGTACCCACAACCTGAAATTAGTCCAATGTTATATGAGATTGCAAATATTTCCAGCCTTGCATGCGGGTGCAAATCCCTGTGATAACAATAATCTTTTTCCAATTTGATTTTGAGCAGTGGCGATAATTTGAGCATAACTATCTTCCATAGGAATATTTGAATCCACTATATGAGCTAGGCTACGCAAGACTTCTATTCCTTGTGAATCATTGATCAAATTTTTAATGTTATCCAAAAGAGGGATGATTTCTCCAACCAAGGATTTAGTACTCAAGTACAATTGGAGACTTTCTAGGTCTTTTTCTATCTTTTAAAGTTTATCTTCAAGAACATGCACAACAATAGTTCCCAAGTCCACATTAATGGATTGTGGTGAAGAGGACATTGGTAAAGTGGGAATAGGAGTAGGGTCAAATAATTATTGGGTTGTTGTGGTTCCTTGAGTGAAATATTTAACCAACTTAGGCTCAACACCAAAGTTAGTTGAAGTATGGAAAGCCATGAGTTTATAACTTTTCCTCACATGAGTGTTTGATATAAAAAAATAGGTCATGAAACTCATAAATTGATTATAAGATCCAAGATGCATAAGTGTTACTATGATGAAGAGAAGAGAAGATAATGATAATACAAGTAGAGAAGATAATCAGAGATAGAAGATAGATCTAAACAAGAGTTACATATACATAATTGTTACTTATTTTAGGCTAAAACTGGAAAGATAAGGGTGAGTGCATCCTAGTCCATGAATGTGAAATTTAAATGTTTTAAAAGCTTGGATAAGTAAGATAGTGTATGTGTATTTTAGACTATGAAGGTTCAGATATGAGATCAGGAAGGATCCTATAAATGGAAGATTCCCTAAATTATTTATAATAATAACATGCACATGCATTAATTTAATATTTTAAAGCATTTAAATATGCACAATAGGTTCAATTCACTTGATAAATGACTATTTCTAGAATGTAAAATATGATAAGTTGAATATACTTCTAAAATGCTGAAAATATATTGTTTTAAGTTCATGCAAGAAATAATGAATTGCAATGCTTTAATTTTTCAAAATTTTAATATAAAATGAATGCACTTTGAACAACACTTTCAAATAACCTATCATCCACTCAAATTTCAAAACAATAGCTATGTAAGTCAAAAAAAATTAAATGTAAGAGATGTCGAGTTCACCAAAGTGTGATGAGGAAAATGGGATCTAAGGCTAAATAGCTAACCCAAATCACACCTTCCACCATTAACATTTGAGGGACACAAAATTTACCAAAATAAACTATTAAGCTACTATTCTTAAGGAAGAGCCTAAACAGTCGGTCAGGGTTTTTGTCCTCTTTTTGTATTAGGATGATTGATTGAATGGCGTGATGTGTGTGATTGATGATGTAAACTAGGTGAAACAATACAAGAGCAACAAACTATAACAAAATCTAAGAAAAATAGAACATAATTTCATAAAAAAGTAGGGAAGTAGAGTGTAGGAGATAAGGAACCTGCCATTAAATTTTGAGGTAGAACTGATTAGACAAGGGCGAGGGCACCCCAATTTGGAAATAGTGCTTTTGAAAGTTTTAAAGTCTGCATAGGACCATCATAATTTGTAGGTTCTTCTTTTTCAGAGTTAGCTTCCAAAGTTCACTAGTCAACAAATAATCAACATTGCCCTAATTTGATAAAATAAGGTATTTGCATGCTTGATCTAGGGTTTGATGTTTTGAGGTTTCGAAACTTCTTTAATCCACTTCATATCTGCAACCTACAAGAAATAAATGAGAGGAAGGGTTGTGTTATATAGGGGCTTTCCTTAGCCAAACCCTGCTTTGGTGTTTCCACCCATACAAATGGCTATGATGATGTTGATAGAGAGTGCTTACCCTAGGTCAAGTAGGGGAAAATGGTTAAAATAAATGATAAATAACTAACTTAACACTCAAATTTGTATTCCTTGTTGGATTGACATTAATTGGCTCATCTCATACAAGGAGAAATTGATAGTTTCTTGAATGTCTTACAAAGGTTAGTGCTCATAACAATGATAAACATAAAACATGAAATAGCTTACTATGGATAAAGATGGATTTGATGATGCATTGAAATTTACATGATCTTGATTGATAAAGTGTTATAGAAATGTTATTTATTCTACTCTTGTAATTGCCTTGATTTCTTTTTAGGATGCTCAAAAGATATTAAAATTTTCTTAGATATTCAAATGGAAGGAAATAATTTTATATTTATATGAGCTTCACCATTTCCCACATTAATTTTTTAATAAGATGATAAATAATTTTGAATTTGCAAACATATTTAGGTTGACAATAAAATACTAAAATTTGGGCCAAAATAGGGCATACAAGGGCGAGGGCACCCTAGTCTAGACTTATTTTGAATTTAATATGCTTGTCAAATAAATAATTAACTTAATTTCCTAAAAATAATTTTATTTCTCAAAGACGGTGATAAAAGGGATGATTAATAAGCATAAGTGGGTTGAAGCACTTAGGGGGAGACAAACATAATGTGAAATTGTCAAAGGTGACAATTTACGATGCTACAAATGTATACTAAAGTATTGTTGTTCTAAGAGATTCCCTTCCTTGTAGTCAACATGATTACATTCATAATTTATTTTTTACTATTAAATATTTAAATTATGTTTTATTAAATATTTTTAAAATTAAATAAATATCGATGAAGTGATTAAATGATTAAGAATATCAACTTTAAGAGTTAATTTAAAATTAAAAATAAATAAATGAAAACTAATAATTTAAATATAATTATATTAATAATTGTTATGAAGACTTTTTATTATATATATTTAAACTTTTTGTCACTTTTATGATATAAGTTTTTAACCACCTCCTTTTAACTAATTGTAACATAATTTAAAATTCTCTATCACCTCTCTTTCTAATATGATTGAAAAGCTCCCCATGAACTCTTTTTGGGTTCCAACACAATCTCTTCTCTATCTACATATGTGGGTACAATAAAATACATGATTTAGTTATTTAATAATTTTACTCTCTATATGAATAGAGCTATATGAATGAGAAATAATAAGTGGGAAAGTAAATTGTGTATTGACAACACAATTGATCTATCTCTATTTAATTATACTAATGCAAATAAACTTATCAATCATGATCTATATTTATATTATTGAAATTAGAAAATCTAATAATTCCATAATTTTATAAATTTTATAATTTTTATAATTTTTTTTTTTATACCAAAAGTGGTAAGCCACTATAAATTTATTAATAATGAAATATATATTTTATACAAGACCCTGGTTCAGGCGGACATACTGGCGGGAAAGAACCAGGAAGAAAACCCCCAGTTGTAGTCCAAGTAACTGACTTTTACAATTCGGCCATTGGACCAATACAGTCAAAAATGGTTGTTACAAAAGACTAATGCTTTCCCATTTCCTGCCCAATTACAACAAAAAACTAACTGATTACACTGTAACTTACAAAATTCTAATCACCCACTAAGAAACCCAACCCATTACAATATACACATATGTAAACCTTTTTACAAAATATTTCTGCTTGACTGTAAAAAGAAGAGACAAAATTAGAAAAAGGCTGATTTGCTGCCAGCTCTCTGAAAACCAATCACTGATCCCTTTGGTTATGATTATAATCATATGAACAATAACAAAACTTCCCTTTTGCAGCTTGTGAGGCAGTTGAAACTTGCAACTCATGGACACAAATTTGTTTCGCATGTTTAACCCAACAAAACTTCATTGGAAAGAAGACCCTGTAGGGATAACACGAGTGAAAGCAAACAAACACATTAAAATCTGTCTTGTATTTCCAGCATTGTACTAATATTGCCGCCGATGTACTAGGTGCGATTCGCACAAATGTAGTAACAATTTTATAAATTTTATTAATATTTATGTTTTATTTATTTAATTTTGATAAAGGTAAAAGTAGGTTTTTTGAGAAGGTCTTACCTGTTTACAATGTGATAAGATAAGAAAAGTAAATTTCAATCATTAAAAGGAAGTAACAACAACAATAAAACAATAAAAAATTTTCAATAAAACAACAAACAATCAGCATCACAAGTCACAAGGTTGAACACAATAATAAGGAATAATCATATCAAGGTGACTTAAAGCCAAAATGTTTCAAGGAACACTTAATTATCCCTTTTGACGGAGTCTTAAAACAATCCTTCATAATTGATCTCCTTGAAATAATAATTTCTCATGAATTGAGGAAGAGTAATCGATCTTTCTTCTCTCCTAATCACATCACTCGACAATCCTTAAATGATATTCACGAATCTGGATTGAACACCATGCAAATCTTTCCTAATCCCTTCTTTTCTCAACTTCTTTCTCCCTACCATTTGACTTTGGCAGCTCTCTTGAAAGCATCATATATTCATCAATGTCAATGTCAAGATAAGAGACATCTATTCTGGAAAAGTACACAAAACACCCTTCTAGTAGATCCAAATGCAAAAAAGTTAACAAATCTAAATAAAAATCACAATCTACATAAAAATAATAGCAGCCGGGGTTATAGCAAGAATTACTTCCAAAGGTCTCTGCAGCTTTGTGAATAAGAGTTTAAATGATATTAAATGGTTGAATGAGGTGAATGGTGAAATGGTAAACCAGGCTCAACAAAAGTTACAAATATTCAACCTCCACATTGACACCGAACAGTAATACCGACTCTGCTGCACCTGCCTACATAAATATTTTGACTTTACATCGATTTTAGTTTAATCAAATTGGAATTCAGAGACATGATATTTCTACAGTTCTTATCAGAGAATCTCAATGTTTTTGGGTATCGAAACATTGATGCTTCAAAAACACAAAATACTTTAAAAACACAACATGCTGAAAAAATAAGCACTTCCTTTCAAATCTCACCATTATAACAATAAACAAACTTGAACGGTTTGATATTTCATCAGAGTGATGGCAATAGACATAAAAAAAACACTATTAAAAATAAGTTAAAATTACAGACAAATGCCAAACAATCTATTACAATAAACAACAAAATAACTCTCTATATGATAGACTCCAAATAACGATCTATAATTCACTGGAACAATTCTCTATTTAATGGAAGTTAAATTAAATCTATTTCTTCTGAATAAGTTAAAGTTCAAACCTCCATTAAGAGATATAATACTGCTTGTCAATAACTGGTAGGTCGTAGTCAATTGGAAATCTGAGAAACTTGGAGGATTTGAGTTCCTCCATAAATAACCAACCTGTGCTCTAACTACAATATTCCAAATCATCAGATACCATATTAGATCTGCTCTATACATAGGTGAAGGGAATTTTGTAACTGTAATCACACACCCTCCATAATCGTCTCCAATTTGGAGTGCCACTGGTTTTTACCCACCCCTGAGGCAGCTGAAACACAGATCTTGGACGACTCCTCTGCCCATGACAATTCCTGGCTTTCTTCTTTAATATCCAAATGAACGTCAAACAAAGGCTGCACTTTTTGGCTGCTGCTTTTGTTCTGTCTAACTGCAGAATTAGCCTTGGAAAGCAGAGCAGCCATGTCCAACTCTGAGAGAACATACTCCGATTTCTGGTTTGGAAGAAGAAAATAGAGCTGCCCAAGTTCCAGCTGGTCATCTTCTTCAAGAACATCAAATATCTTTCTTCCTATATAAAGCCCATCTGAACTGCAGATAAAGTTGCCTCAGTATTCTTGCAGAATCTCCTTACATTTCAGAGGCTCAGCAAATTCTTTGATGCTTCCATCAATCAATATGAGATTTGCAGTGGGTTGGGATTCATTGGCCTGTGAAGAAATACAAATACCCATATTCCAATACTATGACTTTGTCAGCTTAAAAAAAACTCTTCTTTAACATCCCAAAGATTCTGAAGAATGACTTTTTCTTGCAAGTATTAAAGAATCCTCACTCTTCATTATAACGAGATGAGCCTGAGAACCACGACCACAAAAGTAGTTGTTTCGTGTGAAAGGTTTTCTAATGTCCAAAAAACCAGTGGGTTTTAGTGGTGGCACAGTTCAACGATGACTGACCGGTAATATTGTAGCCACAAATTTTGTTTTTTGAATACTATTTTGCAGGTTTACTTGTTTGGCTGTGACGAAACAGGACTTTTATCTTCCCAGCCCTATCTATGTGTGGGGTAACTAGCAAGAAACCCTGACAGTAACGTATATACCTAGGTGGGCTGGGCTATCCCCCACCCCATATGAATAGGGGATAGGATTATTAGTCTGAGTATGATAGGGGTTATAGATGTAGATATGAGGCATATCATCCAATTTAATGGTCAAAGGTAAATTTGATCAATAAAATAGGATATTTATTTATTGTTTTTAGTATGAATGGGGATCATTAGTAATTGTTCGACAATTGATTAGTGATGTTTAAATAAAGTTTCTTCAAATGTCATAGATATATAAGTGGACCGTCCTTTCTATGGAATAGACTATCCCAATCCAACCCAAAATGGTATATGAATTTTAATATAAAGGACTAAACTTAATGAAACAATAAAACAACAAAAAATTCTTTATTCATTCATATTCATAACAAAATTATTATCTTCCACAATAGGATTCTAACACATGCTAGGCCTCAACCATTTGAATATAGATGGGAAAACTATAGGATTTGAAAGATATTGTAATATAGTGCCATGCCAAGCTCTCTTCTACTTTCTTCACTAACTTTCAATATTCTTCCCAAATTTTAAAATTGACGAGCTTCTTTCCTTAAGAATGATCTTAGTCAATCATAAGGTGGCATAGAGCTCAAATCCTAATGAAATGTGTATTCTTCCAAATATATAAATGAATCTTCTATGAATAATGCAATAATGAAGGATTAGTGTGTCTTGATTTAGTTCACTCTACAAGCTCTCTTAGGCCCAATATATTTAGGAATGTGTTCCTCTATTTTCACAAGCCAAAACAAAAATTGAGTGTTAGTCATTAATTCCTAATTGTTGGTTAGAGGCCTAATTATGCCTTTGTAGTAATCCAAATCTTTTGAGAATTGAATATAATGGTGTAGGATAAATTTATAACATATACTCTCTATCATGAGGTGAGATGTTCAACTACGGTGAAATGGTATAGGATTTATGATGACTAGAAATAATTGGAATGTGAATGAAAATCTACAAACAAAGTGAACAAATATATTTTGGTGATGTAAGATTATTCTTAGACCCACAAACACTCATACATTAATTGTGTCTATTTATATTTTAATGTGGTTCCTAAGGAAGCACAAATATTATGAGTGCCAAATATGATAATAAAAGGGAAACCTTTTGTCAAAAAAATAGAGTTAGATCTAATTGGGTTAATGATCTGAAGCACTTCTATATATAATATGAACATGGTGTAAAAATATGAAATATAATTTAAGTATGTTTATGATTTCAAATATGTACTTTTTTTTTAGCAAAAGGAAAATAGCCTATATATTATATAAACAATAATAGTAAGTAATTACAAAAGTTCCCAAGAGGGCCTAAGTAATTACAAAAGTGCCCAATCTCTGAAAGTCCAGTCTGAGAAGCCTATCATGCCATTAGACTCAAGTCAGGAGTCTCAATTCCTTCATACTGCTTCCATGAAATGTATTTTAGAACTTATGAAGCATGACTGAAGTTTGAAACCCGAAAACACTAGCTTTACATTCACCTTGTCGTTGATTCGGGGTTCGTGCGTCCTCCTTTTCGGCTACCATCTTCATGTAGAGCACAAGCCTCATCACCGAATCATGAAACCTTCTTACTGCTTCCCTTTTTTGAGGGTCATGGATCCAAGATCCCTCATACCCTTTACATCGCTTAATCATCACAAGCCGCAACCACAAAGCCTGAAGTCTGATCTTCTTTGCAATAAGTAAGCAATTAGACCGAAGTCTGAAACCCGATCAAACTTAGTGAAATTTGACTAACTCCTTTGTTTCTAGTAAAATGAACGGTAAGCCCTGAGGTACAATCTCCAAAACTCTGAACTGTGAAGCCCGATTTGCCTTTAGACTTGTTGGGAAATGAGAGTCTCTTCTACCTTATCTTTCCTTCACTTTTGTGAATTCCAACAACCTGACCTTCTATCTTCGAAAGTTCGATGCCAGATTTCTGTGACCTTTGCCACATTTTGACTAAAAAAATGTTGAAATTGCTAGGTGAAACACCAAATTGAAAACCCCGACTTACCTTTAGTTTTGTCAGGGTTTGGGTTTCTCTTCTACCTTCTACCTTCTACCTTCTACCTTCCTTCTCTTCCGTGAAAGCCAAAAAATTGACCTCCAATCTCTGAAAGTTTGATGTCTGACTTTGTTCAACTTTCTAAGGCATTTCTCAGGTATGAGTTAAGCGATACCTCTGATTCCTGATAACTACACCCATGTGGCCATCTTTGAAGAAGCTTGACTTTCTAATTTTTGCATTGCACAAATTCTTTCACTACAATATCGGCTAGGTTTGGGAGTGCATCAAACTTAACTCCATCCTCTGAAATGGTCACTTCTTGTTTTTGACATTCTATGTTTGCAAGATGATCTGCTAGCATATTCCCTTCATGATATGTGTGTGAAATCTGAAAAGAGTGGAACTTGTCTAATAGTGCCCAAACATTTTGCATAATATATTTTAAATGCCAATTGTGACAATTTCTCTCCTTACGTGCATTTATGATTGGAAATGATGAAAATGGAGTGTTGGAAATGAAATGATTGTATTCACACCCACTTTCAAAGTAATTCCATTAAAGGATAACCCTAGAGATCTCAATGCAAAAGAGAAAGAGATCTTGCAATAGGGTTGTCTTAAGGGTTGAAGATGATTTAATGATGGGTTCACCACCAAGTATAGACTTGGAAAAGACAATGAAATGCAAGTTGTAATATAAAACCCTAATTGAATGCAAACTAACTCTAAATGACCTAGAAAGAGGAATGAAATGGGTTACGGGACACAATAACATGGCCAAAATAACCCTAGATAGAATAACCCGGTCACAATAACCCAGGGACAAAATAACCCAGGGTCATAATAACCCATGGACAAAATAACCCGTGGTCAAAATAACCCATGGAAAAAATAACCCATGGTCATTTTAGATCAAGCTAGTAAATCAGTTGAATATACAATTACCAATAGAGGGGAAAAGTTTCTTTTTCATGACAGTAATGATGAGAATCATTTTTTAATATTCTAGTTTACTAGCTTGATCTAAAATGACCATGGGTTATTTTGTCCATGGGTTATTTTGACCACGGGTTATTCTTTCCATGGGTTATTTTGTCCTTGGGTTATTTTGGTCAGGTTATTCTGTCTCGGGTTATTTTGTCTAGGTTATTATGTCATGATACCATGAAATGAAATGGAAAACAATGGGATAGAAAGTGTGCACTTGGGAAACTGGAGAAGGTAGAATGGAGGTCTGGATCACTGAAAAATCTATTGTTGATGTTTACTAGGACTCATTCACCAAGCTAGTCGAATTAGTCTAGCTTTTGGGAGTATGTGCAGATACAGGTTTCAGTCAAAAGGGTATCCAAATATGTAAAAATATTTATCAGGCTTGTATAGTGGGACTCATTCGCCACTTGTTGTGAATCAGTCCACTTCTACTTTTTCAAAAGTTTGGGACCTGATTCTGTTCCTCTCGGTCTGCTCTATTCTTTTTGACTGGTTTCCAAATTCGAAACTGCAAATTGCCACCTATAGGTCTTCTCTAAGCTTCTCCAAGGTCCTTGATGACAACTTTGACAACTTTGGATCACTTGACAACTTTTCTCCAATCTTTCTCCTTAGGAAATCTGCAACCTAGCCTTCCAAATCACACACAAAGGAGAGGGAAAAATATTGTGGGGTTAGTGGATAAGGGTTTGCCTTGGTCAAACTCTTTGTTGGTAATTAAACCTTGAAATCAAAGCAAATATGAATGGAGAATGATGAATGAACAAATATTAATGTTGCAACTCACCAAACACTAGCAATAAGGTGCTACAAATATGCTTGAAATGGCTGCAATGGATGTGGTTCTTGATTAGATTTCTTGAATGGAGTTGATCTTGCTTGAAACACTTGCTTGAATCATAAACTCTACAACACAATTGTTAGCACAATAACAAACATGAAGAATGCAATATTTGACATAATGATTGATGCTTGAAGAATGCTCTAAAATGCTTGACAATCTACCCTTGAATGCCTTTGAATGCTCTTGTGAATTCTCTTGAATGCTAGATGACTTGTAAAATTGCTAGGTGAGAATATGAGTGAAAGATCCTTGTATTTATACCCAATTATGCAAGAATTCCTGAAATTACAACACTACAAGCCACCATTAGATCTAGGAGAATAAAATCTTGTTGGAAATTTGAATTAAATTTGAATTTGGGCCACATGGGACTCATTCGCCCAACGTGGCGAATGAGTCCACCTAGGCCTAATTTTTGGAAATATTTTAAAAAGTGCTTAGAAAGGTGTAAAACCTGCATTGGGGCCAAAAAGACCTAGGTGGAACTCATTCGCCCAAGGTGGTGAATGAGTCCTAGACCCTAAATCTGGGCCACACAAGCCAAGAACAGCAAAATTATGTTTGTCTATTGATTAGTGTCAGGATTATCCTTGAAAAGATGCAATAAATGAGGCTTGTGAATGCAAAATGGAGCCAATTAAAGCATAAGAAAACCCAATTATTAATGACAAGCCTAGAGAAATGTGAAAGTGTGTTCCAACACTTTACAACACTCCAAATAAGGAAATATTAATGTTAAATTTGATTAGAAGGAAATATATTACATTTAGGTATTTGATAAAACCCTAGAAAGGTGTGAAAGTGTGTTACAACACTTCACAACACTTTAGCAAGGTGCCATTAAAATCCATTAGTTCACAAGGGCCCAAGACCTAATGTGAATGTGTCAACCACATTACAACACTAAATCAAGGCAAAATTAATCCAAAATCACAAGGGCCTAAGGAAGGTAGAAAAAGTAGAAGGATTACTTGTTTAGTTACTCCAATGATTATTAACGACTCACCTTCAACATGGATTTGAGATATGCCTAGGTGCTTGGCAAGCTTTAAACCATGTAGAACTGCCATTGATTTTGCTGCATTATTCATTCCAAATGGAAGGATAATTGACTTGGTTTCTTTTAACACACCACAAGAATCCTAAATACACACCCCTGCATCTGAAACACCTAGGTTCCCTCTTGAGGCACCATCCAAATTTAACTTAAATAAAATTGGGATCGATGGTTGCCATTTAACTGAATTCCTATCAATCCTTGACTTATGAGATTGTTACAAACTACCTTTGAAGGGTAAAACTATACCTTTCCAATTCTTTAGGGTATTATCACCCCATGATGTGAAGAGAGAACTAACACCTTTATGATTTTGAACATATGCATTGGATGCTTTTGTGATTGAATTTTTAATTATAGCTTGAACATTTTGCACCGAGGAAGATACGTTTCTAAAAATATGCTTATTTCATTCCCACCAGATAGACCAAATTACTGTTGCTGGAATTAAACGCCAAATGAGCTAAAAAAGGGTCCCAAACTATTTTTGGTTAAGGGGCAAAAAAAATTAATTTTTGCAATATGAACTTTTAGCAGAGCTGAGCACATGAGCATTGTAAAAATAAGTGATCAACATCTTCAAAATCTTCCCCACAAAAAACACATTTGAAAGGCTCGACAAGACTTAGTTTGGTTAGCCTATCACTTGTGAGCACTCTTTTCCATAATACTAACCATGTGAAACTACCTACTTTTGGCAGAATCATGTTGTTCCAATAGAATGAGTAAGCTCTTTGGGATTGCAGTTGAACATCTTTGTTAATAAGAGCTTTATACCCTTGCCTCACTAAATAACACCCATCTTTTGATGGTGCCCATATGATTTGATCAGGTTTCCCTGTTAGGAACACTAGTCTCTCTGCTAGGATTTGTTGAATCAAGTCCTTTTGTGCTACTTTTATTTGTGTTTTCAAAAGATCCTTCCATTTTACTTTACCAGATACTTCATCTACTGAGCATACATAATCAATTAGCCTAGTGCCCTATAAATGTGATAACACTGGCATAGTTGATTGCAATTCTTGAATGCCCTTCAGAGGAGGATATCCATTCCAAGAATCATTGCAAAAGTGAGATTCTTCTCCATTATGCACTTCCTAGGAGATGTATGAAGTGACAACTTCCCTACATGAGACCATAAAGTTCCACATGGCTGAACCATCAGGAGGATTGGATATAGTGAATATTCTTGCTGGATTTTGACTATCTAAATATTTGGCCTACATTATCCTACACCATTTTGAATATGATTTGGTGAACATTTTCCATATCAACTTTCCCCCAAAGGCCCTATTATGTTTGGAGATATTATGAATGTATGCCCCACCCTTGAACTTATCAGAGGACATACTATCTAAGGAGATTAAAGGAACTTTTTTCCTATCGTTCATGTTCCCTTTCCATAAAATATTCCTTATAATATTCTCTATCTAAGCAACAACTGATTTCAAAGCCTTGAGAGCTACTATGAAATAATTTGGAATCACTGCACTAACTCAGTCTTTACCAGTAAAATATGACCAAAAAATGATAACCATCTAGCTTTCCAAGCTAAAATTCTAGACTTAATCCTTTCTATAACGTTGGCCTAGTAAGAAATTTTATTTGTTCCCATAAAGAATGGAATCCCTAGATATGTGCATGGAAATTCTACCAGCTAAAAGCCTAAAGTATTTACGATTTTCCTTCTGATACTTGACTCGGAATTAAAGACATAGATCTTAGACTTGTGTGCAAATTTATTTTTTGACCTAATATTAAAAAATACATGTCTAGAATCAACTTTAATTGTTTGGCCTCTGTAAGGCTTTCTTTTCCAAATAATAAAGTATCATCATCAAAGAGAGTGTGCATTACTGAAATATCTGATTGGGAAATGTGGATGCCTTGCCACAAAACTTGATTATGCCTTACCTTTATTGTCCTACTCAATGCCTCAGCCATAACTATGAAGAGAAAAGGAGAAAGGGGGTCCCCTTGTCTTACCCCTTGTGCGGCACTAAAGAAGCCTAAAGGTGATCCATTTATTATAACTATTTTTTTTTTTCCCTGATAAGAAAGACAAAATCCACTTACACCACTTATTGTTGAAACCAAACTTTTCCAAGACTTTCATTAAGAAACTCCAATCAACTTTAGCATATGCTTTCATCATGTCCAATTTTATAATGAAAGATGATAGATTATTAGAATTAATAGTACATGAAGCACTTCATGTGCAACCAAGGCTCCTTCAACCATTTATCTACTTGGTACAAAGACCCCTTGCTCTTGTGAGATAATTTTGGGGAGAAGATTCTGGAGTCTAAGATATATTGCCTTTGTGAAGATGTTGTAGATTGTATTACATAATGAGGGGTCTAAATTCTGCAAAAGTTTTTGGCTCCTTTATCTCTGGAAAAATTGTAATGTTTGTGACATTAAAGTGTTTTAATATTGTTCTAGATTTCTATGATTCTTCCAAGGCTAAAAGTGAGTTGAAACCCAACACATCCCAACTCTTTTGAAAGAAATAGGCTATGAAACCATCAAGCCTTGGAGCCTTATCCGATGACAATGAAAAGACTACTTTTCTCAATTCTTCTAAGCTAAAAGGTTTCATCAAATCCTCATTTTCTTCTCAAGAAATTAGATTTGGTATCACATCCAATAACACTTTCTCATTTTGATTTAGCTAATTTGATCTGTCTCTTAAAGGAGCTAGATGATTTAAAAAAAAATTGACCCCTTCTTCATGAATCTCCTTTGCATTTGTAATCAAAGTTCTTGTTGAAACATCTTGAATTGAAAACACTTCTTGTGCAGCTCTTTTGAATTGAGCATATATGCGTGAAATAATTTTGTGTTGTGATTCCCTTCCTTTAACCACAATTCCCTATATTTATGTCGCCAATACATTTCTTCTCTCTTGCCTAACTCCTCCCACACCAGTTGCAAACACTTTTGCTTTTCATATGTAACTGAATCTAGACCATGTTGTATTATGTGTTCATGTATTTCTACTAATTATTTTGCTACCTCCTCTTTCTGTACAAAGATGTTCTTAAAAACTTGAACATTCCATATTTTTACTTGTTGTTTAACATATTGCAGTTTTTAAAAAAATTGAAACATTTTTGTACCCTCCTGGTAAGGCACACTGACCCACCATTGTCGTAGAAGAGGAAGAAAATGTGGGTGTCTAAACCACATCTTCTCTAATTTAAAGGAAGGCTTGTGCTTTGCCATATAATTTAATCTTGATATGGTTAATGATATTGCATAATGATTTGAGCCTACAAAAGGCAATATCTCTGAGACCAAATTATATGCCCCTAAAAACCAGTTTTGTGATGCTAGGAATCTGTCTAAACACTTTGCAATCTGCAAAAATTATTTTCCTCTGGTTTGTCCAAGTGAAGTTACCCTTCATAGGTAAATTATCCTTCAAAGAATTATTTGTAATGAAAAACTAAAATCTTCCATTGTTTTATATGGCAAACATACACCTCCTTGTTTCTCCTGTAATGACACTATCGCATTGAAATCACCTACCAATATCACTTTTTCATTTCCCAGGCCTTGAAGAACATTTGTTAGAACATTCCATAACTTCTTCTTATCATAGGTAGATGTTGGCCCATATATATTTAGAAGCCAAAATTTTAGATCAAATCTTACCACCCTCATTAACTGTCAATTTATTCTAATACCTAGATGATAAAGGTTGCTTATGTTTAGAATATGCAAAACATGTTTTCTTAGGGACTATTAAATGTAATATTTTTTCAAAATCCTATTGTGAACAAATGAAATAAAATTTAATTGTTGGGATGGATATTTTTTCAATCTATGTATATAATTATTAATAGGATTAGAACCTAGAAAATTTAAACATGTCACATACAATCACTTTAACTTGACCAAAAACAATTAAATATATACATACATATACATATGTATGTATGCATGTATGTATTTATGTATGTATATGTGTGTGTGTGTTTATGTATAAAACTTTAAATTGACCTAAACAATAATAATGTTAATTGTTTTTTTTGTTGAATATGTATAGAATTATGTCTACCTTAGGATCATATATATATATATATATTTATTTATTTAAAAAAAAAAAATAGAATCACTAATTAAAAGTTATTTAAAAGATAAGAAAGTGTGTTTTTTATTTTACCAAAAATAATATTTAAAAAATCATTAAAAATAATATAAATTTAAAGGTTAACATTTAAATTTTTTTATTTCAAAGTAGACATTTTCCTTTACAACAATAATTAATTTTTTAAAAAATAACCAATATAAATTTGTCAAACATATCAATCAAATTGATGTATTTTAGAACTAACAATATATCTAGTCTATTAAGATTATAAATCTACTTCAATATTGATACTAGATTCTAGTCCGTTTAGATATCTAGTACTACTAGATATTTATCAAGGCTTGGGTGTAAAATAAACCTCATCTTTTACATCCACCTTATTATTTCACATTATTCCTTCTTCAGATAGATTCTCCAAATTAATTGGTAGATAATGAATTGAGCACTTAAAGGTTATCCCTTCTATTTTACATCAATGTGTTAAATATGGTTATGATGGTAGAATATATAATCCTTTTATTTAGATTAGTCATTTTATTTCGGATACTTACATGCACACCCCAAAAAACCTCTTGATGATGGTGAGGCATAAATTTATGAGGTATATTAAAAGAGATTCTAAATGAACAACAAAAGGAAATAGAGAAAGCTAAAATGGTACATAAACAATGATAAATTTAAGAAACCCCTTTAAAAGTAATTAAAAAACTATGTTAGATCTTGGCCTAGTGCAATATTTGTTATGGAAAATCTATGCCTATTTTAGGGAAAAAATAAATTGTTGTGAATTTGTGCAGATTTCCAACAATATTATTTTTGTTGGTGGATTATAGATCTATTCATAAATATAAAATAATTTATTTGGTGAATTACCTTTTGAATTAAAAAATGTTAGGTGAATGACTAAGTGATTTAAAATATTACATAATGTGGATGGTGAAAATATTCAACACAAAATAATAAATATTAATTCATTTGGTGAATTATCAACTTGAATTTAGAAGTATTTACATATATCATTTGGTTAAAAATAATGAATAGATAATGCTATATTCTAAGAGATAGACTATACCCACAAACTTATGGAGATATTACTCCCAAAATTAATACCCACAAACTTATGGAGAAATAACTCCCAAAATTAATTGTTGCTTATTTGATTTTTTAGATCAAGGGTTGTAGCATCTTTTGGATATTAAAAGATAGCTACAACTTGTCCTATATATTTTCACACTAATTCATGGAGGTTTATGTGGCATAATGGCATGGTGCATAGCTTGTAATTAGCAAACAAGTGGCAAGAATGCATGTCTTTTCCCTAAACATTACTAATTTATAATGCATTCCTTATACATTACTAATTTATTCCACAACAAATGACTTGACATTTCATGGATGCAAAAAAATATTGTAGTAAAATAAAATGATATATTTTAAAATATAGACTCCATTAAAATAAATTAAATATATTTGTAAGGGAAGTAGTTATTTTTGTATCATAATTTTAGTTTAGGTTGTTCTCAAGGTGGTGGTATGTGTCAATAATATTTATATGTTATATAATTTTATTTGATGTGTGTTTATTTTATGCAAGGATATTGTACAATTTGAAAAACAGTATAGTAAAGAAGACATATGTGGCATGTATTAAGATGGTTACAGTGAGTAGTTATTTAAAAAAGCTTAGTGTTTTTTTTTGTATGGTATCTCTCATAGGGTGTTGAGGAGTTTGGCTTCCTTTTATCTTGAGGTTAAAGAAAAGGAAGAGGAATGAAAAATATAGAAATTATATTCAAAACTAATTTTGATAACATGTTTGATTTTAACTTTTTTATGTGATATAAATGTTGCCCTAGAATTTGTGAAGGTAACACTTAGTGAGCATGGCTTTGGAGCTAGGGATGTATTTTAGTCAAAAGAAATGTCGTTCCATGATTTCATGGAAAATTTGTCTATAGAATATCAAATGTGGTTGTGAGATTTAGTATTTTTACATATTTCTCCATACTCAATTTGAGGGAGTGCCAATCATTGTAGACAAAAGGAAGAATGATAAACCTATACAAAAGAGGTAGTGTAGATATAATTTTAAAAAAAAATAGAAAGAAAAGACAAGATATAGAATTTTCACCCCTAAATTCCCTTTCAAGTAAATAACTAAGCACAATAAAATCTTTCACTAATACAAAAACTCAACCATTCTCTAGTAAAATAATGAATTTCTCCCACTTCACCCAAGTAAGCATGTGTAGATTTAAATATGCACATCGAAAGTAACTTTACACATTACATAAAATCATATAAAAGATAAAAAAATATCCTTTAAAACATGGGTGAGGTTAATGCCATCTAGTAATAACTTTAAGAAAGGCCTCTAAAAAAATTATAAAATCTTGACAAATCTTTCCTTTTTTTGAAAAAATATTAATTTTTATTGGTGAATCATTCCATTTTTGAAAAAAGGAAAATGTATTAGCAAATTTATGCATATCGCTAGAAATTTATATAAAATCCTAGTGAATCTTGGTGAATAATAGGTAAGTGCATTAATTAACATGTTGAATCCTTCCTTTTTAAAAAATAAGTAAATTCTTATGAAAGAACTAATTATTAACTTGTGGATAACGTATCATTCACCTAGATTTCAAAACAATAGCTATGTAAGTCAAAATTTTGCAAATGTAAGATACGTCAAGTTCACCAAAATGTGATGTGGAAAATGGGATCTAAGGCTAAATAGCTAACCCAAATCACACCTTCCACCATTACCATTTGGGTGACACAAAGTAACCAAAATAAACTATTAGGCTACTATCCTCAAGGAAGAGCCCAAATAGTTGGTCAGGGTTTTGGTCACCTTTTTGTATTGGGATGATGGATTGAATGATGTGATGTGTGCGATTGATGATCAAAGATAGGTGAAAAAATACAAGAACAACAAACTATCACAAAATCTGAGAAAAATAGAACATAAGTGTATAAAAAAAGTAGGGAAGTAGAGTGTAGGAGATAAGGAATCTCACATTGAATTTTGAGGTAGAACTGACTGGACAAGGGTAACGGCACCCCTATCTAGAAATGGTGCTTTTCAAAGTTTCAAATTCTACACATGACCATCACAATTTGTAGGTTCTTCTTTGTTAGAGTTAGCCTCCAAATTTTGTCAATCAGTGAATAATCAATATTTCCCTAGAGCTTGATGAAAGTGTATTTTCATGCTTGATCTAGGGTTTGATGTTTTGAGGTCTATAGTATTCTTCAATCCACTTCATATCTAAAAACTACAAGCAGGACAAGAGAGGAATGGTTGTGTCATATAGGGGCTTACCTTAGCCAAACCTCGTTTTGGTGTTTCAACCTCCACAAATGGTTATGATGATGTTGATAAAGGGTTCTTAGCATAGGTTGGGGAGGAGAAAATGGATAAAAAATGAATGATAAATCACTATGTTGTAACTTACCACTCATATTTGTATTCCTTGTTGGAGTGAGGCCAATTGGCTCATCTCATACAAGGATAAATTGATAGTTTCTTGAAGGTCCTACAAAGGTTAGTGCTCATAAAAATGATAAACATAAAACATGAAATATCTTACTATACAAAAACATGGATTTGATGATGCATTACAATTTACATGATCTTAATTGATAAAGTGTTGTAGAAATGTTACTTATTCTATTCATGTAGTTACCTTGATTGCTTTTTAGGATGCTCAAAAGATATTAAAGTTTTCTTAGATCTTCAAATGGAGGGAAAGAATTTCATACTTATATGAGTTTCAACATTTCTCACATTAATTCTTTTGATAAGATGACAATTTTTTTTGAATTTAATATGCTTGTCAAATAAAAATTAACTTAATTTCCTAAAATTAATTTTATTTCTCAAAGACGACAATAAAATGAATATTAATAAGCATAAATGGGTTGAAGCACTTAGGGGGAGCTAAACATAGTGTGAAGTTGTCAAGGGTGAAAATTTACGATGCTACAAATATATACTAAAGTATTATTGTGCTAAGAGATTCCCTTCCTTGTAGTCTACATGATTATATTCATAATTTATTTTTCATTATTAGATATTTAAATTATGTTTTATTAAATATTTTAAAATTAAATAAATATCCATGAAGTGATTAAATGATTAAGAATATCAACTTTAAGAGTTAATTTGAAATTAAAAATAAATAAATGAAAACTAATAATTTAAATATAATCGTATAATTTTTTTTTTGATTAATCTTATTGTAATTGAATAATTATTTTTTATTAGCGAAAAAGTAGGTTTTGAAGGGGCCTTGATACCCTTTACAAAAAGAGAAGGCTACTAGAAAGAGAAGTCACTATGAAACAAGCAGCCCCATCACAAAAAGGAGGTCAAAACAACCAACAAACCGACAATAAACAAGCAACAAACAAGCAACAAACCAAACACCAACAGAAAAGGAAAAGCAGCTACTGTAGATTCTTTAGGATCCTTGTTGCCTCTAGGTCTCTAGTAATGACCTTACCATGCATTTCCACAACATAATTCAATTCCTGAACCAAAATCATTGTAGTTTTCTTAGTTTTGCTTTTGTTCCAAATACACCTGAGCCAACATTTGTGCCTTTTTCTAGGTTTTCCAACAAGGTTTCATCCTCCAAATCATGCACATCTTTCCCTTTGAATAGCAACTTCCCATTCTATTTTCAAGATTTTTCAATTAACATAGTCAACCCCTCCATACTATTCTGAAGTGAATCACAGCTAACATTAACAAGAATAGACATATCCTCATGAATCTTAGTTAAGTTTTGCTCAAGAGAAGTGATTCTGGAGTCATGATCTTCTCTCAGTTTTTATGCATTAACCACCATTTTCTTGAGAATGGCATTCATTTTTTTGACCCTATTAACCACGGTCATCTCCAATTTACTATTACTAGCAAGATCCACATTGAATTTAGCCAGAGAATCCATCTTGACATTAATCTATTTGACTTCATTAAGAATCCATTTAAAGAGAAAAAAGAGGTTGCTAATCCCCTCCCTAGCCAATCTAGTGACATCATTCAAATTAAATAGCTCCCAATTTATATACCATCCCTGAAAGGTATCAGATTTCTCAGGTTGACCATCAAAAAACTTACCAGCAAGAGAATCCATCTTTGCTTTACCTTTACCCACAGATTCCACACCAACATGAGACACATTGACATCAACCACCTTATCGGATCTCTTCACACGAACAACTTCAGAGGCCTCCCTATTTTCACAAATTCCTTTCTCCATCATGGCTTCATCTTGAACCTACTCCTTTCCAACCAAAGGTGAATCCAACACTACCTTATCCTTACCCAATCCCAAAATTGGGGCATTCTTACCAGCAGAGGTCTTCCCCACCTTCCTATTCTCACCTTCCCCTACTAAAATCCCCCTCTTCACTCCAAAAGGGAGGGATGACTCCACCTTCTTCGAAATTTGATTCCCTTTCCTCACCTTGATAGAGCCTTTAAAATTTGAATAATTGTTAAGAAGAATTTTTATTATATATTTAAACTTTTTGTCACTTTTATGATATATTTCTAACCTCCTCCTTTTAACTAATTGTGACATAATTTAAAATTCTCATCGCCTCTCTTTCTAATATTATTGAAAAGCTCCCCATGAACTCTTTTTGGGTTCCCAACACAATCTCTTCTCTATCTACATACGTGGATATAATGAAATACATGATTTAGTTATTTAATAATTTTACTCTCTATATGAATAGCTATATGGATGAGAAATAATAAGAAGTGTGGAAGTAAATTGTGTATTGACAATATCACAATTGGTCTATCTCTATTCAATTATACTAATGGAATTTAAATTATAATCATGATATTATTTATATTATTACAATTAGAAAATCTAATAATTCCATAGTTTTATAAAATTTATTATTATCCGTTATTTATTTATCTATTTTTGATAAAGGTAAAAGTAGGATTTTTGAGAAGACCTTACCCTTTTACAATGTAATAAGATAAGAAAATTAATTTTCTCAATCATCAAAAGGAAGTAACAACAACAAGAAAGCAACAAAAAAATTTCAATAAAACAACAAACAATCATCATTATAACCCACAAGGTCGAACACAACAATAAGTTATAATCATATCAAGGTGACTTAAAGCCAAAATGTCTCAAGGAGCACTTAATTCCCTCTTTTGATGGAGCCTTAAAACAATCCTTCATAGTTGGTCTCCCTAAAATAATAATTTCTCATGAATTGAGGAGCAACAGATCTTCCTTCACTCCTAATCGTATCACTCAGCAATCCTTAGGTGGTATTCATGAATCTGGGTTGGACACCATGCAAATCTTTCCTAAATCCCTTCTTTCCTCAACTTATTTCTCCCTACCATTTGACTTTGGCAGCTCTCTTGAAGACATCATACATTCATCAATGTTAAGGGGAAGAGACATGTATTTATTTTTCTACATATTTTTATGATTTTATATTTTATGTTTACTTTGTTTAGATTTCAACTACAAACTATGCAATACAATTTTGATTTGTTTGTAAAATCTAAAATTGTAATAATTCCTCCTCTTAAAAATATGCTTGTATTAGAAAATTTTAAATTTATCAAAATTCTGAATCAAAAATAAAAATAAAACAAAATATATTGATAAATTTGATACTTTTAAATATATATGTTTTTTAAAAATAATAATTTTATTATAATTTTAACAAATTTTCTATATACTTATATCTTTATTTTAAATATAAGTTATTTTTTAAAAAATCTATCAAAATATCAATTTTATAGCAAATTACATCTTTGCTTGGAGTTACTTTTAAATCTTAGGACCTTATTGAAATGTACTTATAACTTATCAAAATGCTACACCAATTTTTTGTAGTTTAGCTTGTAAATAAAAATAACTAGTCAAGGTCAAGAAAAGACATTTGGAATCGATATAAATAGGACTTGTTTTCTAGCCATGTAGAAAAAACAAATTGGCAAGGAAAATTGGCCAATCAAATGTTTCTCACTTAAGCTCTATTATTCTAAAAAGTAAAACCTTTTTAAAATCTCTGAACTTCATCCCTTGAATCAAAATCAACTAAAAACTAATGAACAGTGCCTAAACCATCAGCATTAGCACCTAAGAAATATGGGTTTTAATTTGATCTGGAGAGGATATATTACATAAAATGTACTGCTGGAACATCTAAATGTATTTTAAAAATAGATTATATAAATTAGTTTTCTTTATCAATGATTTGGATCATTCATGGAAAAAAAGGGTTATAAATCAAACTAATAGAAAAATATGAAAATATCAAACAAATTATAAGAAAAATCACAATCTATATAAGAAAAATAATAGCCAGGGTTATAGCAAGAATTGCATCCATGACTAACAGATGGAGAAATAAAAATACCATTTTATATATACAATACTTTTTCAAACGTCTCTGCAGCTTTGTGAATAAGAGTTTGAATGTTTTCAAATTATAATTCAGACACATGATATTTCTACAGTTCTTACTAGAGAATCTCAATGTTTTTGAAGATCGGAACATTGATGCTTAAAAAAACACATACTACTATAAAAACAAAGGTGAATGAATAAGCACTTCCTTTCAAATCTCACCATTATAACGAAAAAAACACTATCTAAAATAAGCCAAAATTACATCTGCTCTTGACAAATACCAAACAATCTATTACAATAAACAACAAAATAACTCTCTATATGATAGACTCTAAATAACGATTTATAAATCACTGGAATAATTATCTATTTAATGGAAGTTAAATTAAATCTATTTCTTCTGAATAAGTTAAAGTTCAAACCGCCATTAAGAGATATAATACTGCTTGTCAACGACTGGCAGGTCGTAGTCAATTGGAAATCTGAGAAACTTGTGGGATTTGAGTTCCTACGTAAACAACCAACCTGTACTTTAACTACAATAATGATATAATCCAAACCACCAGATGCCATATTAGATCTTTGCTATACATGGATGATTGGGACTTTTGGAACTGTAATTTCACACACCCTCCATTATCGTCTCCAATTTGGAGTGCCACTGGTTTTTACCCACCCCTGAGGCAGCTGAAACACAGATCTTGGACGACAAAAGGATATTGACCCTGCATGACTCCTCTGCCCATGACAATTCCTGGCTTTCCTCTTTAACATCCAAATGAACGTCAAACAAAAGCTGCACTTTTTGGCTGCTTCTTTTGTTCTGTCTAACTGCAGAATTAAGAATGACTCTTCCTTTCAAGTATTAAAGAATACCCACTCTCAATTATAAGAAGATGAGCCTGAGAACCAACAGTGGTGGTTTGTCTTGAAAAGTTTTCTGATGTCCAAAAAAACAAGTGGGTTTTAGTCGTGGCACAATACAACGGTGGCGGACCGGCAATATTGTAGCCATAAATTTCTTTTTCTTTTTTTGCATACTATTTATCTTCCCAGCCCTATCTATCTATGGAGTGACTAGCAAGAAAGCTTGACAATCCCTTACCCCATATGAATAGGGGATAGGGTTATTAGTCTGAGTATGATAGGGGTTATTGATAGGGGTTATAGATGTGGATATGAGGCATATTATTCAATTCAATGGTCAAAGATACATTTTGGTCAATTAAAGTAGGACAATTATTAGTTTTTTTTTTTTCTTTCATATGAATGGGGTGTAAAATCACTATCAATTGTTTAATAATTGAAAAATGATGTTTAAGTGTCTTCAAATGTCATATATAGATAAGTGGACCCTCTCTCTTGTGATGGAATAGACTAGCCCAGCCTAACTTAAAATGGTATATGAACTTTGATATAGGGGAAGGAATACTATATAGACCCAACCCAAAATGGTATATGAACTTTGTTATAGGGGAACGAATATTCTATAGAGATAACCACCAATATCTATTCAATTGAGTGTTAAAAAGATCAAACTATCTATATTAGGTGTACCTCTCCCCTCCTCTTTATATCTAACTAGAAATTTGACTAAGTTATAAGTGGCATGGAGTTCACTATATCCTAGGCATCTATGTGGTTGGTTATAGTATAACATATAGAGTAAACAAAGTGCCCATATAAAGATATATAGGGAACGAAGCCCAACCAAGTGGACACATGTATGATAGAACCACCCTCCCCATATATCGATAGAGGGTAGTCTACAAATGCCCTACATCTATCCACATGTGGACTCTAATATCTATATAGGCACTTCTCTATCCATAGTCTAGTTGGGTTGATCTCATGTCTAGCCTTAACTCCAAGTGATCAAAGGCACCTTACATCACCTATCATTTTACACATGGAATAGAATCCAATTGCACAACAATAAAAAACTATCTACTACCACCTCTATCATAATGGGGGCATATAACAGATAGGAATGGATGGCTTCATGCCCTATATTTTTATATATTTTTTTCTACTGGGTAAGGAATACAACCTAGTTTATTTTTTAGAGTACAAACAAAGTGTCAAAATTTATCTAATTATTTGGGAAGTTTGTGTTGAACTCTATCTAATTACAATGGGCTAGTTCTTTTGTTTTTTTGAATTGATAATCTATTACCAAAGAAAAAGCAGGTTACAATATGAGTTCACAACCCCCAACTATGAGCAACTAGAACAAAAAGACAAGATCATCTAGTAATTGAAGAGGATTAACAAGTTATATCTAAGCACATATACCAAAGGAAGAATCAACATCAAAACGTCATGTTTTTGTAATTGATCAAACAAGGCTCCATCTCGAGTCTAAGCAACACAACTTAATTGTTATTGTTACAACATTCACTATAGCTATCAATTTGAAAAACCCCCTAGGTGGTGAGATAGTAGAGATATTAGCATTCTAGACCTAGCCACCTTTAGGTTAGCACCATCAAAGTATGTATCTTTATTTTTGAGACCCATATCTTCTTGTAGATTTTCAAACTTATAGATTTTGTTATTTTTTTCTCGAAACTACAAATATTGTTTAAAGAACTTGTCATCATGTTGTCTAGCATCATGCGACTAGAACTTAGAAAATTTTATTTCGGATGTCTTAATATAGGCTTGTCCTTCTTCCATGAGATCCATGAACTTGTATTTAGATATCTTAATCATCATAGTAGCCTACATCACAACATGATATAGCACGAGTATTTTAGAAGACTTTGTAAGGTGTCTCCACTTGCCTTGAAATTTATCCTCATTTTTCAATTTCCATAAGAGCCCAAGAACCTCACTAGTCAATACAAACAAAAATAATTGCATTTAATTTTAATCCCTTCAACATACCCAAATTGAATTTCATACCAAGAGAAATTAACCCTATTAAATTACAACCCTTAAGGTTATATAAAAATGACCAAACATTTTTGGCAAAGTCACAATAAAAAATATATGGTCAACAGATTCAGGCACATTACAAAACCTACACTTCCTCTTAATAGGGTCATACTTAAAATATAGTTCATTCCCACAACTAACCTCTTAAGTAAAATAATCCATTAAAAATAGGATATTTTTGGTTCAAGAAGTATACACCAACAACCACTAAAACTTTTAACCCATCAACTATAACTAAGCTCAAGATTCTAGCTCATATTCACATTATTAATGGCCTCCTAGAAATTAGCTAACATTTGTAGATGCTTTTGGTGTTGACCTGAACAAAATCATAGATCCATCCATCCACATAAATTTTCCATATATTTCATAATCAAAGCCAATATTAATAACCCGAAAGTTCATTTTACAAGTTTTCTTTAGCATACAGAGTAAGTTCTTTCCTAGGATTGAGGCAATCCAAACTTCCTGCTAAACCCCCACCAATCTCTTAGATAAGCCCCATCAAGAATTTCATTGGAAACACTAACTCTTAACTATTTCATTATTTAGCAAGACATCATTGGAAGAGAGCAAGAGGTTTATTTTTTCACTAGAGGTTCCACCACATAGACATAAAAATACAAATTCTTTAATCCTTTTTATTATAAGCACTACAACCATTAACTTGACTTCTCACAACTTCCCAAGCTTTCCAACTACTCCTAAGCACATTAGAGTCAAAGGGAGTAATAAATAACCTACTGAAGATAATATCATGGGGATGAAGCTCTTTCCACTACATATCTTTTTTGGAACAAAATTTTAAGTATTGCTTTTAATAAGGGTTTTCCAAGGTTCATCTCTAATAAAGGCATCGATTATCCATTTTGATTCAAGAGCATCACCTTGGATCTTCAAATCCTTTAATCCAAGACCACATTGATTTTTATCCATGTACAACACTATTACCAATTTACTATAGTTCTCTTCCTATTACATTTCCGATTAGACAAGAGAAATCTCCTAATGATTTTATGGATATTATTAATTTGATAACTACTAAAGAGCTAGATAGAATCATAGTTTAAATACTATATGAGGATAATTTTTTTGATAGACCTAAATTCTACACACCATTGATAGGCATTGTCTATTCCACTTGGATAATTTCTTATCAATTTTATCATATATCTAGTTCCATGTATCCTTAACAGAAGGATTAATGGAAAAATGTTTACCAAGATATCTAACCTGGTTATTAGGACACCCCCCCTACATAAGTTTATTTGTTAAACCACTCTTTAGGAATGCCTTTCTAGCTAAGAAGAGTATATTTAATCTCTGATATCTTTGCACCAGAATCCATGCATAAGATATTTTAAGTGTATTCAGCATACCAGGGTAAAAGCACAAAGATGAGTCCACGAAACATGGAAGTTTTTGCTTTAAGCAAAAAATCAAAATCGGCTTGCAAAAAATGAGATCTTGCTTTTTAATAAACGAGATCCCGAGCCTAATTTTAGAAAACGACATCCCATTTTGAAAATTTTCCAAAAACGGAAATTTCCAAGAATGGAAAGTTTTCAAAACGGGATCCTGTTTTGAAAAATTTCCATTTTTGGAAACTTTCCGTTTTTAACAATTTTCAAAACGGGATAATATGAATTTTTGGTTGGGTTTTTGGCTTGTTTTTTGGTTTGGGAAAAGGCTTGGGGACTCAAACCTAAGCTTTGGACCTAGTTTGACCTACAACTTGAAGGTCATGTTAATGTCGCAATAAAATAGTGACTTTCGACATATATCTGAAGACCTATTTTGCAGAATTTTTTGACAAAATTAAAACTCATTATAAATGAGATAGTGTTGATTCCAAATATGTAATTTTTTTTACAATTTGATTATTTTTTCTATTTTTTAATTAATTTCTAATGAAACTGGTCCATAAACTTCAATTATTAGGGTTTTTTAGTATTTTAATAACTTTTTATTTAAATATTTTTTTGTAAAATGAATTGCACCAAAATGTACTTCAAACAATTCTTTTCAAATAGAGTTATTAGTCTGAGTATGATAGGGGTTATAGATGTGGATATGAGGCATATTATTCAATTCAATGGTCAAAAATACATTCTGGTCAATTTAAAAAGGACAATTATTGGTTACTTTTTTTCGTATGAATAGGGTGTAAAATCACTATAAATTGTTTAATAATTGAAAAATGATGTTTAAGTGTCTTCAAATGTCATATATAGATAAGTGGACCCGTCTTCAAATGCCACATATAGATAAGTGGACCCTCTCTCTTGTGATGGAATAGAGTAGCCCAACCTAACCTAAAATGGTATATGAACTTTGATATAGGGGAAGGAATATTATATAGACCCAACCCAAAATGGTATATGAACTTTGTTATAGGGGAAGGAATATTCTATAGAGATAACCACTAATATCTATTCAATTTAGTGTTAAAAAGATCAAACTATCTATATTAGTTGGACCTCTCCCCTCTTTTTTATATCTGACTAGAAATTTGACTAAGTTATAAGTTGCATGGAGTTCACTATATCCTAGGCATCTATGTGGTTGGTTATAGTATAGCATATAGAGTAAAAAAAGTGCCCATATAAAGATATATAGGGAATGAAGCCCAACCAAGTGGACACATGTATGATAGAACCACCCTCCCTATATATCGATAGAGGGTAGTCTACAAATTCTCTACATCTATCCACATGTGGACTAATATCTATATAGGCACTTCTCTATCCATAGTCTAGTTAGGTTGATCCCATCTCTAGCCTTAACTCCAAGTGATTAAAGGCACCTTACATCACCTATCATTTTACACATGGAATAGAATCCAATTGCACAAAAATAAAAAACTATCTACTACCACCTCTATCATAATGGGGGCATATAATATATAGGAATGGATGGCTTCATGCCCTATATTTTTATATGTTTTTTCTATTGGGTAAGGAATACAACCTAGTTTATTTTTTAGAGTACAAACAAAGTGTCAAAATTTATCTAATTATTTGGGAAGTTTGTGTTGAACTTTATCTAATTACAATGGGCCAGTTCTTTTATTTTTTTGAATTGATAATCTATTACCAAAGAAAAAGTAGGTTACAATATGAGTTCACAACGCCAAACTATGAGCAACTAGAACAAAAAGACAAGATCATCTAGTAATTGAAGAGGATTAAAAAGTTATATCTAAGCACATATACCAAAAGAAGAATCAACATCAAAACGTCATGTTTTTGTAATTGATCAAACAAGGCTCCATCTTGAGTCTAAGCATCACCACTTAATTGTTATTGTTACAACTTTCACTATAGCTATCAATTTGAAAAACCCCCATAAGTGGTGATATAGTAGAGATATTAGCATTTTGGACCTAACCACCTTTAGATTAGCACCATCAAAGTATGTATCTTTATTTTTGAGACCCATATCTTCTAGTAGATTTTGAAACTTATAGCTTTTGTTATTTTTTTTCTCGAAACTACAAATATTGTTTAAAGAACTTGTCACCATGTTGTCTAGCATCATGCGACTAGAACTAAATTTTTTTTATTTCGGATGTCTTAATATAGGAGTGTCCTTCATCCATGAGATCCATGAACTTTTATTTAGATATCTTAATCATCATAGTAGCCTACATCACAACATGATATAGCACGAGTATTTTAGAAGACTTTGTAAGGTGTCTCCACTTGCCCTGAAATTTATCCTCATTTTTCAATTTCCACAAGAGCCCAAGAACCTCACTAGTCAAAACAAACAAAAATAATTGCATTTAATTTTAATCCCTTCAACATACCCAAATAGGATTTCATACCAAGAGAAATTAACCCTATTAAATTACAACCCTTAAGGTTATATAAAAATGACCAAACATTTTTGGCAAAGTCACAATAAAAAATATATGGTCAATAGATTCAGGCACATTACAAAACCTACACTTCCTGTTAATAGGGTCATACTTAATATAGTTCATTCCCACAACCAACCTCTTAGGTAAAATAATCCATTAAAAATAGGGATTTTTTGGTTCAAGAAGTATACACCAACAACCACTAAAACTTTTAACCCATCAACTATAACTAAGCTCAAGATTCTAGCTCATATTCACATTATTAATGGCCTCCTAGAAATTAGCTAACATTTGTAGATGCTTTTGGTGTTGACCTTCAAAATCATAGATCCATCCATCCACATAAATTTTCCATATATTTCATAGTCAAAGCCAATATTAATGACCCGAAAGTTAATTTTACAAGTTTTCTTAAGCATGTAGAGTAAGTTATTTCCTAGGATCGAGGCAATCCAAACTTCTTGCTAAACCCCCACCAATCTCTTAGATAAGCTCCATCAAGAATTTCATTGGAAACACTAACTCTTAACTATTTCATTATTTAGCAAGGCGTCCTTGGAAGAGAGCAAGAGGTTTATTTTTTCACTAGAGGTTCCACCACATAGACATAAAAATACAAATCCTTTAATCCTTTTTATTGTAAGCACTACAACCATTAACTTGACTTCTCACAACTTCCCAAGCTTTCCAACTACTCCTAAGCACATTAGAGTCAAAGGTCGTAATAAATGACCTACTAAAGATAATATCATGGGGATGAAGCTCTTTCCATTACATAGCTTTTTTGGAACAAAATTTTAAGTATTGCTTTTGATAAGGATTTTACAAGGTTCATCTCTAATAAAGGCATCAATTATCCATTTTGATTCAAGAGCATCACCTTGGATCTTCAAATCCTTTAATCCAAGACCACATTGATTTTTATCCATGTACAACACTATTGCCAATTTACTATAGTTCTGTTCCTATTACATTTTCAATTAGACAAGAGAAATCTCCTAATGATTTTATGGATATTATTAATTTGATAACTACTAAAGAGCTAGATAGAATCACAGTAAATACTATAGGAGGATTATTTTTTTGATAGACCTAAATTCTACACACCATTGATAGGCATTGTCTATTCCACTTGGATAATTTTTTATCAATTTTATCATATATCTAGTTCCATGTATCCTTAACAAAAGGATTAATGGAAAAATATGTACCAAGATATCTAACCTGGTTATTAGGACCCCGCCGGCTCCCCCTCCCCCCCCCCTCCCCCCCTCTACATAAGTTTTTTTGTTAAACCACTCCATAGGAATGCCTTTCTAGCTAAGAAGAGTATATTTAATATTTGAGATCTTTGCACCAGAAGCCATACATAAGATATTTTAAGTGTATTCAGCATACCAGGGTAAAAGCACAAAGATGAGTCCACGAAACATGGAAGTTTTTTCTTTAAGCAAAAAATTGAAATCGGCTTGCAAAAAACGGGATCCCGCTTTTTAATAAATGGGATCCCGAGCCTAATTTTAAAAAATGGGATCTCGTTTTGAAAATTTTCCAAAAACATAAATTTCTAAGAATGGAAAGTTTTCAAAACAGGAAGGAAAGTTTTCAAAGGGATCCCATTTTGAAAACTTTCTATTTTTAGAAATTTTCAATTTTTGAAAAAAATCCATTTTTGGCAAGTTTTCAAAACAAGATCCTATTTTGAAAACTTTCCATTTTTAGCAATTTTCAAAATAGGATCCCGTTTTGTAGAACCATAAATAAGTTATTTTTTTATGAAACATGATCCCATTTTAAAACGTGATCCTGTTTTTTCAAATATGAATTTTTGGTCAGGTTTTTGGCTTGTTTTTTGGTTCGGGAAATGGCTTGGGGACCCGAACCTAAGCTTTGGACCTGGTTTGACTTGCAACTTGAAGGTCATGTTAATGTCACAATAAAATAGTGACTTTGGACATATATCTGAAGACCTATTTTGCAAAATTTTTTGACAAAATTAAAACCCATTATAGATGAGACGATGTTGATTCCAAATATGTAATTTTTTTTACAATTTGATTATTTTTTCTGTTCTTTAATTAATTTCTAATGAAATTGGTCCATAAACTTGAATTATTAGGGTTTTTTAGTATTTTAATAACTTTTATTAAAATATGTTTTTGTAAAATGAATTGCACCATAATGTACTTCAAACAATTCTTTTCAATTAACTAAATTCAAAAAATGATAAGTTTAGGTCATCTTATGCGTGGCGTACACGGTGATTTTTCAAAACAACAAATATGGCCGATAAAAATTCAACAAAAAAAATATTAAATAAAAAATTACAAAAAAAATATTGAAAACGTGCTTCAGTGAGTTACGAATCTTTTCCCAAAAGGATTTAGAAAAATATAATTGTTTAAGTCAAAATATGGATGACATACATGTGCATGGTATGGTAAAAAAAAGTGACTTTTAAACAGTGGTTTTTAGAAACACCTATTGAAAATCATTTTTTATCATCTGGGTATTGAAATCAATTATGTATTTGGAAATTAGACTGTGAGTACTACATTTTATGATTTGTGACTTTTTTCAAGATTCCATCTTTAAGTGCCTCAAATTTTAAGGTCAAATGTGACAAATTCTAAAAATTAGGGAAAACACTTCCACTTTTTGGCCAAAATGTGGACTCAACTTCTTGCACACACCCACCATCAAAATTATTCTCTTCTATATCCATAAAAGTGTAGTATCCCATATAAATTGTATATTCAATAAATTGGACCATTGTTTGGAAGAAAAAACCCTTTGAATTTTTCACCAACACTACTAGTTCTCAATAAATAATACAAGCCATCAAAAGAAATCACAAACAATGTAGGAGAAAGAGGGAAACCTTGCCCGATTGACCTTTGTAGGGAGAAAGGATTAGTGGGGGATTCATTAACATCAATTTGTGTAGAAGTGTCTTTAAATAAAACCTTGACCATTTATTACAAAAAAAAGGAAAATCCAAAGGTCTCCAAGGTCATATTAATGAATGTCCATTTGACGCTATAATAAAATTTCTCATTGTCTTGCAAAAGCATGCCAAAATTTTGACTAGTGTTCTTAGCCTAATTCATTGCTTCCCAACTAGTTATCAAGTTTTCTAGAATAAATCAAGATCCTTTAATGAATCTAGTCTGAGTAGCATTTTAATAAAATTAGGAAGAATATAAGTAAGTCTGAGTGTTATTATTTTAACAAAAAATTTATATGAGACATTGAGGAACATAATTAGTCTAGACAATTATTTATTTTATTCTTATCACCATCATTGGGAAGAAATTTAATGATGCCCTTGGTTATATCCCTCCCCAAAGAGCCTCTATCAATAGCTTCTTTATAGACCAGGAACACATCATCTGCAATCCAATCAATATTCTTTTTGTAGAACTGAATAGGTAGCCCATCTAAACTAGGAGACTTTCCATTATTGAAATTTTGAATAGCTCTAATGATTTCATCCTTGCTAATGAAAATTTTCAAACTATTGGCATCCTCACTAATTTAACTAGGGATAATTTTCTTACAAAGCTCTTGTGCTTATTTATAATTGTCCTTAGAATTGAAAATCCTTTGATATAAAACTTTATGAAATCCTCTTTAATGTTTTTGGTATTACTAACCTATGTCTAGTCAATCCAAATAGGGCCAATCTCTCTCTTTTTATGTATATATTTGAGATAGTTAAATAAAAATTTAGAACACGTATCCCCTTCTTTCAACCGATTCAATTTGGTCCATATTTTCCCCCCTTAGGCCTTATTAGTTTGTACAGATCTCAACTGATGCTTAATATCAACCATCCTAGTAATCAAGGTCTCACTATTTGGATCAGACTATAGGAGCCCTTCAATAGCACATAAGTCCTCTTGGAGCTTATTTTTCATTTGTATCCCATTTAGAGCATTTTTTTCCCTATAGTCTAAAACAAGGTTCAGTAACTATTTATATTTATGTTTTGTTTCTCAAAATGGGAGGAGTAATTGAGAATAATCTTATTGATCTTCCTTAACATAAAATTTCCATCATTACAATATTGAATATTAAGCGACTTAGTATTGAGCTTGAACTATTGTCATGAATTAAAATTATAGTCTCAATAGGATCATGATTCAAAATGGTGCAAGGATGGACTTTAACTCTATTGAAACTATCTACTAGTTCAAATCTGAAATAGTTTTGGTGGGAATATAAGCTATCAAGCCTATGATAAAATTTTATTTCACCATCTTTTTGGCTATTACACCACATATACTAGATATCATTTTCACTCGTCTTACCTTTCTCTAGGGGATCAAAGAGGTATAAATTCATTTTCATTTTATTCCAATAGAATTACCTACACAGTATCTTGTACATGGTATCATTGTATAGAACCTTGGTACATCTACTATGCCTCCTTTTGAAAACCTTCTTTATTCTTTTATTTTTTTCAAACAACTTTTGACATACAATATTTTTGTATTTTTTTGCAATAATATTTTTTCACCCTGATGATGGATCATGGAGTGTGATCTAAAACTTTGATGCAATAAATTGCACACAATTAAATCCAGAAAACAACACTCTTATCATAATGGACTATGCAAATCTAATGTCTCTAATATTTTTTTCATTTATAGAAAAAATAAAAATATATATAATTTATTTTTAAAAAGAAATATACTCTACATAGGGATTCATATGGTTGCATGATAAAAAAATTTCTTGATAGCTCTAGGTCATGTGCTTGAAAATTAATAATTTGACAAACATTTTAAAGGTTTTTGAGGATTTTGATCACAATGGTGGGCTCTATTTGGTTCTAGGATGCATTGTATGAAATATTTTTTTATTGAAACCCACTTTGATTTGAGAAGGTTCTTATAGATTCAAATATCTTATACTGGATGTTAGTTTCATATATTTGATCCTCACATCCCAATAGATCCTACAAAATAATGATAAAAATTTCTTCAAGAGATTTTAAATAAGCCAAAAAGTATGCAATATATTCATATAATATGTGTGAATATAAAAATATTATAATTTCATATGATCCTATTGAATATATAGAAAAGGGGTGAGATGAGAAGATAGGTGTGGACTCTAACCTTCTCCATAAGTGTAATAAATGTGTCCATGATATGTTATGTGCATGGTACAAGTGCGATAAAGGTGTCATATGCACATGAGATAGGTGTCTCAACAAGTGATTATATGTGTCTCAACCATATGAGGTGAGAAACAAAGGTAAAATTCCCTAAGCAGAGACTTAACTAATGTGAATAAGACTCTCTTAGGTAGGTTAAGAGGTAACTAGTTTGATAATGTCACTATTTACACTAACACCCCCTTAAGTACAACTTATGGATAAATGTATGTAATTATGATGGATCCCATCTACTATGCCATGTTAGGTACCCATGTACAAATTTCTCATAAACAGAGTAAAGGTGAAAACCTAGTGGAAAGTAAAACTCCTCTCTAAAAGAGAAATGATATAAAGAGAATGTTTAAGTGAAGAAGATAAGAGATAAAAGGATGATTCATCATGAGCCCTCAAGGAATAATTATTCCATAATGTATAATAAATTTTCCCCCATAGGAAAGAAAAGAGAGAAGGTCTATGTGACTCCCCAAAAAGTGAAAAGGAAAGAACTCCATGTGAGGAAATACTCCCTCCCAAAACTGATGTGAGAACAAGAACCATGTAGACTCCCCTCAAAATTCATCATGTAGTGTAAGTAGATGCTTGAGGGTGTGTGCAAAAAGTTGAATCCACTTTTTGGCCAAAAAAAGGAAGTGTTTTCCCTAATTTTCAGAATTTATCTCATTTGACCTAAAAATTTGAAACACTTAAAGATTGAATCTTAAAAGAAGTCAGTAATATGAAACGTAGCACTCTAAGTCTAGTTTCCAAATATGTAATTTATTTTGATACCCAGATGATACAAATTTATTTTCAATATGCATGTGTATGTCATCCATATTTTGACCTAAATAATTGAATTTTTTTTAATCCTTTTGGGAAAAGATTTGTCACATTGAAGAATCTGGAGGATAGTTTTTGTAAATTTTTTTTGAATACTTTTTTTGGTTAATTTTTTATTGGTCATATTTTCTATTTTGAAAAATCTGTGTTACATCATGCATAAGATGACCTAAACTTATCATTTTTTTATTTTTTTTCAAATTGAAAAGAATTGTTTGAAGAATGTGGACCTATAATTCATTTTTCAAAAAAATATTTTAATAAAAAAATAAAATACTAAAAAACCCTGATATTTCAAGTTTATGGACCAATTTCATCAAAAATTATTTGAAAAATAGAAAAAATAATCTAGTTGTAAAAAAATTACATATTTGGAATCTACATAATTTCATCTATAATGGGTTTTAATTTCATCAATTTTTTTTGTAAGAAATGTCTTCGGACATATATCCAAAGTCACTCTTTTCTACTAACACTGACATGACCTTCAAGTTGCAGGTCAAAGCAGGTCCAAAGCTAAGGGTTGGCTCCCTGGAAGCCTTTTTTTCGACTCGAAACGCATAGCAAAAATTGGGTCAAAATTTGGAATTTTAGAAATGGGATCCCATTTCATTTTGCCCGATTTTGGGTTTTTTTCTAAGCTTGAAACTTCCACTAGAAGTGGACTCATCTTCTTTCATTTACCCTTGACATTGAACAATATTTATCCCCTTGGGAAGGAACAACACCACAAATGGATGCAAGATAACTCCCCATTCCAAATAGGAATATATAAGAATAACGATGGATGTCTTTGAATTTTGTACATAGCTCAAAGACCTAGATGATGCCCAAGATGATGTCTTCAAATATTGCTCAAATGTTCCATATAAAGGCTGATACGGAACACGATCCAAAGATGTGGACATGGTAACATTGGCATGGTTGTCATCAAATAGAAAATGATTGTCCTCAATAGTGTCTTACAAATCTAAAATGCAAGACTCTAGAAACAAGAAAGATATGTTTGGTAGAAATGCATCCTGATGTGGTAGATTTAGAAAAATGATATTGATGTCTTCGTGTCTAAATCCACTAGAATCCATATATGAGTCAATATTGGATTTAGATGTAGAAATAGGTGATAGAGGAGATGGGATCTCAATGCAACACATGAGGCTACATTATTCATCCCTAAATGATATTGATATTTGAAAAGATGTCTGAGTGAGACCGTATAACGTTTTTGTATGTGGTAGAACTAGATGATCAGGTAAAGGAATACCATGATTGAGAAGAATTTGTTTCATTTCATTAATTTGATGATGAATGCATCTTCTACTATCTTCATTTTCTTCCCACAATATCCACACTTGACTTTCCATTTATTATGAGGATTATGAATAATAATTGAAAATGAAAGGGATTTAGTGCGAGACATGATCACATGAACAAAAAAATCAAAAGAAAAAACACTAGATTAATTGCTTGATTCAATAAGAGAGCCCCCCAAGAAAACCACAGTGATTTAACACTTTATAAATTGTTATGATCCTAACATGTTATATTCCTTAGTATAAGCACTTGTGGCATGCTTAACCCTAAAATATTTATATTTGAGATTTGTGATTTTTTACAAATATTTCCAAGAAATATCATAACATATTTAGTGCATTAACAATTACCATTAGGTGGATTTGATGTATAAAGACTAGAAATACTCAAAAATAGAATTATATGATGAAATCACAGCTCTAAAATATTTTTAAAAATGTATAATAGTAGGTAGGTTAAAAAAGGGGACTCAAAAAGGATTTTGTATGTGCTCAAACAAGACCTTTGACATTCAAAAAATGAGAATTGTATAGAGTGACCTCTAAGAATCTACGATTTCTAAAAAACATGTATACTTAATTTTAAAAAATATAATACCACCAAAAAGAACATGAAAATATATCCCAAATAAATTAAAAAATCTTGAAAAAATGATTTTGTATGGCCAATATATGGGCCTTTGAAGTTGGAGTGCCAAAATGAAACTATTGATGGAGAAGGGGTCTAATTTAGAGCCAAAATAGATGATGCTAGCATGGAATTAGAGCTAAATTTAGTAGAAAAATCTTTAAATTTAGAGGTCTACCATAATTAGTGAAACCCCTAATAAAATAAAATGTAGCTAAAATTAGTTATGACTATTTTTTTTTGCTAGGTGTAGTTGATTGCCAAATTTGGAAAAGCTATCAAAAAACCTCCAAAAGGATGATGTCATTATTGTACCTATGTAATAACCTACAAAGAACTATTGTGGAGCACCCTAGTACACCTGGGTATGTATAGGATCATTATGGGCCAAAAAGTGGCGATATGATGGCCCATGTGGCTGACGACTTTTTTTTTACCCAAATTTGATGAAATGAAAAGGGTTTTTAAAGGAGATTCTCAAATTTCCACCAATATAAATTATGCTTTACTTTGAATTTAATAAATAATTATTATTCATTTTCTATTTGAATTATGACTAAAGTCCTAATCGATAGGCTGATTGAAAAACATTTATAGCTTTCAGACGATATCACATTTTTTGAATCTAAAACATGTGTCACATTCTATGCTTCACATACTATAGGATTAAAACAAAAAAAATCATGAAGTTTTGACCAAGTTAAGGTGGTCAGACATACGAGTTTTTTATATTTTTAAAAAGTTGTAATAAAAAATTCATAATTAATTATTTACTTGGAAAAAAATGACAAAAAAATATGCATCACATCAGGACATGAGTCCTCTGCTTATATCTAAAATAATATAAAAAAATATTATCATTTTATTATGGTTAGGATGGTTAGGGTGGTCAGATAGATACCTACTTCTTATTTTTTCCCTAAAATTTAAGTACTACCACATTGAAATTTCAAATTTTCACCAAATAGATTTTAAAAAAAAAAAACTAGTACTTTAGAAACTACATTCAATTTGCTACAGATTGTATTCTTACATATTTTTGAGATAATATAGATAACTTATTCAAGTTTTTATGTCAAGTTGCCTAACTCTAAATTTTTGAATTTTCATCGCCACTTAAGGGCCTATTTTTTCCATGATGATCCTGCACATACCCTCCTAGTACACCTTTTGAAAAGCTTATTTTCTCTTTTAATTTTTTTTTCAAACAACTTTTTACATACAATCTTTTTGTAATTTGTTTTTTGCAATTTTTTTTGTTTGCAAAGAAAAATTAAAAATGATGATTTAAAAAAAATATATACTCTACATGGGGATTGATAAGGTCATACATGACAAAAGAATTCTGATAGATTTGGGTCATGTGTTTGAAAATTAATGATTTGATAATCAATTTTAAGATTTTAGAGGCTTTTGATCATAATGATAGGCTTTGTTTGGTTCTAGTATGTGATATGAATTTTTTTGACTAAAAACCCCTCTGATTTGAGAATGTGTGTGTAGATTTAGAGTTCTAATACCATGTTGGATTCAAATCATTGACCCTCAAACCAATAGATCCTGCAAAATAATGATAAGCCTTTTGCAAGAGATTTCGAATAAGCCAAAATATGTAATATATTCATACAATATGCATGAATCCAAAAATATTGTAGTTACATATAATCCCCTTGAATATATATAAAAGGGGTGAGATTAGAAATTAGGTGTGGGCTCTAACCTCCTCTATGAGTGTAGTATATGTGTCTATGATTTTCCATGTGCATGGAACAAGTGTGATAAAGGTGTCATATGCACATGAGATAGATGTATCAACAGGTGAGCACATGTGTCTCAACCATGAGGTGAGATAAATAGGCAAAATTCTCTTAAGTAGAGACTTAAATAGTGTGAATAGGACTCTCCTAAATAGGCTAAAAGATAACTAGTTTGATAATTCCACTATTTACACTAGCAGAATGCCACATGGTGAATGTAGTAGTACGTATGTCCACATTAAAAGGTACACCTTCATTTTGTAAGAAAGAAAATCCATGTTATTAGACTACTAAGCTCCCACTCAAGTGGAAATTAGAAAGGAATCAAGATGTATGGATTTGGGAGTTGCTAATGTGTTTCAAATTCAATGTTCAACTATGATTGTGTCATACAACATTTGAGAATAGTGATTATTGATGTGTGAGACTCACACTAATGGGAATCAAGATGTTCCAAGTAGCATGATGTGGTTGAGAGAGTACAAGAGGATCTATAATGGGAGATTATGGAACTATATGTGAGTTGTCACCAAAGAGAAGAAAAATATCGTCAAGTTTCATCAAGGTCTAGAAGGTGAGAGTCCACAAATAGATGTGAAATCTATGGTAAGTTGATATCTTGATGAAGTGGATCTTGTAGATATGAAGAAATTTGTAGGGAATCACTAGAAGCCCTCGAAGAAGTGAGTCTAAACTCTGATGAAGAACGAGTGATGGAGGAATATCCTACAAGAGGAAAGATAAGTCCTTAGTGGTGTCATCTAGATCTAAAATATGGGACTCTACAAGTAAAAAGAGATGTATGTTAGGAATATGTCCCAATGAGGTAAACCTAGAAGACATGTAACCCTACTACAAAGAACCACTAGAAGCTCTCAAATAAGTTTCTTTGAACTTTGAAGTAGCAATAGGTATAATATATATGTCCTCAGCTATAGATGGGGTTGAGGATCTGGAGAGGGATCAGTAGTAGTATCATCCATACATGAAAGATTCTCCAAAGAAGCGTCACTCTCAAATGAAGAATCAAGGTCTTCATACATCTACAAGATGAAGGTCTGAACAATGAAAAATCACTCACCGTACTCAAGTTGATGTTAAATATCCTTAAAAATAGTAAGATATATTAGTTCATTGACCATGTCATTATTGTTAAATAATGCATGATTTTGTTCATATTCACTTGGCTTAATAATGAGTCCAAATAAATAGGGCAATAGATGTTTGCATAATATAGTCATTCACTATCACCTGCTTTTAAGATAAATATTTATCTAAATTTTTCCTGACAATAGAATTGTGAAATCTAATACCAAAATCTATAATGAAAATCCTCCTAAAATGAAAATTTCTCAATTCAAGATTTCAATGTATGCTTGTGTACATAATTCCCCCAAGGCTAGTATATTAAATGGCACTTTATAAGTTGAGTGTGTGTACATTAAAAATCCACCCAAATTATTCAATTTTGATACTCTTAATTATTGAAATGACCCCTTGATAAGTAAAATGTTTGGTACTTTATGTTAGTAAAAGTATAACACAATATTCTAAATTTAATAATGTGTATAAGGCCCAAAATTGGCCAAAATGTTAAAATTAGTTTGTTCTTATAGAAAAATAAAAAACATCTACACCACTATTTAGAGCTAACAAAATATTGACTAAAAAAATAGCACCTGAAAACAAACTCATCTATGCAATAGTAGGGTAAGAAGGACATATAAGCCACAAGAGGAGAAATTGATGCATTGAGGTATTTTTGTAGTGACATGATTAAGTTATTGGTGAGCCTACATGTATCACTTGCAAATGGAAGGCTTGAAGTCAGCATTAACTTTACCATGCCATTGTTCTTCATATCCATTATAGATGACTAGTTAATGATGAATCTTTTAATCATTTAATCTTTAGAAATATTGTCTAGGCAAGGTGGCTAGTCCATAATATCATATTTATTTTTTACTTCAATATGATTTATAATCTCGTTGTCAAAATAATCCTCTTTTCTAGGTGAAGTGGCCTTTGCTAGAACCTTTTAACTATTGTAATTGTGACATTATATATGCCTCAATTTAGCACCATCCAAATAACCAACTAATATATTTAAGCATAAACTTTCATTTTTGTAGTGGTTTAGTAGAAAAAATCCTTGTTAAATGTACTATGAACACTCAATATTTACTCTCTAGAGGCACCTTGAAGTGTATGCTTGAAGAAATTTGAGGCATGGGTCTTTAAGTGGACAATTCCAGTTATACAAACATTGATTTGAATTTTTCATGGAGGTACCTAAACAACAAAACTAAAAGTGGTAGGAACTTTTGTGGGACTACATTACTAGGTAGGGTTCACATCCTAGGTGCTAATGCAAATAAGTTATTTTAATATTAGATGTTTAATGAACAAAAAAATAAAACAATGGACTTCCCCACAAGATGTGTAATACTACTTTTCTCTAAGTATACAATTGCATAGATTTAATATATTAAAGTTAATTTTATATGACAACAGATTTATTAGTGTTATTATTTAAGTTTAAAAATTATAAAGTATGTATATAACTTAGATACAAATGTAAAAATTATTTATTTATCAATCTTAACTAGCTTAGGACTTAAGCACATTAAGAATATCATCATTAATACTAAATTAGTATCCAACAATATGAATATGATAAAAAGGAACAAATAACATCTTTAAATATTTTTTAGAAAATCAAATCTGTCTCATTTATTTATAATTATAAATATCTTTGAATAATAATAAGTTTACTGCTTATTTGAATCACATCACTTGGAAAGGTTGCTCTCCCTTAGGAAGATTTTAATGGTCTTGGCCCTCATAACTATGACATGCTTCAAAGAACTTGTGTAAAAACACATCATGTGCCTTCTCATGCCAAAGTCTGTGTTTTCCTGCACTCAAGTATGTGCCTACTCACACTATGTCTACTTACACCACAAGTTGGAGATAGTCTATGTGCCCCCTTCTCCAATGTTCACAGCCCACCAAACTACCTTCCTCTTCCTTGAGTGGCCTTCATGTCCCTTCCAAGTCTCACATAATTGCTTTATATAACCTTCAAGGGGTTGTTTCTAAAGCATCATACACTTTCACAAAGGTTGTCTTTAATGATTATTTAATAAATACAATTATTCATCTCTTTAAAAAAGTTCATAAATATTCTTCATTAACCTCTATTATAACCAAAGGACACATATTATTGTTTATTTTTCTCTCCCTTTAATGCTTTCATAAGTTTATTTTCACTTTGTGGAAAAAGTTTCATAACAAGATATCATTTTGAACTATTTCAAGCTTCTAAAGAATCTCATTGTTTACTACTAGCATCTTCTTATTATCAATATATGAAAAAATCAAAATTATCTAGAGGAAATAAAAACATCATAAAAAAACTTAGATATAAACATATTCTTCACTAAAATATAAAAATTCTTTAGTGTAAAAATATTTTTTTTTATCATATATTTAAAACTAAAATTAATTACACAATGTAAAGAGTCCATCTTTTATATCTGACAAGTTTCCGCGTAGATGTGACCTTAATATTTTAAGGTCAAAACTATATGATGAAGAATTTTAAGTTTAATTTGCCGTAATTAGTTCCAATCTATGTAAAAAGAAATAAATCAATTTTGAATAGTGAGATAGCAAAACAAATTAAAAATTAGACCTTTTTTAAAACAATAGAGTTGAATTAAAAATATTATAGAAACAAATTATATCAAATTGACAATGAGATTTAGGGTTATAATGATGCAAATTGTAATTTTATGTTTTTTCTTTTATATTTTGGATCTATTTTGATTGGTGTATTTATTATGTAATAATAATAAGTTTATAAGTAATATATTTTTGTATGAAATTTGACATATGATTTTATTTTATCAATTGATCTCCATCGTCACTCATTACTAAAAATTGGTTTGAATCTCTAGAACTTTCAATTGTCATCCTAAGTAAGATATGTGGGTATGGAATTTGTCCGCGTCACTTCTCCAAATGTAGATCTAAACCTTAAACTTTTAAATTTCAAATTTCAAATTTAAATCCTTGTTGACTTTTACTAGTCATTGTTAGTCATCCCAACACACATTTATGTGGATTTGTGTGTCATGTTGTTGTATTAAAGGGCATTCATCATTCATTTAAAATAATCAAGAATTATGAAAAAATTATTGGCATAGAGCATTCATTATATATTCGTAATAACATAATTAGAGCACACATCTTCAAACATAATTGCATGCTTGTTTAACATCTTTGATTGTTGTTCCAAAGTCATTGAATTAGTTTCACATAGGGTTTTGAGAAAATGAGCATAAATCCTTGCCTAGAAAGCTCCAAAATATGTTTATAAACACTGTCCCACTTTAGATATTGAAAGAATGAGATGAACCACGTATGTTGCAATCCTGAATTCTTCACTAGTTCACTTATGTGGGTCCAAGTTTAATTATATGTGTCAAGGTAATTCTATAGTTGTGGATATGAACTAGAGTCAAAATCAATCATTTTTAAAAATTTGAGGCATTTGTTGGATATTGCACTATTTTTAATTGTATTGGCAAATTAGTGTTTAATATCTTTAGTAGCTCATTTCTACCATTTAAAATCTAGCTAAGTATCATACTTGATCTATTTAAACTCTATAAATTTAATTTTGAGTTTATTATTCTTGTCCTAACTCTTAATACAAGGTTTTATTAATAATATTGTTCTAAGATATTTTATTTAAGATGTGTTATTTTCTCTTTATAGGGTGCTTAGCTTAATTAGTGATAAGAAGATATTCTATGGTAACATGTACTCAATGATTTCATTCTTGTTCCTACTATATGATATGAGATAGTGATCTAGTTCATATTCCTCAAGCCCTTTGCAAGATTTAATTTCAACCTTCTCAATCTTAGGGTAGCTAACCACATCTTTCTTCACATCCTTATATGGTTGTAAAATTTTGGAAGAAGGTTGGATATCTTTGAAAATAACACTTTTATTGTATAGAACTCTCTTGGTTATAGGGTTCCAAATTTTGTACCTTCACACCAATACAATAGTTGATGAGGATACATTCCACTATTTTATTCTCTAACTTTGGTTGCTTCTCCCTAGGAACATGTGCGTTTGTCTTGAAACAAAAAACATGAAGATGTTACAATGAGGATTTTTTTCTTGGCTTTGCCTCCACAAGGTTAGTCTCAACAAGAGTTCATCTAGGAGACATATTAATCAAGTAACAAAGCTATAACAACCACTTATGTCAAAAAAAAATAAGTTGGCTCTACTAAATATACACCCAGTCATGTCTAATATTTTTTCATTCTTTTTATAGCTCCATTTTATTGAGGGGAATATGAAGTTGTCTTACATCTCTTAATTCCACACTCAAATTTTTTGCCAAAATATACATAATAAGTCATTGTCATCGTCAATCCTCAAATATTAATCTTCCTACTAATTTAATTTTCTAAAAAAACATTTAAACTCCTTAAACCAACTAAATAATTCATATAAATGCTCTTGAGGAATCACATTCATATCCTTTTCAAGCAATTATCTATAAAAGATACAAAATACAAAGACTTATAAATCTAAAGAACAATAACATAAAAAAATGCATTCAAATTAATCAAGTCTAACACTATAATATTTGTAACAACTAGAATAAAACTGAACACATGCCTATTTACAATATATATAGGGCTCACAAAAATCAAATTCAAGGGTACAATCAATCAACCCCTTAATAATATTTTAATTTTTTAGGGTCCTTAGACCTTTTTCATCTATATGGCCCATTCTTTGATGACATAACATTATTTTCTCTATAGGTAACTTGATCTTAGAAGTAAAGAGCTTGCTTAAGTATCCAAAAAGCATGAGCATCAAAATTACATACAACACTCTTCTTTGTTGGTGGTTTTGGTGGTGAAGGTTTAGATTTTGTAAATCTCTTCACTACAAGAACAAAAGAACTATAACATTTAAATAATGTATGTGTCTAATTGAAATAAAGTGCCCACATGAACACCCTTAGCAAACATCATAGATCATTGCACCATCTTACACCTGCATCATTGGGTTTTCTAATTGATAATAGGTCTTTTCCAAATTTGGAACATATAAAACACCATTGATCCCATTCACTCGTCTATCAAAGAATCTAATCAAAACTCTACTATGGAAAAAACTTCTTGTTTGAGAATTATTGCCAAGATACACTTTTCCTCTACCATATTCTTCATACTTTGAAAGTCACTCTTGATAGGAGGTCATATGAAAGGAATATATAGAGTTTATCAATGACATACCTTTAGATGCATGTGTTGTTAAGGTTTCAACACAAGAATCTCCACTATCCTCCTATAAAAATTTATTAGACTCATCATTGAACTTATTTTTTTCTTCTTTTCTTCCTCCTTCAAATATCTTCGGAAGCGCCCAATCTTTTCATAGTTCCAAAACTTAGCCTTATAATTTATAGGATATTTGATGTAGGATTTTATTTCTTCATGTCACTCTTTTGTTTCTTCTTTAATATCCCATGAGTTGATAGGGATTTCTTAGTATGTTTATAATATTTTCACATCTTATTTGAGAGTAAAGAAATGACTACCTCATCCATTTGAATCTTTGAGGTGGTGCTCCTAATTTTCATCACCATGTGACTACATGAGTCTAGAAAAGAACATATATCTATCATATAATAATCCTCCTTGTCCATATTTAATCTGATAGATTTGTGCAACAATATCATGATCATAGTGAATGAATATGAATTCTTGCATGTATACCCACTATCATACATTATCAAGGTATACAACTTCTTTCTTAAGAAAAAAATGTTAATTAGGGGTTTAGATAGATATTAGTCTCCCAACTTCATCCAAGGATCTTGTGAGGTGGATTCTTCATGTGCATTTGAAAAAATATATTTACAAAGTAGATCCTAATGAGGCCCTTCATCTTTCTATCTGATATATCTTAATTAGTTTGTGACATTGTAGCTAGTTTGGATCCAAATGCAATATCCTATAGATATTTGTCTATAAGAATATCCTCCATATTGATCTTTCATATCTCAAAGTTTCAATGAAACTCTTCATCTCTTTCCTTGATGTGCTTGTCATTTTTCTAGAACAAGATCTCCTTTTGTGCAAGCTTCGAATTAAACCAAGATTAAATCAACAAACCTTGTAAAATTAACACCTTAGACTTTAGGAAATTGAGCTTTTATTCCAAGTGAAATGATGTAGGGTTGTAGAATATGCTTCCTACACTAACCTATGAGAGGATTTATGTGTATAAATTAAATAGTTTTTATGGCTACATGGAAATAAACACAAAATCATTCTACCATAACCATATGCATGAAGTCCTACACAATTATCATTTGAATTTAATATTATTCTTTTGCACATGTAGCTTAAGTTGGCACTTGATATTCCTAGTTCAAGTGTGGGGCATGTATGCATGTAGGTCTTACTCAACAATAGTGACCAAGTGTTGATATTTTATGTATAACTTTTAGCTCTTTAGAATAAATAAACATATTTTTATAGTTCATATTCTATTTTTTTCTACAATTTTGTAGGGATATATTCATCATTCAAAGAATAATTCTCACTTTAAGGGTCACTTGACTAGGATCAAACATGGTGATTGACTTCTATTTATTTGATATTTACATCTAGATATTTATTTCTATATGTTTACTCAAACATTGACATTGACACATGGACATTTATATTTATATGTTTATTAAATGTGGGTTGTTACACCCCATTGTGCTACTACTTATTTGCTTTTACCTAGTTGGGTGAAAATGCTTGAAATGAGTGTATTTATGTTTTATGTGTTTTGGAAATATGAAGAATAAATGTTGATTCAACTTGATGTTATGAAATGATTCTAATTATGAAATATTTGATGCAAATGAATGTATTTTTTTCAGCTAACTACTATTGCAATGTAATAAGTTGGATGTAGGAATTCATTCAAGCCTCCTGAAGAGAGGGGAAGTATCACTTAGGGAGAAGAACTTGGTCAAGTAACCTTCGATAAAAGACCTAAGCTGAGCTTTCACACACACACTTATAGTTTGGTCAAGTTGGGATAGTAGTGGGAAATAGTAAGTTATCTTTAGTCTTGCTTGTGGTTTATTTGTGAATGTTCTTGTTTAAAGGTTTATGATGTTGAGTCTCTTTGTGATTAGTGAGTTCTTTATGTGTTTCTATTTAATTGATAGGATATATACATAAAAAATATATATGTATATATGTATGTGTCAACAATAAACTCATACACATGAGTAATTACACTCATGAGTATATGAAGATAGATGTATCTATGCATGCTCATGGATGGATTACCCATATGCATGGGATTATTGATTGGAAAAGATGACATATATATACCATATGTATATGTCGATCGATATGGTTGTGTTAATATGTGCTTAAATATCAAAGTATGATATATATAGTGTACGAGTATATATATATTAATTAACAGATGTGTATGTATCAAGGTAATAGAAACGTCCATACAAGTATATTAATATATATATATGTATATATACACATACATTATTACATATGAAATATGAGGATACATATGAGTATCCATGTATTGAATGATACAATTCTATTAACTTGTGAATTATGTATATATATACTTATATACATGATAAATTGTGATGTACATATATTTATGTATATATATATATATAAGATATATATTATATATAAATAAAGTAATATTTTATTTAAGCATTGAATTATCATATAGCGCATAGCATTTTAAACTTAGCTTATGCTAAGAATAGCGTACAACATATTTCAATGGAAATAGCACTAAGGTAAGTAGCACATGAATATATATCTGAATGATGCTTTAAACATTTAAAAGTGTTGTAATGTAATATGAACAATGCTAAGTATAAGTGCTTATGTTACCATTACTTTCCAATGTGTAAATTTGGCTATTGAGACTTTGTCAAAACAAAACAATAGTAATGAGCATGCACAGAATGAGTGTTGACCAATTCAAACAGTGAACATCAACCCATATAATATGGTGCAAATAATAAAATGTGGCACCAACTGATAAAATTACGAATCAAATAGAAGTTCATTTCTCATTATGAATTTCTAGAATGTGAAGCATTTTGTAAAATTCAAAAATAGTCAAACACTCAGATGTGTCAAGTAAGTCAACCTGTAGGAGGAAAATACCTTACATTTCTAATTATCTTTCTTTTAATTCATTGAAAAGTGTGACTCATTCACCATGGTTGTGTATGTGTTCACTGTGCATCAATTTTAGATGCCACCTTTTGTTTACCTTGTTAATTCAAATCATTTGACATGAGAAGTGTCAATCCTCATGCCCTATTTCTAGCCTTTAGTTGCTGATTTTTTGCGTATAAATAGAGGAGCTATCTACCTCATTTGGACACATCATATTTTTTCATTATTGCTATCAATTTTTTGAGCTATTGTGTTTTGATTTCTTGAGTGGTGAGTGAGTTATTTTGAGAGAATTTGAGAGAGGATTTTGAGATGGAGTCTTTGGTAAAGTGGGGGGAAGCTAATAGGGAGTTGATTACTGAGTTGGGGAAGGCTATGTTGGGAATCTAAATTGATCAATTGGAGTATTTCATAAATAGGCATGTTGATTCTTACTCTTTTATACTTTATTTTTTGAATTTGAAAAGATTGTGTGTCAATGTTTGATTTGTTTTGGAAGAAATTTCTTTTGCTTATTAGGGAAAGGTTATTTGATTATTTTATGAAAGTGAAAGGAAGCTTATTGTATTTAGTATAAAGATCTATTTTTCTTGATGTGTTTGTACATATTCCATATTAAGGAATAGGTGGACATAGTGAGTATTAAATACTATGTTAGGGATATAGCTTACATAGCTAATGGTTAAACTAGTTGATTCTTAGAGTTACTTTGGATACTTCATAGATGTATTAGTTAAGCATAGAGGTAATAGGTTACTCTCATGGTTAGGATAAATCCAATGAAGGGGATAGGCTATGCATAGATTATGAATGGTCAATATAAACTCAGCTAGCAAGGTGGGTGAAATATATGATGTTCACTTGTTATGAGGGGATGAAATAAATTGACCAAAGTAGTGTAAGTTTCCACTTTTTACATTGTCAGCCATTGTGATTCAGCCTTACATACTAGTCTGGGAAAGTCATATGTGTAGGTTGTAGCCACTATGTGATAGATCTAGATATATAGGAAACAACACCAAGCTCATAAAAGGTCAAATTTTATTATGAGGTTACCAAACCAATCTCTTTGTCGAAGGGTAGGGCCATCTATTAGCTTGATAGTTATGTGGGGGACCGCAGTTAGTCCAAGGTTGGCAAAAAATTTCTTGAGTGATCCTTCTCCTCATCAGTAGGGGAGTGAGGTTTGGATGGAGATTTCCAAGACTATTCGTATCTATTGTCAGTAAGCTCTTTAGAGCCATGTTAGTGTATTTGTATCCATTATGATGGAAAGATTGTAAAAGAGAAATGATATCATGTTATCATGTACTATGTAATCAATACTTTGGAAAAGTTGCAATACTTTGGTATAATGCAATGGAAACTTTGGAAAGAATATTTTTTAAAAATGTGCATGCTATCTTTATTGTTTTGAAAAGAAAATTTTTATTGCTCAGTTTGGCTAAGATGCATGATTTATTTTCTTGAGGTTAAAACTTAGGGAGATTACTGTGTAGAAAAATGGGCATGTTACATGTGGTATCTGAGCTACCAGGTTCAACTTTGGAACCTATGTTCTTGATATTGTTTCCCTTACAACATTATGAGACTAATGTTTGGAAAATTCTTGTGTCAGGATGGTGCATCTCAGGTTAATTGGAAGAAAGTCAGTGATCAAAAATGAGTGCTACCTACAGGCCAAGAAGGAAAAATAAGCCCTTGTTTGTACCATAAAGGGAACCAACTATGACAATGCTATCTAGTTAAGTGATACCAAGATAATTAGTCACAATCTATCATAGATTAGTTAATAGAAAAGAAGGATGAGATATGAAGCCAATTTCAACAACTTACCATCTGTTTCTTTGGCTAGATCAAACTCATTATCACTTTCCAAGGATATGCCCTTAGAATTTAGTGTTAGTATAGGATTGATATTTAGAAACCATCAATTTGTACCTATGGATGAAGTAATTTTTATAGCTTCTAGTGGAAAATCAGAGGGATACGTTCCCTAAAACTATGTATCAAAAGAGAAATATGGAGGTTACTATCCTTTTTGGGATAGAGAAGAGAAAATGAGAGATGAGAAATTTTTTGAGGGGTACACCCCATTAAGCTACGTGTCTAAGAGTTAATCTAATGGATACTCCCCTCTTGAATATTTGAATAGTCATTCTATGTAAAAGAAATTATATTGAAATGCTTATGAATAAATGAAAAACTATGTTTTCTTTATCAAAATAAATGTGTATAAAATACAATGAAACTTTGTATGTTTATTTGCTCTTTTGAAAAAATTTCTTATGCATTTAGTAAACCATGATAGGATCTAATTTAAGATGAACCTTCAAGTATAACTATACTTAAGACAATGGTTAGGACAAGAACTAATCCTAGAGGGAGTCAAGAAGTAGGACAAGGACCAAAAAATGTTGAAGCCAATTTGGATCGACTTCTGGAAATTATGGATGAAACAAATGCAAGGATAGGAAATCTTGAGAAAGAAGTGAGGATAAAAGAAAGAATGGAAGAAGAATTCCAACTCAATGAAGATGAAGAATTTTCCAACAATGAGGAAGAAGGGGAAGATTCTAGAAATCACACTAAATCTAAGGATCAATAAAGTGATGGAACTAAATCATATTTTGAGGGAACCAAGAGAAAGCGTATGAAAATTGAATTGTCTAGGGATATGAGAAAGATTAATCCTAAATTTGAAGGAAGCACCAACGGAGAAGAAGATGAGGCATGGTTAATTCAAATGGAGAATTACTTTGAATTAAGAAACTTTTCAAAGGTTACTAAAGATGTATGGGGAGCATTCTAGATAGCAAGAGAAGCCTCTAACTGGTGGATGAACAAAAAAATGGAGCTTGAAATTAGTACCTTAAAAGTGACTTGGAATGAGTTTGTTGAGATTTTTTTGAAGAGATGGTTACTCCAACTCTTTTTCAATCAAAATCTCATTGACTTTTAGAATTTTAAGCAAGGAGAAATGTCAATAAATGAACATTGGGAGAAATTCACTCGTCTCTTGAGGTATGTACCAATGTACCAAAAGGATGAGAAATTTTGAATTAGAAAGTTTATTATGGGACTAAATGACCAAATAGGTGGAGAGGTGGATGTACATGGACCAGCAACTATGGACCTGGTATATGAGAAGGCAATCAAGTAAGAGAAAAAGCTCAAATCCATCTCGGTCTATTGGGAGAAGAGGAATCGAAAGAAGAATGAAGGATTTCAAATTAAACAAGTTCCCAAGAATTTTAATGAGGGGAAAGAATTTAAAAGGCCCCCACATAGGATTCTACAATAATTGGAATGAGAGGAGAAATGATTGTCAAGGAAACAACTTCAACAACTACAACAATGGTAACTATAACAAAGTTGGAGGGAATAGTGGTAATTCCGATAGGACAACAAAGAGAAGAGGACCAGTAAAAGGATGCTTTACATGTGGTAGGGATCATTACGCTAGTCAATGTACCAACAAACCATCTAGTTTGCAACCACATGGTAATTCACTTCCTCCTCAATGGGTTGTATTTCAGTAAAGGATCCATGCAACAATGGATAATTGACAAGCTAAATACCAAATCACCTCGCTAGAAACTCCGGGTATTTTATTTGGTTTACCTTTTTCCATACTTATTGATACCAGAACCATAGAAAAATTTGTTTCACCTAGATTAGCTAATCAAATTTCTAGGAAGGCTGGTTTTATGGAAAAATCTTGGGTTGTAGAATATGCAAACCAAGCAAGAGAAATGATGAACCAATGTTTATTTGAGGAAAGGGTTTAACTTCCAAGTTTCTCAATGGAATTAAACTTATACATAGCACCCTTAGGATCCTATGATGTCATCTTAGTAATGAATTGGTTATGGAAGCATAGAGCTAAAGTGGATTTCCATGCTAAAACCATAGAATGTCTAGATGATCTAGGTAATCTAGTATCTTTTCAAGGAACGGCTAGAGAAGTGAAATTGTGAAATTATTTAATTCTACAAATGCATAGAGAAAAAAGAAAGGTTGCCAACTCTTTGCAGTTAAAATGGATAAATTAGAAGAATTCAAGGAATTCACACCTCAAGATAAAGTCATGTATCATGATACACAAGAATCTAAAGAAGGAGAAGTGATGGAGATTGGAGAAACAGATATGGAGAAGTATCTAATCTTACAGAAATTTGTGGATGTCTTTCCAGAAGAACTACCTGGACTGCCTCCCAAGAGAGTATTTGATTTCTCCATTGATCTTGTACCAAGGTCAAAACCTATATCTAAAGTACCCTATAGGATGACTACAAAAAAATTAATGGAGCTTAACACACAATTGGAAGAGTTGTTGTCCACAGGATCGATAAGACCCAATGTTTCACCCTAGGGAGAATCGATGATCTTTGTAAAGAAGAAGAATGGTACCTTGTGCTTATGTATAGATTATTGGATGCTTAATAAAGCTATGATAAAGAACACGTATCCATTACCATGTATCAATGATATTTTCGATCAGATGCGAGGAGCGACAATATTTTCAAAAATTGATCTATGATCCAATTATCATCAACTAAGGATCAAAGATGAACATAGTTTCAAAACTACTTTCACGGCTAGATGTGGCCATTATGAGTTCACAATCCTACCCTTTGGACTTATGAATGCACCTACAAAATTCATGAATCTAATGAACATTGTATTTAGAGATTGCTTGGATACATTTATATTATTACTCCTAGATGATATCTTAATCTATTCCAAGAATGAAGAGGAGCATTGTAGACATTTAGAGATAGTTCTCCAACAGTTAAGAGAGCATAATCTATATGGAAAATTTTAAAGTGTACATTATTTTAGAAGGAAGTGCAGTACCTGATTCACGTAATTTCAAAGAAAGGGATTGTAGTTGATCCAACTAAGATAAAGGCAGTGTTTGAGTGGCTAGTGCCCAAAAGTGTACCAAAGGTTAGAAGTTTTATGGGTTTGGTTGGTTATTATAGGAAGTTTGTTGCAAAATTTTGTAGAATAGATTTCCTATTACTTCATTACAAAGGAAGGGTAAGAAGTTTGAATGTCCAAAAAAGTGTCAAGCAACTTTTGACCTACTCAAAGAGAAATTGACTACTGCACTAGTTAGGATTCAAGTAGATTAGAGCAATAAACATTAACAATTATATGCAGATTAAATAACCCAGAAATAACAATGAAGAATAACAGAAAAGAGAACAGCACAACATTTTTATGTGGTTCACTCAATATGAGCTACATTGACAGAAACTCATCCACCTAATGATTTTATTATCCAATGAAAAATAGATTACAATCTCGTGAATACCATCCGCAACATACATCCTAGCTACTTATAACAAGATTTTTGGAAGCTTCTAGAATTAGGGTTTTACAAAGTCATTTTCATTTGTTAGCTAACAAAAAATAACTATTGACCCCTTGATGGGAAAAATGGGGAGAAAAAAATTTGCATGATCAATCATCACATACCAACAATCTCCCACTTGGAGACTAATCAGGTTCCACCAATATTGAAGGTACTTGATTTGGAAGGCAACTTTACTATCATTATAGATGCATCAAGTGAAGGATTAGGAGGAGTTTTGATGCAAGAAGGACAATTCATAGCATATGAATCAATAAAGTTGAAGCCCTATGAAAAAAATTATGCATCACATGATTTAGAGTTAGCAGCAACTGTAAATGCATTGCAGATGTGGAGACATTATCTAATGGGAAAGCCTTTTGAATTGAAGACTATTCATCGCCATTTGAAGTATTTATTTACCCAACCCAATCTAAATGCATGACAAAGAAGGTGGTTGGAGTTGATAGCAAACTATGACTTCAACATCAACTACATCAAGGGAAAAGAGAATCATGTGTTGATGCCTTAAGTCGAAGAAGGCATATCGCCTCTATGATAACAACTCAAACTCACTTTAAGGAACATGTGTTATAAGAGTCCATGAGTGAAAATTTCTATAATAAAATTAATCAAGCACTCATAGATAATCCACAAGATACAATATATGAAGGTTTTCACTTTGAACCAAATAGATTATTAAGGTTTAAAGGAAGATTATATGTACCTAATTAAGAGGAGTTAAGGAATCTGGTGTGGAAAGAAGTTCACAATGCACCATACTCTAGACATCGTAGTGTGATGAAGATGTTGGTGGATGTGAAGCTACTATATTTTTGGAAGGGTATGAAGGGGGGATGTTGTAAGATTTGTTGCAAGATGCTTAGAATTTCAAAGGGTAAAAGCATAACATTATCAACCTGTAGGTTTTTTATATCCACATTATATACCCGAAAGCAAGTGGTAAGTCATTAGTATGGACTTTGTACAAGGTTTACCTATGTCAAGGAATAAGCACAATTCCATTCTAGTGGTGGTGGATTAGTTAACCAAGGTAGTGTGTTTTATCCCTGGGAATATAATAGATGGAGCTCCTGTCATAGCTCAAAAATTATTCCAGAGGTGTTTAGATTGCACAGAATTCTTGAGAATATCATTTCAGATAGGGATGCTCGTGTGACATCGAGGTTTTGGAAAAAAAATTTCTCCTCACTTGGAACTAATTTGAATATAAGCTCATCTTATCATCCAAAAATAGATGGAAAAATGGAAAGAGTAAACCAAGTTCTTGAATATGTACTAAGGATGTATTGTATGGATCAGTAATACAAGTGGGAAGATTACGTGCCTTCGATTGAGTTTGCATACAACAATTATTTTCATTCAATAATAAAAATGGCTCTATTTGAAGCATTGTATGGTAGAAAATGTTGAACTCCTATAAGCTGGGATAAGCTAGAGGATAGGATAAGTCTTGGGATGGCGATGTTATAAAAAATGGAGGAGAAATTAAGAATAATTAAGAAAAGGCTAGTTGAAGCCAATGATAGGCAAACAAAACTATGCAGATTCTAAGCGGGTAACCAACAATTTTGTAGTAGGGGAAAAGGTATTATTAAGAGTGAAACCTCATAAGAATTCCATCAAGTTTGGATTTTTTTCCAAATTAGCTCCATGCTATGTAGGTCCTTTCGAGGTTCTTGATGAAATAAACCTAGTTCCTTATCGAATTTTGTTACCACTAGCTCTTGCTAGGATGCACAATGTTTTTCACATTTCATACCTTAAAAATTATATACCAGGGGATAACCATCTTATTGATTGGAGTGCATTACAAGTATAGGAACCAAGAGTGATAACAATTGAACCTCTCAAGGTGATCAAAACACGTAAGCTTCACTTGTGTAATAGAGAGGTTTTGCAATGCAAATTCTAGTGGGACCAATATGTAGAAGATTCAACCACTTGGGAAGACTATGCTAAGATTAAGAAAAAGTTTCCTCATGTCTTGTATTCTTTTGAAAGTTTTTGAAAATTTTTTTTGATATGATTATGATTATTGTTTACTTATATGCTAGCTACTTAAAATCATCGAGGATGATGATTCACAAGGGGGGGATATGTTACACCCTGTTGTGCTATTGCTTATTTACTTTTACCTAGTTGGGTGAAAATTCTTGAAATGAATGTATTTATGTTTTATGTGTTTTGGAAATATGAAGAATAAATGTTGATTCATCTTGATGTTATGAAATTATTCTAATTGTTAAATATTTGATGCAAATGAATGCATTATTTTTGATTGACTACTATTGTAATGCAATAATTTGGATGTAGGAATTGATTCAAGCCTCATGAAGAGAGGGGAAGTATCACTCAAGGAGAAGAACTTGGTCTAGTAACCTTCGATAAAATATCTAAGCCGAGCTTTCACACACACTTCTAGTTTGGTCAAGTTAGGATAATAGCGGGAAATAGTAAGTTATCTTTAGTCTTTCTTGTGGTTTATTTGTGAATTTTCTTGTTTAGAGGTTTACGATGTTGAGTCTCTTTGTGATGAATGAGTTCTTGTTTATGTTTTTTTTAATCGATAGAATATATATACATAAAATGTATATATGTAAGTGTCAATGATAAAATCATACACATGAGTAATTACACACATGATTATATGAAGATAGACGTATCTATACATGCTCATGGATGGATTACCCATATGCATGGGAATATCAATCGAACAAGATGACATATATATATATATTTATATACATACCATGTATATGTTGATCAATATGGTTGTGTTAATATGTGCTTAAATATCAAAGTATGATATATAGTATATGAGTATATATATATATATATGTGTGTGTGTGTATGTGTGTGTGTGTGTGTGTGTGTATGTATCCAGGTAATGGAAACACCCATACAAGTATATTAATATATATACATGTATAAATATATGTATATATGATGCAGGAGCATCTAGGGGTACCGAGCAATCGTGCACACCCAAAATAAATTTATTTTATTTTCTTGAATTTTGGTGTGATGTTGGTCTTCCAAGCATGATGTATTTCTTGATTTTTCTTCCTTCAACAATCTTGAAAGGGACCCCTTTCCATACACTTGTTTTTGGCATGAGTTTCAATTGTAAAATCATTTAATTTAGTTTAAAAATCAGATTATACTTGGGAAACAAATTCCCATACCCAGGTTGGGATATATTATATTTTATTCATTTGTAACTCTTGGGAATTTGAAATTGTTGGCCATTAGTGCTAGAATCTTCTTGGTGCAAGTGCTTGAGGTAGTGGAGGTGTAGGAATGAGATAATGTATGCCAATTCAAGAAAAGATTTGAAAATTGTCAAGAAAGAACAATAAAGAGGCCAATTGCATGAATTACCACACAAAAATGGAGGAGGTAGAGGTTTGACTAGCATTTTTGGGAAAGGAAGATTGTCTGGTTTGTAACTATCAGACCCAGTCTAAGTAAAATAGTCATAACTTTCTCATTTCGTAATGAAGTTGAGAAATTCAAAAGGTTCTGGAAAGATGAGAAAGAGGAGAACAAAACTTAAAAATAATTATGGAAAATTAATTGCAATAAGGAAGCAATGATATGCTGAATATGACAAGATTTTTTTTGTTGCATACAAATTAAAGAGGTTTTTGACAGGACAAAGAAGAATGTGTGAAAATGAAGATTGTTCTTGGAGAGGAGATGTTGCTGCTAAATTGATGAAGTATGTAGCTGATAGTCTTGAAAATCATAAAACAAAATAATCAAAGGTAATCTTGCTTGTAGTTGTGAAGTTTGTGGTGCTTACCAAGTATTATTTCTTGTAGATTTGATTTCAGTTTAACCTATGGATTTCTATTAGCATATGTTTTTGTTGTGGCTACAAATTGAATGTAAAAATCATATTGCTCAATTTGAATGAAGAAGACTTGTTAATATTTTCCATTGAAAATTTATTTCCAAATGTTTGGACTTGTGAAATTAGGTTGTTTGTGGTGTTATGGCTGCTTGGATGAGTAGTTTGACAAAATCCCCCACCCTTGTATTGCATCAATATATATGCATACATTATTATATATGAAGTATGAGGATACATATGAGTATCCATATATCGAATGATACAATTCTATTAACTTATGAATTATGTATATATATATATATATATATTGTAGTGTAGAAAAATGTATCCCTTTACATTTTCACACCTAATTAGGAATTAATATTAAAATTAACTTAATTATGCCTTAATTTAGTGTTGTAATATCTATTTTACATATTCACATTAAGTTTAGGGCTCTATTAATTAAAATGGACTTAACTATGCCTTAATGTAGTGTTGTAGAGTGTACCTCTTTACACTTTCACACTTATTTAGGGATCCCTTAATTAATTATGGTTAATTTTCCCTAATTTCCCCCTCTAATTAAAATCCAAGCCTAAATAATTACATTTTCCGAAGAGGAAACCTGACATTCATTAATGCCTAAACATAACACTTCTCATTGAGCAATGTGTGTCTTAGGTGAGTGACCTAGGACCCATGTCACTTAGACCTAGGACCCTAATTTAAATTATGTTTTTGGTGGTATTTTAACATCTTCAAATCCATATTCAAATGTTGGCTTGTGTTATTTCAATATCAGGAAAATAATGCTACATACCTATAAATATAAGGTCATTTCACTAAGTTTCACCTAGCAATTCAATCTAAGTAATTTTTATAAGATCAAGAGTAATTTCGCAAGAGAATTTTCAAGAGAATTTCAAGGCATTCAAGAGAAGATTTATTGAAGAATTATTGCAACAATCAAGATCCAATTATCATGTCAAAATATTCTTTCATCGTGCATGTTTTTGGAGCTAATATGATGATGTAGGTTTCATGATCCATTCAAGCATTCAAGGCATTGTTTAAAATCAAGTTTAAAGATCAAGATCCACATCTATTGAATCCATTTCATGCAAGTTGTAGATCTACATTCTAAGGTTCATTCAAGTTTTTGGTGAGTTATGACATTGACTTGTTCATTCATCATTTCTTTCATGCTATTTTGTTTCATTTCAAAGTTTAATTACCAAAATGGTGTTTGACCAAGGAAAACCCCCATTCACCAAAAACAAAACATTTTTCCCTCTTGATTTGTGTTTGAAAATTTAGGTGGAAGAAATCTTGAAGATCTCTTAAAGAGAAAAAATGGAGAACTTGTCGAAGTTGCAAAATTTATCACAAAAGTTGTCATCTCATGGAAACTCATCTACAAAATTTATTTCCAACTTTTTGAACTTGATACCTAGACAAATTGAGAGATTTAGATCTATTGCAGAGGCTCCCAAAAGTTTTAGAAAAACCCTAACTCAGGACCCATTCGCCCTTAGGCAAATGAGCTTCAAGTAAGCTTCAACAAAGCACTTTTGGTGACTGGTACACATCATCTTACCTCTCTTTGATATGTGATATGATTTTTGGTTATGTCGGTATTGAGTGTAATCTTCAAGATCCAAGTTGTAGATTACATTTTGGGTTTGATTTTTTATTTTTAATCTTTCTCCCCAAAGTTTTATTTAATTAGGACCCTCGTCCTTGCAAAAAACAAAAATTGATAGATTCACACTTTGACTTGACTCACCTAAAGGTTGATAGTCCTTTCATTATGTGGATCTCATTTACGAATGAAACAAAGAGAAATAGGTCTTAATTAGTGCATCAAATCCCATTTTCCTTGGTTCCTATTTAGTGAACCTATTTTCCTATGTTTCATTTTGGTGAACTCGACATTTGATCATTGCATTTTTATGATTTTGGAGTCCACTTTAACCCTAGATCTAGTTCTTGCATTCATTTTCATTTCATTGCATTGAATTTAATCTCATTTAGGGTTGTTCAAATTGAATTAGATTGCATCTCATTTAAGGTTTTAGGATTGCATGTTTGCATCTCTTGAAATATGAAAAATACAAAAAAATCAATCATTTTTCAAATCATTTACATAGCATTGCATCATCATTTACTTTCATTTGAAAATTAAATAAAAATTGCACATCAAATTAGGTCTTCTAGTTTGTCATTTTGTCATATTTTACATTTGTATTTAACCTTCATTTCATAGAAAATTCAAACTACATAACTCAATATTTTTAATTAGAATCTGGAAACCACTAGAATCAACTCGAAAATCAGTGAAAAACATTTTTAAAAATCCTAACCTAGGACCCATTCGCCCCTAGGCGAATGAATCCCTAAGCAAGATCATTTCCTAAATTTTTGGGCATTAAAACATTTGTTTCTACATTCTACCTTATTGTTTTCAAATTTTTGTTTCAATTTGTAGAATTTTAATCATTTTTAGCTTCATTTGATAAATTTAGTGCATTGTGTGCATTCAAAATTGTGTTTATAGGACATCATTTTTAGTTTTTTTTATAGAATAATCAAAAAATTATCTTGTTTAGAATCTAAAAATTGCATTCACATATTTGCATTACATTTTACATCCTAGGTTACTTAATTGCATTTCACCCTCTTTCCATTTTGGGTATACATTAAGTTTGTGAAACTTGTATGAGCTTCATAACTTGGTGTATTAGCAATATTGTTGTGAGACATAGTTTGAGATTCATGTCATCCTACGATACACCATTTGCCATGGATATTGGGTTCGCCAACTCTTTCACTAATAGTGTTGATAATCAACCCTCTATGGATCATAGTCTTCATACCATGTTTTCAATGACTTCCCTACCTACAAAAAATGTGCATGATGTTTAAACAATGGTTGCTAATGTTTCGTAAGAAAATATAAGAAGGATAGATGAAGAAATAGAAAAATTTCAAAACTGTGTGACTTCTGAAAACATTGCTAGTAGTGCCATTCCTTCTTTAGATAATGTGAAGAAATGCTTGAAAATGAACACGGAATAGATATTGTATGAATTCTAGCTCATATTGTTGATAAGAACATCCAGGTACCATGAGTAGTTGTGCTAAAGATTTGGGGTGCACTCAAAGCCAAGGTGAAAATTCAATTCCTCCTTCCACAACCCTTACCTCTATTCCTACATACACTAGTACTCATGTTACCATAGCCATTCAACCTACTAGCAATGTCAACACTTCCTTAGGTGTTTCCATTGGGCATCCTTCTACCTTTGTGAATTCAAATCCCATATCTCCTCAACCATACCCCCTCACAAATTTATAATTCACTTGCCCTCCACATACATACACCACTCCACCTTATTCACCTCCATCTCACAATACCAACAATGATTCAATTCTTAACACACTTTTGAAAACTATGCCATCTCTTCAACAATGAATCTCCACACTAAACCAACACAACAATGGTGAACCTTCACAATACATCAAAACCAATCCATTATCCTTAGAGATATTGAGAACACAAATTCCACAAGGTATAGAGGTTCCTAGGTTTGAAAAATATGGTGGGAAAGGAAATCCTATTAGTCATGTTTCTGCTTCCACAAACTTATGCAGTGACTTTATTTTTGAAGATAAACTCTTGGCTAAACTCTTCCCTCAATCATTGAAAGATGCCACTTTAGAGTGGTTTTTCTCCTTACCGAATAATTCAATTAGTTCATTCAATGAGCTTATTGATGCCTTTTACAACCACTTCCAAATTCACATGGTTCCTAAGATGGCCTTATCTAATTTGATGACATGTAAATAAAAGGATGATGAAAAGGTCACTGATTTAATAGTCCAATACTAGATGCTTTATTCATAAATAAACATTAAGATTCCTGATGTTGACCTTCAAAGAATGTTTATTTCCAATTTGTAAGATAAAATCCAAACTAAGCTTGAGATGATGAGGTTTCCTTCCTTCACACAATTGTGTATAACCCTTCATGATTACCGAAATTCGGTTAGTAGTCATGAAGTGAAAACTCCCTCTAACCATCCTAAAAATTCCTAATCCACACCTCAAACTAACTAACAACATTTCAAGAAAAAAAATAAGGGCTTCCTACAACTCAATCCCCCTCAATCCAATCAAAATGTTAACACCCAAGTGGTTGCTATAAAAATGACAAAACCATATATCTTTGCAGATAGAAATAGACAATTTACACCCTACCTAATACCCTTCATAATACCATGTTGCAACTCTTAGAGAATAATTTGATTTCCTTGCCACCTGTTAGAGCTCCTGATCCTACTAAACCATTACCTTCAAAATATAGACCAAATTCTTATTGCCATTTTCATCGACAAAATGGACATGATACAGAACATTGCAAGCATCTTAAATATCTTGTGCAAGACCACATTTATTCTAATCATATCCTTATTGGAGGTGTTAATGATCAAGGTAATAAATATGTAGCTCCTCCCAATCAAAACTTGAAAATATTTACCAATCCTACGCCTAATCATAATATCTCCTTTGTCAAACCTAGTGAAACAAAGAATGATGTGATGAATGTGGACACATATGATGAAAATACAAGAGACAATGAGAAGAAACTTGTGGACGGTTTGGTTGGATTGGTTGGATTTATTGACACTAAACCTCCTAAGGGCCTAACTAAGATCTTGCTTGACATTTCTTTCTTACAGAAAGACATACTTAAACATGCACCTGATGGCCCTCTTTACATAGCTAGAAGAATCAATGACAAGCTTACTAATAGGATATTAATTGATCCCATCTGTGTAGAGAATGTGATAATTGAATAATTCTTATTTGTTCATGAGCTTTATCAAGATACATATGAGAAACCAAAAGCATGGATCAAAACACATAATGGTTTTTCTTTCCCTACGATTGGTTTGATAAATTTACCTTTGAAGGTTGGACCAAAAGAATTAAATGTCTTGTTCACCATCATCATGTCATCAGACAAATTTCATGTGAAGTTAGGCTACCCATGGCTTCGCTCCATGAACATCATCCCGTTGATTATGCATAAATGCTTAAAGTTTCCATTTGGCAATGAGGTATTTACTATGCATCATAGTGGCTTTAATCATGTGTCTTCTCGTGGGAAATTTTCATTGGATTTATTTTGGCTTGAGCCTATAGAACCTATTAGATCCCATGAGGACTTCTTTTTCAAATCCTATCAAAAAAATTAGGCAAAGCACATAGTAGAATTATCCCTTAGTAATATGCCTCAACCCATGATTGAGCCTCCTATCCTTGATGAAACCATGATTGAACCAAAAGCCCTTCGAAGTATCCAAGAACAACCTATGACAAATCCTTTACCTATTTCCTATAAGAGACCATGAGATAATCAAACAAATCCCATTGCACCTCCTAAAGTTAAACAAGTTTACAAAGATAAAGAGAAAGAGGTTGAACAACCTCCCATGGCTCCTTTCATTCCTCCCTTAACGGAAGAAAAGAAACCTATGGTTGATAAACTCACTCCTACACAAAAACAACTTGAAAACCACATGAAAATAAATCACAATGATAGAGAGCATAGGCATAGATGTTGTGCTATTGCTCATACATAACAAGAAAAAGAATAAAATAACAACATAGAAAATTAGAACCCAAACTTGTCCAAAGCAGTGCATGATGCCTCTCCACCCTCACCACAACATGAACAGACTTCTATGGATATTATCATTAAACCTCCCATTGTGATTAATCTAGATGATGATATTGAAATTACAAAGATTGATGAACATGTGCATAATAAGTTGAACTTAATTTTTTCATCTTCTATGAGCTTAAACAATGATCCTCCTAATAAGAGTGTTGAACTTGGTGCTTATCCTAGTTCGACACTTGATGTTGTCCCTTTCACTAGTTGTTCACCTTCTGTACATCCTAATCAAGATTGAGATGCAGATGACCTGCTATAGGTTGACTTGCATGTGCCTTACTAGTCTTGTTTGTGTTTTCTTTTTCATGTTCTTTGTGTGATTGTATGTGCATAATGTGATCGCTCATATTGTTCAGTTTGATGTATCTCTCTTCATGTGCATTCCTCTATTTGTATCTACATTCTTCTATATGTCATAAACCTTTGTCTTTTATTTTGTCTTGTTTTTTTCCTTTTGGTGATGATGCAAGGTGTCGAGACATTTAGGTCTCTTCCATGTTGACCCAAAATCTTTTTCTTTGTTTCCACTCTTTATGTGTCATTCTTCCTACTATGTGATTATTTGAGGAATGATGACATTTTCAAGCTCTATAATCACATTGTAGCAAATACATATTGACCCCAAATTTGTGGATCCCTCATGTGATTTCATTTTGGGGGCAACCCCCCTCTCTCTCTTTCATGATGTAGCTTCATTCAAGAACATATTACTTGGCATAGGGATTTTCGAATAAGCTCTCATATCCTCTTAATGGTTTATCATTGATCATTGGCTACTTTAAATAAAATTTCTCCTAAAAATGGTGCTAGCAATTTATGTAAAGTGGGGGCATACATTGGCATCATTTTTGGCATTCTTCATATTTCATTGTATGATTTTATTTATTCTTGTGATGCATCCTTTTCTTGGTGGTGTTAGTGGATCTGATGTCCTCTGAGAGCATTATATTTCTTAGCATATGACTTTCCTCTTAGTGGTGATGCTACCTGTTGCATTCCCTAAGTTACGATTCTCTTATCCTAGACTTATCGTCTCTTGGAGATATTAGGCACATTGTTCCCTAAGAAGAGAACTTACATGAACTAAGCAAGATCCATTTGAACAAACCTTTACTTGAATTTTTTTCATAAGTGTTTAGCATGACACAACTTTCTAACCTTGTAAAGCTCAAACCCCTCCTTTCAAGGCCACCAAGCATAACACACTTCACTTTTCAATGTAGCCTTGCCCCGCTCATAAGTGCTTATCATAACGTAACTTGTTAGCCCTTATGAAGCTCAAATTTCATTCAGTGCCTTATTGAAGTTTTCAAAGTTGGCCTCTTAGACAGGCTGTCAAGAATGTAGCTGCAAAACAGAACAAATTGCATTTCGTTTCGATTTGCTAAAAATAGCAAATCAGATCATGAAGTTCTGACAACTGACACCCAAGATCACTTTGATATGGAGAATATGGAACAGCATTCATTCTGACATGACAGTGAACTGGTTGCAAAAACAAAGTTCAAACAAGAAGTTGTTTCGCAAACTGACAATCTGCAAACAGCAGAACAATGCAAAAACCTTTCAGTTTCACTTATTGAAACGCTGTCAGAACTTATCATGGGAAGCTAAAATTTGACATGTCTACTCACATAGGTCAAATGAGTATTTCTACAACTAGGTTTTTCATGACAATCAACAGGTTTCAAATTACAAGCCTCCAAAGCGAGTCAGTCAGGACTGATCGTTCAGGTGCACTTCTGAAAGTGCAAAAGCAAAATTTTTGAAATAGGCATCTCAAATTTTGCAAATTTGAGAGTGCCAATAGTGGCTCTGACTGGGGATGTATGCCCCCTATGGGCATAGTAAGATCCTAGATCTCTGGGGAGAGTAGACCAAAAGTTGAGTCTGTCAAGTACCCTCAAACTGCTCCCCTATGCAACTTTGTTTTTCAATTTCATCTGATGACCCCGGGTCACCAAATGAAAAAATAAGGATTAAAATTTACCTCTATAAAATACCAATCTGTTAAAAGAGCTGATCTCTCTCAAATCATGCTTGCATCTGTCAAACCAAAATAATATATGTGACTTTCTTATAAGCAGAAAAATGTGGTGACCACTAAAATTTGTTTGATTACAAACACTACCACTACAATCTCTGCCATTCTTCATTGTATAATCAGTCACAAACTGCCAGCCTTCATCATCACATGAAACATGTGTGTTACATTCATCATATGTAATATGCTCAGATTGAAAATAACATTTCCTCTTATTCATCTCATTGTCATGTTCTATAAAAACACTTTCTAGCTGAACTGGAAACTGAAAAAGTTCAAACTCCTCCAAGTAGTTGACACCAGGATGTTCAACCTTACCTACAAAATCTGTTTCATATGTAAAAAAATCATAAGAGGTGCCCTCAAGGAGTTCATCAAATTTTTTATTTGCTTGCTCAAGACTACATTCCAACCATGTGTGAAATGCATCATCAGAACTCTCAGCAAAGAGTGGATTATCTCTCCACCAATAGGTTTCATCATTTCTCATCTTCAATGAAGATGGAGGCTCATCAAACAATGGATTCTCCATTATATTCATTTCTAAAATAGGAGTCTCAGCCTCCTCAACATGAATGTCTAAATCCTTCAAGTCATCATTGCACTCAAACTCGCTGCAATCACTAGAAGAGCAGGTAGACACATCTTCAAATTCATTCCCATCCTCAGATTGGTCAATACACCCATCTGACATTTTTTCCATATCCACATAATCTGGGAGTGAAACCACATCCTCCACATCTTGCATACTAACATCATCTACATCTGATATAACACTTTCCAAGTCTACTTTATTCAAGCTAGTATACCCAGCATAAGAAAAATCGGCATGATTTTCAACCTTGGTAATATTGTAATCAGGATTACACGGTTCTAACACATTGAATGATGAATACATTATCTCATCATCACTTTTATCATCAAACAAATTACCAAATTCATTAGAACCATTGGACTGTAGATGAACCCCCTCTTTGATCTCATCACTAGAACAACCAATAGTTTCATTACATGGTATGAGATGCCAAGCATCTGAAACTGTTTCTATCTTTGCTTCACATAAACAGTCATGAGCAGCAAAAGCATAAACAGGTTCATTACCTTCTTCATCATTATAAGGGCATTCATAATCAGTAGAAGATTAATCATTTTGATCTTTATCAATATTCCCATCACAAGATGACTTATCATTACACAAACCATGCTCAGATTCCTTAGAGTAGGTTCTTGAACTTTCGTCTTCAATGTCTTGTTCACTAACTTGAGAAGGAATATTATCAACAATTGCAGCATTTTCACTAATCAAAACCTGACCTGGGATGATGTCTTGTACCTCTTTCATTTCTTCATCATACAAGATATTGCAAGAAAAAATTTCATGCATATTCATTTGTTCATCATACCATGTATCTTCCTCTTCATTATTGCTACAAGGATCTGCACATGTGCTGATTGTAAACTGATTACAGTTAGTGTCCTCATTGATAAAACAAATGTCTTCGTTTTCTGATACACTCTTTTGTGCAGATTGTAAACTGATTACAATTATTGGAGCAACAACATCACTAACCTCTTGACAAGAACTATTTCTAGCTGATCCATGAGTTCCTTTCTCTTGAGGTGTGTTAGGATGACCAACACTCACAGCCCTATGGCCTTTTAGCATTGAGTATCTCAAATTGTTCTCAATGTCTATAGCCATCTAATATGCTTGATGTAGGGTTGTAGGCTCTTTATCCCTCAATAGATAACTCATCTTTTTGTCAAATGCTCCCAGGTACATGACCAAGCATTCAACATCATTTGTTCTTATGTTCTTGGAGATCTCTCTTATGATCATTGAAAATCTAAGATTAAAAGATGGGACTAACTCATCTTTCTCTTTCTCCATGTTCACGAACTTTTTCCTTATCAGAACAGGGTTAATCCTTTCACCAAATTGCTTCAGGAACACTGCCTTGAACTCTTCCCATGAATGAATGGAAGAAGTTGGTAAATAAGAGAACCATTCTCTTGCATCTCCTCTCAAGTCCTGAACACATAATCGCATTCTCATGATCAATCTAATAATCATCCATCACATTAATGAACTCTTGCAAATGTTTAATTGCTGATTCAGCCTTATCACCAATGAATCTTGGTAAATTATTTCTGACTTTAGCTGGAATGTCATTTGGGTAACCACTAAGGTTATTGAAATTGATATCTCTATACCTTCTAGTGCTAAAACCTCTTTGACAATCTGGCTGGTACTGATCACAAACCTTAGTTCCATCTGGAACCATGCCAAGGTGCATGTATTGAGGCATCTTGATATGCCTTTTTCAAATCTTACATATCAACTCTACAGTTGATCATTAATTGCCCTACTTCTATCTATCATCATGATCTTAGATTATTACATTACATAATTCAGGTGTATTTAAACCTAAGATCCACTTAGTGGACAAATTTAAAGCAAACATACTTTTCCAACAAGATATATAAGCTGCAAATTACAACTCATAAGTATGCAAACTAAATATTATTTTCCTTTCCCTGTTTTAGTGCTAATCACTCAATAGGGAACACAATTTTTTCCTAAGATGTTCAAATATAGTTTTCATATAGAAATTTCTTGAAAACCAAGAGTGAGGAATACCTGGAAACTGTGTAGTTGCTGCAAATTGTGTTCCTGACTAGTAATATTTGTAGATCTGGAACTTTCTTTAAATTTTCAATAGGTTCTATCAAACATAGTCACTGCCTCTTTTCACAGAGGACTGAAATTCAAGTAGTATGAAGTTACTTTATAGTTAAACTTCTTTCTGAGTTCCTTTCCACCAGCAAAGCACCACAGATTATAAAACTGTTTAGGATCACTGCAACACTTTCTTCTCGAGGGTTGAAATCCTTCAAACTTGAACAAATGCAGAATGACAAATAATCTAACTCTATGCACTAACTCTTAAGGCTAGATTTTGCAATTAGACTTTTCTCCACTCATCCCCAACAGAGTGGTCATTATGTTGGTGTTTAAAATCCACATAGATATTGCAGATCTCTAAGAGGTAGCCAACCCCTATCAAGGATAACTACAACCACTAGTGGCCAATTGACAGGAAATGGAATGGATACACATTTCCCCTGCACTTCAGGCTCTGTAAAACCTAGGGGGGCAACCCTTTAGCAATATCAAACAATCTAGACACACAAGCAAAAGGTTATTGCTTAACAGATTATGCTCTCATAAAATTGTGGAGAAACCTAAATATCACTCAATATTGGAAAACTATTGAATGAATTTCACTAATCAGCAAGGAGAACATGACAGACACAACTGTCCAAACAATAAGAACAAGAATGATTTTACATTTAAAATTGTTTCTGAGATGCACAAACTAAAAATAGATCAGTGCCAGTTCTAGGCCATGGATTCAAACACATAAAATGAATTCTCCAACAAATAGTCCTCAACCAGTGGATTTAACTTGCTAATGCTTTGCATTAACTGTTAGTGCCTTGCACCAACAATCCCTCTCTTATCATCAATCAGATTCTTCTTATCAAATCGTATCTGCACACCTGAAATCACAATCACCTGCTTAAAGTATTTTAACAATTTCCTTGAAACAGAATAGTGAACAGACAAAATAATCTCATGAAACTTGAGAAGGTAAACTCAAAGACACTTTGTACTATTGAATTTATATGACTGAAAGTGTACAAAAAATGGAGACAATCTAATGAAATTCATGAATGTGGAAGCACTTTCATGATATTAATTGCCTAACTGGCTATATTTACTCTTGAATTCATAAATTTACAGCTTACAGACTCAAACAATGACTTAGAAAATACAAATCTCTATCTACACAGTCCAATACAAAATTTCAAAACCTTCTAATCTCAGGACCCTTTTCAAAGAGAGAATAATAGAAGATATAGAAGAAGAGAGGAAATAGAAGAAGGCCCCAAATTTGATCAGTAATTGCCATATGGAATCTTCATTCACCATTGATCAATAATTCTGCAAAATATCTTCTCCTCTTCCTTGCACCAAAAAACATTCTCTCAAACAGCATCTGCTCATGATTGCTCGGCAACAGAAAATCTTCCCATGTGGAGATTCTCCAAATTTCATCCAGCTGCTCAAAATATCTCTTCCCGTGCAGAACTATTTCTATTTTCTACTCTTTATTTGCTGCAACAATACTTTTAGCAAATATTTTCCTTTTGTCTCCAAAGTGAATAAATTCACTTTATAAGTTCTCCACTTTTAAAATTTACTCATGGGGGCAATTATAATTCCAATGTTTAAAAATAAAAATCCACACTGAGAATTTTAAATATTTCACCATTACTTGTATCCATTCACCCAATGTTTTAAATTTCCCATTTTAAACATTTACCCCCCTTTCAGTAAAATAATATTCACCAAATATATAGTGAATAGATTTATTCACCTCTTGCAGCATAAAATGATTAATAAAATCATTCTCCCGTGAATATCTTATTTACCCGGTTACACTATGGAGTAAACAATTAAATTTTACCCATGCCCTTGAAAATTCTCCAGGGACCCACTACCATTTTTTTAAAACTATGTGAAAAATTAAAATTTTAAACTTTAATTTCGGGCTCCTCCCGTAATCGCATACCCCGTGGACATTTTTCCTTTACCATTGGCATTCTCGTGAGGTCCGCGAGAATTCCCTAATCCTGCTTTTGCGAGCTTTATTCATGGTGGCCTCCACCTACTAGCTGCGCCCCTCCATGGTAGCCTCTTCATTGTTGTTGGTGGATGCGGGTTCCATTGTCTGGCACTGGTTTCCCCTTGCTACCCGTGGTCTCTACTGGTGCGTTCTTCACACCCCTTTTGCTACTAGTTGCCCCTCCCATTCTTCTCTAGCGTGGGCTTTCTATTCTGTGTCCATCCACACATTGGTCGCGTGGACCCCTTGCTCACTGTTGGGCGCGGGTCTTCTCCTTTTCTGCCACACCCATATCCCTATGCTATGTGGGTTCCTCATACTTACCTAGTCGTGGGCTTCCTCTTTTGTGTTTGGCGAGGCTTCTACCTTATTGGCGCACGCCCATTTGTCACCTGGTCACACCCATCACATTCTCCTTTGCTTTCCTAATGGTGTGGGCCAGTCTCCACATGGTCTTCCTGCTTGGTGTGCAGGCCTTCCATCCTCCCTCACATCCTTCACTTGGCCACATTTGGTCCTTTCCCTGTGCATGGGGGTCCATTCTCCACAGGCCACATCTGGTTTCTTGATCTCTCTACAGGCGTGGGCTCTTCCTTCTGCAGGTCGTGCCCACCATGCTGCTTGTGGATCTTCCCATTGTTGGCAATGTGCTTGTCCCCACATTTATTGTTGTGTGTGGATCCTTCATGGCCGGATTTTGCCTCCATTTGCTCTGGTCCGAGCTCACCAGTTTGCTCTTTAGTCAGTCCATTGAGCTTGGTCTGGTGGCTACAAATAGAGTCCTTCCATTATTTATTCAAACCTTCTCCCAAGCTCCATGGTGGTACTATGTAAACCTCTGCTTGGTGGATGCATATACCTTGCTCCTGATTGATCTCTTTGCATTTGTTATTATTGTCTTTAGGAAATACTAAACAAGCAATTCACCAACATTACTGTTCTCACAATCTTGATTGCAATATTCTATTTGAGGAACGCCACAACAATGCAAAGCATGTTGGGCCCCAAGTGGCCCGACTAAAAAAAAAATCATTTTGAAACAAACTTCACTCTCATATGACTTGGCACTATGTTTTTAATGCATGTGAAGTGAAATGATAAACCGGGTCACCATCAAAATCAGTTTTCTGACACTTTTGCAAAATGGATAAAACAGGTCAAGTTGCTTTAGGAATTGATCTTGAAAATTGGGCAAACGACCTCGTGAGACCTTAAAAACTTGCAAGTGCACACTCACTTGACCCAAAAGTATAGTGCAACAAATGGCTCAAAGAAATCAATTATGAGGAACCAGATATTAATCGGCATAGTTGATCAGTTGAACTATTCTGAAACAACAATCGTTCTGCACCAATTAAAACTGATCCAACTGCCCATTTGAAAAAATAGCAAATCAATTCCTGGCGATCTACCATCAGACACGGTGGAACATTAAGATACTTTGAGCATGTGTGCAAAATGAATTACTTTGAAACATCACCAATCAAAAGTTATTGATGGTCAAAGTTGGCCTCTCAGACAGGCTATCAGGAATGCAGCTGCAAAATAGAACAAACTGCATTTCGTTTCGATTTGCTAAAAATAGCAAATCAGATCATGAAGTTCTGAAAACTGACACTCAAGATCACTTTGATATGGAGAATATGGAACAACATTCATTCTGACATGACAGTGAACTGGTTGCAAAAACCAAGTTCAAACAGGAAGCTGTTTCGCAAACTGACAATCTGCAAATAGTAGAACAGTGCAAAAACCTTTCAGTTTCACTTTTTGAAACGCTATCAAAACTTATCATGGGAAACTAAAATTTGACATGTCTGCTCACATAGGTCAACTCAGTATTTCTGCAACTGGGTTTTGAATGACAATCAACAAGTTTCAAATTACAAGCCTCCAAAGCGGGTCAGTCAGGACTGATCGTTCAGGTGCACTTTTGAAAGTGCAAAAGCAAATTTTTTGAAATAGGCATCTCAAATTTTGCAAATTTGAGAGTGCCAACATCTCGAATTTCCACTTTAGTGTGATTTTGACACAGGGCCATCCTCTCACTATAGTAGGGGCTAAATGTAGTGTAGAAAAATGTATCCCTTTACATTTTCACATCTAATTAAAAATTAATATTAAAATGAAGTTAATTATGAATTAATTTAGTGTTGTAATATGTATTTTACATATTCACATTAATTTTAGGGACCTATTAAATAAAATGGACTTAATTGTGCCTTAATGCAGTGTTTTAGAGTGTACCTCTTTACACTTTCACACTTATTTAGGGCTCCCTTAACTAATTGAGGTTAATTTTCCTTAATTGGCCCTTTTAATTCAAATCCAAGTCTAATTAATTGCATTTTCTAAAGAGGAAACCCAACATTTATTAATGCCTAAACATAACACTTCTCATTGAGCAATGTGTGTCCTAGGTGAGTGACCTAGGACCCATTAGCCCATGGGCGAATGAGTCATCACTTAGACCTAGGACCCTAGTTTAAATTATGTTTTTGGTGATATTTTAACATCTTCAAATCCATATTCAAATGTTGGCTTGTGTTATTTTAATTTTGGGAATTTAATGTTACATACTTATAAATATAAGGTCATTTCACTAAGTTTCACCTAGCAATTCAATCTAATCAATTTTTATAAGATCAAGAGTACTTACACAAGAGCAGTTAAAGGAACTCGAGAGAGGATTTATTGAAGAATTATTATAGCAATCAAGATCCAATTATCATATCAAAGTCTTCTTACATCATGCATGTTTTTGGAGCTAATATGATGATGTAGGTTTCATGATCCATTCAAGCATTCAAGGCATTGTTTCAAATCAAGTTTCAAAATAAAGATACACATCCATTGAAGCCATTTCATGCAAGTTGTAGATCTACATTCCAAGGTTAATTCAAGGGTTGGGTGAGTTGTGGTATGGAATTGTTCATTCATCATTCCTTTCATGCTATTTTGTTTCATCTCAAGGTTTAATTACCAAAATGGGGTTTGACCAAGGCAAACCCCCATTCACCCAAAATAAAAGATTTTTCCCTCTTGATTTGTGTTTGCAGATTTAGGTGGAAGAGATATTGACGATCTCTTGAAAATAAAAATTGGAGAACTTGTCAAAGTTGAAAAATTTGTCATCTCACAGAAACTCATCTACAAAATTATTTCTGGATTTCCAATCCTGAAACCTAGACAAATTGAAAGATTCAAATCTATAGCAAAGGCTCCTGAAAGTTGCAAATAAACCCTAACTCAAGATCCATTCACCCTTGGGCGAATGAGTCCCAATTCAGCTTCAACAAATAACTTTTGGTGATTGGTATACATCATCTTACCTCTCTTTGATATGTGATATGATTTCTGTGTTAGAAATGAAAGAACAACTACCCAAATGGACATCTGATTTAAGATAAATTTTTGCAACCTTTTAAGTTTATACATTAATGGAGATTGTAACATAAAATATAAACCCACAAAATAGAAATATTCTAGAAGTATAATGAAGCACATAACACAATGTTTACCATGGAGAAAACCATTTTGGGTAAAAAACTCCACCAAGAAAAGAGGCCAAGTTGTATTATCTTCACAAAAGGAGATTACAAATATATTCACTTCCTCTACCTCTCAACCTTCACTCTGGCAGAACCTAGGTACTTGTAAAACTGATATGCAACAACAAATACATGGAAAATACTTATAAAAAATGTCTCCAACAAAGCCTAGGCCTCCAATTTCTCTCTCCCACATGCAAGCATCCAAGTGGCATCAGCATGCAACAAACAAGTGTCAAATATACCTTTCCAAAGTTGGGAACCCATATCCATGCATGACAACTTACAACATATTATGATATGTCATAAACGTCATAGATTCCTCCAACATACATGCAACCCAAGATGGTCACCTGGGGCTAAATAGAGTAAATATGTAACAACCATATCCATCATATGTGTCATAGTGTCATAGAATCTTATGACAACTTGCAACTATCATAGATTCTTTACATGCAACCACCAAACATTATGTTTTGTTTCATAGATGCCAAAAATAGCCGATTCTCCAAGTGGAAATGCCTAATCTCTCTTACCATAAGTTTTTACATTTACCAACAGTAAAAGTCACTCCGTAATTGTTGTCGGTAACTCTGAAACTTTATTGTGCAATAAATTCGTAATTATTGTGGACAGTAAATAATTTTTTAGCACTATCGGTGAAACTTGTACATCTCCTTATGGGCAATTACTAATAAAGAATAATAAAAGGAATAAATACAATATTGGGATTTACAAGGTTAATGGCACCTTATCCCAACATTCTCCCACTTGACATTATACATTGTAAATCAACCCATAGGAAATCAAATGAAAATAATCAAGCACTAGAAATGAGGCCCATGGCCTCTCTGCACCACATGAAATTCTATGTGCTCATAGGTTTGGTCAATGAATCTGCAACATTCTCCTGAGTGTCAATCTTCTTTAGCTAAATTTTTCCATTTGTAACCAAATCTCGAACAAAGTGATATTGTACATCAACATTCTTAGTCCAAACATGATAGATAGGATTCTTGGCCAAACAAATAGCACTCTGGCTATCACAACTAGTCTGAATAATCCTACAATCAAATCCAATACCTGTACACAGTCTCCTTAACCAAACTACCTCCTTAGAGACATGAGTAGCAACCATATACTCTACTTCAGTGGTAGACAAAGCAACTATGGGCTGCTTCTTACTCATCCCACTCACTACACCTCCAAACAAAGTAAAACCATAGCCACTAGTGAACCTTCGACTATCCAAGTCACCTATGTAGAAGTTGATAAATCCAACTTCACAGTCCCCAAGAATCACCTACATGCAAATACCTATCACATACAAAATACATTCAGAACCAAAGAAGATGTTCTATAAACCTCAAAGTAAAAATGCATTATTGAGAATCAATTATTACAAAGAGATCAATCCTTATGAAGGAGATCAAGAAACCATAAAATAAACCTAAAAGGGAAACCCTAGTGTGCACACTTAATAATTAATCAATTATTAATGTGCCTAAGTTTAGCTTAAGTAACTAAAGGAATAAGTGAATTAATTAACCAATATGATATAATTAATTAAGTGTAATAAATTATTACTCTAGCAACCTGTCCAATCTGAATCAACAAAACCCTACAAGTACAAAGATTTATCAATACTATTAGTAACAAAATAAACCAAACAATGATCAGGAGTACCTACAAGATATTCAAACACCCTCTTTGCATAATTCCAATTCTATCTACCAATGTTAGACATAAATCTACTCAAAACTCCCACTGCTTGTGCAATATCTGGTCTAGTGCAAATCATTGCATACATCAAACTCCCTACAATAGTAGCATATGGCACATTAAACATATCCCCAAGATAATCCTCAATTTTTGGACACATATCTAATGAAAGCTTAGTACCAATAAGTAAAGGAACTCTAACAGGATTACAACCTTGTATACTAAACCTCAACAAAATAGCATTCACATACTTAATTAGAGATAACTAAAGCTTTCTATTACCTTTGTCCCTTTTGATCTCCATTCCTAGAATATACCTGGCAGCTCCAAGATCCCTCATATCAAATGCACTTGAACCAACATACAAAATAATAACCAACATAGAATCACCAACACAATGAATGTAAACATGGTGATCCTCCTTGCTTCTAACAAAACCCAATTTCAAAAAAAATGAATCAAAATTTTGATACCACATTTTGGGGGATTGCTTTAAACCATAAAGATACCTTTTCAACCTACAAACCCAATGCTCTTTTCCTTTTACCTCAAAACTTGTAGGTTGCATATATATTTCTTCTTCAAGATCTCTATGCAAAAATGCAGTCTTAACATCCATTTGCTCAATCTCCCAATCATAAGTTGCAACAATGGATAAGAGAAATCTAATAGAAGTCAATTTAGCAACAGGAGAGAATATCTCACCAAAATCAACTCCCTCTCTTTGGGAGTAGCCCTTGGCTACCAGTCTAGCCTTGTACTTCTCCAATGACTTGTCTGCTCCAAAATTCTTCTTGAAGACCCACTTACATCTTATGGCCTTTATTCCTTTGGGAAAACAAACAATATCCCAAGTGTTATTGGAGTCTAAGGCCATCATCTCCTCCTGCATGGCTAATTGCAAAGACTCACAATCATCTACAGAAATAACTTTTGCTCAACAAAAACTACCTAAGCCTTGCAGTTTTATATTTACCCTTGCGGTTGCACCTTATTTTTCAAATGCTCACAAACCTCGGAGCCCTCCATGCCGCTTCCACGCGAAGCTTTTTGCTTTTCCTTCACTTTGCTTTTCAACAATCTTCATTTGCATGTCATGTGGCTTCTTTTCCGAGTTGCACCCGCCTCGTTCTTTATTTTGTTTGGAGCTCTCTAGGTGGTTCTCTCTCGGGGTTTTCTGCTGGGCGCCTTTTCAACTTTCTGTCAGGCTCCGTCTGAGTGACACGTGGCATTTCTTTTTCTGCACTGATTTCCTTGGAAATGCTAACGGATCTTTTGTACTTCCTGTCGCCACGTGTTCTCCCCTACTGCTGCATGGGTTTCTACTTTATGTCGTGGCCTCACTAGCGTGTTGTTGACTGGTCAATATTTATTGTGGCGGCTCGAGATGATCTGAGGCATCGATCACTGCACGTGGGTTGCTCTTCTTTGGATGCATCTCTAAGTGATGGGTTGGCCAATAAATGGGGCTTTGTTTTCTTTTATTAGGTTGTTGTTTAAGTTTTAAAAAACTCTCAAGCATTGAGAAGTAGGCCTCTTGTAATAGTTGCTTTCAATTCAAAGACTGCGGATTGTGCCAAATAAATTCGGTATTTCTGCTTTCAAGCATTTGTTAGGATTATTGACCTATGCTTTTATCTTTATTTTTGTATGAATGCCTGTTCTTCAGTTTTTGTAGCCTTTCATAGCTAAAATGAATGTAGACCATGTTTTCTTCGACTCTTTTGTGTTAAGATAAAGTTATGCTTGATTACATTATACAAATTAGAGGGTATTTTTGCATGATAAGTGCTTTTGAGAAAATTATCTTAATTAACAACAATTTAGTGGTTCAGGCCTTTGCATTCTACACTGTGCTCTAGTAAAGTTGTCTAAAGACTTTGGTGCATCGCCTTTAGTGTAAATTTTACATTCTTGCAATATCCTTCATATTCTACTTTACCCATTAAACGAAGAGTCGGCTTCGATAAAATCCTGGAGGTTACTTAGCTAGCGCATGGTGTCCCCCAATAGCTAAGTTTCCCATAAGGCTCATGCTACATGCAAAATATAATGTCAACAATTCTTTTTTTGGCACGCCCTGTGGGACCGCGAACTAACATGTTCGCTTGATCTTTATAAGTGTGTATGAGCCATCGACCTATGACTAGGTCATAGACTGCAAGAGTCCCTGGCCAGCTTGTTCCGCCTTTAGTTTCTGTGCACCCGAGGGGTCACCAAGGCAGCCCTTCACCTCCTCCATCTCCTCCTTCTCCGACATCACCTAATCCACCCACATATATGGCTGCTAGAAATTACGTAGCCTAGGACTCTGGCAATCCATTAGTAGCACCTGTGCCTCCTGCAATATGGGCCCCTATCCCCATTTTCGCTCTAAAGGCTATCCCTAAATATGCCTGGTACATGGCATATCGAATGAAAATGTAGCCCTCAGATTGTTGGTCGCCTCCTTCCGAGAAAAGATGCTAAACTAGTATAGGACCTTACAAGCTAGTACTATTGCTACGTGGGATCAGCTTGGGACCCCGTTTTATGAGCGCTTTTCAAACTCTGGTGACAAATTTTTGTTGTACCACCAACTGGAAAATATAAAGTGAGCCCCTCATGAAGCTCTTTCTAACTTCAATGTGAAATTCCATTCGACTTGGCAGAGAGTGCTTGTGGGTAGCCGACCACCTCCGGATCTAGCATTTATGTTCTACTTGAACTCAATCAATGTCGATATCTCCATGATGTTACAAGCTTTGGGTGGAGACACTCTTCTTGATGCCTATGCCCTAGCTGTCATTGCAAAAAGTAATCTGATCGCCGCAGGGAAGTTGGCATCGAGACCCATCATGCCATTATTCCTTGAGTGCAACACTGCAAAGGCCGAAGTTCCTTCCACCAGCACTCCTATAACTCATCCCCAATCTATGTACACCTATCCCGAAAGTGTTCCAAGCACGGCCCCAATGACAGCTCCTCTGGTAGTTCCTGTGCCTAATCCTATGGCTGTCGAGATGAACGAGATGAAAGAACAAATGCGGGCTATGACTAATGAATTGACCACCTTAAAGCGACAATAATACAGCTATCAAAAGTCTGCATACCAAAATTACCAAGACGGAAAACCTCTGTACCAATCAATTCAGTGGAAGGATAGGTCATGTGGGAATACCTCGACTCAGCCAAGTAACCAGATGGTTCTGGTAACCCTGCCTATGCAGACTGTTCATCCTAGTTCGAATAAGGAACTGGTAGTAGGACAAAAAAATTTGGTTGAAGATGCTAATTCATGGTGTTTTCCTTGCAATGATGCACACATACCACAAAATTATCTGCGGGCAAATTTGCAACAACAAATCACAGATCAACGTAGCCAGGTCAGCGCATCCATTTCTAACAATTCACCATATGCTTCTCAACAAATGGACAATGCAGTCTTTGCCGTGCAAATGTAGGGGATGTCTATCCAGCAAGAGTCGGACATTGTTCCGGACCAGGATCTCTTTTCTTGCATTGAAGGAGAAGAGTCAGCATTTTTCGAATGATATCCCTATAGGTAAAATACCCCGAGTGCAATCTAACTATAACACACGTTCCAAGCGTAGATTCATCGGAGAGTTCACAGCCTTACCTACCAAAGCTACATCACAACCGATGCCTAGCATAGTGGCAGGCCTATTGCCAATCCCATCATAGTCAGAAGCGGCTCTTCCTAGCTCTCCAATTCCACTTCCTCTAAAGGAGAAGTTTCCATCGATCACTCCAGCTAATGCTAAACCGTCAGACGTACCAGCCGTAAGGCCTATACCAACCGTCAAACTGAAGGAGCAAGCCACTACCACTCACCAAGTACGAGTGCAATTCAACGTGGCGGAACAACTGAAGAAGTCATCAACCAACGCTTCTTTGTGGGATGTCCTGGCTATTCTGAAGCAAAAGGTATTGCTACAAAAGTCGTTGTCAGTTGAGGAAGTTTCTAATGTTCTTGCTCTATCCAATAGAGAGGATGTATCCAGGCCCGACTTGGATAAAGTGCTAACAATTCAACCGGAGGAGAAAATTGAGTCCGAAAAGGAAAGTAAGCCTAAACCTAAGCCTTTCTTTCTAACACTAATTATTGGTGACAAGCTACTACATAACTGTATGATCGACTCTAGTGCTAGCACCACTGTCATGCCAAAGCAAGTAGCTGATGCTTTGGGTCTAAATTATGAGCCTCTGAATAAAGGAGTCATGCAGCTTGATGGAAACAAGGTTGATACTGTCAGGATAATCAAGGGATTACGTATGACTTTGTTTGCCTACCCTAGTATCACTGTAAATCAGGATACCATACTCATCGCTATCCCTCCTCTATTCGGGATTTGTTTGTCTCGAGAGTTTACTGCAAACGTCGGATGATATCTAGCGCTAGACTGGTCGCACTTGATTCTGAGGACTAAGCATGGGGCTAAGATGAAACTATTGTTAGAAACTCTTCATTCTGAACATGTTGTTGATGAGGCTTTGCTAAATTTTGAAGCAGCACACACTTCAATCTCTCAGGAAGAAAGGTACAATGTGGAATTTCTTGAAGAAGAAGAGGCTACTAGCTCTTGGACAATAGATGAAGAAAATTTGTTGAAATAATTTATTGATACAGACCCTTTCAGGAATTACCACTCAACTGGCCTTAGAACTTATGTTATACATGAAGAGGGGCAGATCATGCCCAAAGTTACCAAAGAGCCTGAAGGTGAAGAATCTTCCGAAATTTGGACTTTATACTTTGATGGAGCCAAATGTAGAATAGGAGTTGGAGCTGGGATTTGTTTGATATCCCCAACTGATGAAAAGACCTTGAGGTCTTACCACTTCTAGTTTGCATGTTCAAACAACGAAGCTGAGTATGAAGGTCTCGTCCATGGTTTAAGCCTTGCGGAACAGATGGGTGCTAAACAGAAAAGTGTCTTCAGAGATTCGGAGCTAGTGTGTAACCAAATCCATGGGACTTCTGCTACTAAAAACATCCATATGTGATCCTATCGAGATAGAGTCTGGGATCTGATTAACAACTTTCAAGCATTCAATATCCAGGCCCGAGAGAGATGAATTCCAAAGCTGACAAAATGGCAACTATAGGAGCTGAGTTTGAGCCGACCTCTAAATTATTAATAAATAATCATGCGGTGAGGGTAACCATAAGACCTTCTATTCCCGTGAACAATCAAGATTGGCAGGTGTTTGATAACGATGCTCATATTGCATCATTCCTCAAGTCATCTAGAAAATTTTCCGATCAGCTACAACCAAAGATCACCGAAGCTTACAAAGATCAAATCATTCAGTTGAACTCCAACAAGCTTCCAAGAGGCCTAGTTACTTTGGAGAGCCTTTTTTATTTTGATGATGCGACAAGGGACAAGAGAAAGCTGGTGGCGGATAAAGGCGATTACACCAATTTGCATATCGAGGAAGATAAGAAGCTCAAAGTTGGGAAAGAAGTCTCGCAAAAGAATAAAGATAGACTAAGACATTTCTACGAAGAATAGCCAGGTGTAGTAGCTTGGTCATATGATGATCTTAAGGGATATGATCTTGGAATCATCGAGCATACCATTGAGTCGTTAGAAGGGGCGAAGCCAGTTCACCAAAAATAGAGACCTGTGAACCCAAAGATAGAATCTCTCATGTCATAGGAGTTGAACAAGTTGATCGTGTCTCGAATAGTGTTCCCGATCAAACATAGCACTTGGGTGTCAAACCTGGTGCCAGTCCAGAAGAAAAATGGAGATATATGACTATGTGTGGACTTTCGAGACCTAAATAGAGCATCCTTAAAAGATCATTACCCCCTGCCTTCAATGGAAGTAATCCTGCAAACTGTTGTTGGCTCCGAAATATTTTCAATGCTGGATGGTTTTTCGGGCTATAACCAGATTCAAGTAAAGAAGGAGGATCAATACAAGACAACGTTCACCACGAAGTGGGGAACATATGCATACGCTAAAATACCTTTCGGGCTCTCAAACGTCGGAGCCATTTTTCAGAGAGCTATGGACATTGCTTTTAAAGATTTGATCCATAAGATTATACTCATCTACCTAGATGACTTAATAGTATTCTCAAAATCTGCTGATGATCATTTTGATCATTTGGAGCTTGTTTTCCAAAAATGCTAGGAATTCAGGATCTCCTTGAACCCGAAGAAGTGTGTGTTCGGAGTTCCCCAAGGAAAGTTATTAGGGTATGTTGTCTCCAAAGAAGGCATTGCCTTTGATCCAGAAAGACTGGATGCAATCCAAGAACTCTCATTACCCATCAACAAAAAGGGTGTGCAGTCCTTCCTAGGAAAAGTCAATTTTATTAGCCATTTTATCGTGGATTTTGCAAGTATTGTTTTCCCTATTACCTTAATGCTCAAGAAGGAGTAGATTTTCAAATGGATGATGGAAGTTAGAAAAGCTTTTGAGCTTATAAAGGAGGCTATTTCTTCCGCCCTTGTGTTGGTTAACCCGGACCTGTCGAAAGATTTTATTATGTATGTTTCTGGTGGTGGAAATAGTATTGCCACAGTGCTCATGCAGAAGGATGATGAAGATACAAGGGAGTCCCCTATTGCTTTCTACTCACAAACCCTGAAAAAGTACGAAGTAAAGTATAACTTTGTAGAAAAATAGGCCTTCGCCATTGTTAAGGGGCTCAAGAAGTTCTGACACTTGATATCATATAATAAGGTGATTATTTGTGTACCACATCCTAGTGTGTGAGAATATATCATGGAGGGAGAAATCACTGAAAAGAGAGCTAATTGGATCACCAAGATCCTAGAATAGGACATTGAAGTTAGACCTGTCAAGACCGTAAAGGGAAAAGGACTGTGCGAATATATCACTGAAAATAGTGAAACAACAACAAAGCTTGGAGCTTCGGAGCCTGTGCTAATAAACGAAGAGAATTCCCAAAGCAACTGGCTTGATGACAGAATAAATTTTATGCAGATAGGAAGGTATCCAATTGATCTCACATCCTTTAAAAGACATTTCTATCGCCTACAGAATAGCAGTTATGTCGTTTTGGAGGGTAGCCTATTTAAAAGGAAATTTAACGACATCCTACTAAGATGTGTGAATGAGGAGCAAGCCAAGAAGATTTTAGAGTAATACCATAACAGCCCTACCGGTGGACATTTTTTTGCAAGAACCACGGTAATTAAAATTATATGTGTGGGGTACTTTTGGCCAACACTTTTTAATGATGCATTTTCATTGATTAAGTCTTGCAAGGAATGTCAGTTTTATGTCAGAAAGAGACAAAATGTCACCATGCCTTTGAGGCCTATAGTGGTAGAAGAACCTTTTGCTCAATGGGGTTTATATTTCATTGGGATGATTAACCCTGTTTCTATAGCTGGACACAAAAGGATACTAACAGCAACAAACTATTTTACTAGGTGGGTAGAAGGAGTGTCGTTGAAAAATGTGACTGAATTGGAGATTGTTAATTTTCTAGAAGAACTAGTGGCCAGATTCGGCCCACCTAAAACACTTATCTCTGACAATGCTAAGGCTTTTCCTGGCTCAAAAATGAGCTAGATCGCTCTAAAATATGGAGTGTTCCTGAAAACCTCCTCTAACTACTATCCCCAGGTAAATGGTCTCGCAGAGTCTACTAATAAAAACCTCATTAGGTTGATCAAAAGGATAGGCTCGAAACATCAAAAGGAGTGGCATATGAACCTCTAGATAGCACTCTGGGCAGATCGAATTACACCGAAGCAAATACTGAATACTTCTCCTTATGAGATGGTGTACGGGAAGGAGGCATTGCTCCCCATCGCATGGAAATTCTCGCCCTACAATTGCTCAAGTCCCTGGAAATTGAACAAAATGGGGCGATGGAGGTGCGTTTTTTTGAGTTGCTCGAGGTGCAAGAGAAAAGAGAACATGCCCTAGAAGCAATGAATAGCCGCCAGCAGGTGGTAAAGAGATGGTTCGACAAAAGAGCTTCTGATCAAGGTTTACAATGCGGAGATTTAGTCCTCAAATTCAATGAGCGCAGAGCACTGCCCAGACAACACAACAAATTTGACAGTCTCTGGGAAGGGTCATTCAAGATTTATCAGTGCAAACAGTTCAACTCTTTCGAATTGGAAGATATGGAAGGTAACGCCCTGAGTATTCCAGTCAATGGAATACATCTTAAAAAATTCTATTAATTTTGCCTATGTGTTATTTTTGTACATTTCTATATATGTAATTACTCTTCTCGGCTTTAAGTTTTGGATCCTCTCGGTGCAAGAAGTGAAATATAGCAATGATGTAAACAATTGAAAGAATGGGCTAAGTGGTCTAAAAAGCACATATATTATATTCATCAGAGTTGAAAATTTTACAATATATTTGGGCCTAGGGCCTTATATTAAAATTTACACATGCCCGCTATAGCGCAGAGCCTGTCAGCTTAGAAAAGAAAAATTTGCAAAAAATCATCTTCATTCTCAAAATATCATTGGGAAGAACCAGCGATCATGGCAGTAGGCGGCGCAGGGTTGGGAAACACCATTCTTTCAAAATCTTCATACCACTGAAAATTTTGAAATCGCTCAATATAGTGCACACACATCAGGAAATAACAGCCTGCGCAGACTTTGGCATGATGCTCCTCGTAGGTTTCCAGCTCGAATCCGAAAAGAAAAGGCCTGGTTAGAATGATGCCTCCATGCAGCAGCTGCAAGCAAATCTTCCGAACTAAGGCAATCCCATGATCAAATTGGGTCGCACGCACAATCTGCTCAAGGCCTCCGAGGTAGCGCCGAGGGAAGACCCGTTTCGTCAGCTTTAAAATCTTACGCTTGGAGACGATGGTGTCCAGTAGCGAGGCGAAAAAGTGGGAGTAAATGCTGGTGTTCACCCGGTACTGCTCTTCATACTGCACACAATCCTTCCCAAGGAACCACTTGATTGCTTTCACATATAATAGGTTTTTCGCACCTGTCATACGCTTTAGGCGCCTGCATATAATTTTGCCAAGAAAGATAGCCTGGGTCTTTTTACAGGTAAGCCTCATTGGTGTTTCCATGTTGTCTACTTTTCTAGCTAAATTAAAAATCACTAAGGAAACAGGAGCTTACTGAGCTAGAAAGGCTTGAGGATGTTGTGTTTTGTGATGCTTCACAAAGGATCTTATTTATAGAATGGCTAAGGTTCGCCAGACGAAGAAAATCATGATTATCAGCTGAGCCCGAGTGTGTCGCATTGCCTCAATTTTCAGGATTTTGGCGTGCGAGGTGATGGGAAAGTGTAGGTGCAACATGCAACTTGCTCTATTGAGTTGCCACATCAATTCACAGATTGGACAGGTGTCAATAAAAAGACGCATCGCCGTCTCATCCGAATCAAATGAAATTATAGAGAAAATCTATGTTGGGTGATGTGCCCCATACGAGCATTGAAATTAATTAATGCAGGTAACCTATAGGGAGGCTTGCAGTGTTGGCCTGGTTCGTCTTTCGAGATAAAAATCTATCTCCGTCACACGTGAAAGATTGTCAATTAAATACTCAAGCAATTTGGCTGGTTGGTGATCTTTTCACTCGGATTAACTGGTAACGCCTAGTAGCAACTTGAGATAAACGGCTGGCATGTACCTTTTTCGGCCGCCTTCCTCGAGAAATCACAAAATCAAGTTATGGCATGCAAAGAAACATACTTATTGCAAAAGTTACCAAGAATTGAACAATTAAGGCATTCGCAAGAAGGGAGAGGTTTTCAGAAAAGCTAAGCCATTTGCCAAAGGTTTGCAGAAAAAACTCTTGCGAATATACAATGGCTGAAATTGCAAAGGACCCTTCATGGGTCCTGGCTCCAGTGAGTCTAAGCGAGCAAATGAGGAATGAACCCCATATGTAGCTTTACGATGGGGAGTCTTTTTCCACTCCGGGCATACCTGCAAAGCCCAGTTGGCCTTTCACTCACCCGGTGAACCAGAAGTTATTAAGCACTGTTCCTCATAGAGACTAGGCAATGGTCTTGGAAGATTGGGATAACGTCTTCGATCATGAGTTATCTTGCAATCCTAAGAGCCTTAGGGAGGTCGCATGCAAAAGAATGAAGCATATGACGGACCAATTTCACAAACGGCTATGGTACTGTGGGCTCGCATAGTACATGGTTCCCTTGGTGCAGCCTTTCCCAGAGGTTGTGGCAGCATGCGTGACACGTTTCGACCCGAACATAGGGGCTATCAACGGCAAAAATTTCAAGGTAGTCATTAGCCCTTAGGTTATTCAGGATATGTTGTGCATCCTGCTTCCCTTGGGGAATGAGGTTGAAAATTTTGAAATGGAAAGAATGTAGCGAAAAGGGGGAGAGCTCCAGTCGGGGCCACATTTTTATCATTCCGAGCTTCAACAAATGAGTAGTTCAACCCCAACCAAATTCCCTTTCAGTTTGAAGGATCTGAAAGGTGCGACTTCTTCTATCGCTTCTATGCTGGCGATGGTGTGCGGTCTAGACTTAGACACGAGCGTTTTTCAATTTCAAATGTCCCTCTGCTTTATGTTGAAAAAAAATCGCGAGTCTCTACTCCTAGACTTTGCAAGATTTATCAGTGATGGAATTTGGGGTCGGCTCTAAGTTTAGGTATTCATCTTTCCTGGCTTACTTTATTTTGCACCAGAATGTGGATTACTTTTCAACGTCTATGCTTTTGCCTGTTTTTGATGAGGGTGGCTTAAGGAAGTTGGTTTCGACATGGACCCCTGTCATGTCAAAAACCTTTGATTCTTATGCATTCTCGGATGCATTCATAGCCCCGGCTATAAGGGCTTTGGATAAGGATGGCATAAATATGACCTAATGCATATCACCCCGACATAAGTCCTCGTTGGGGAAGTTAACTCCACCCTGTAACTGGTTCTTTGGTACGGATTTCACCATGCTCTGCATGCCAGGATTCATCTAGGAGCCTTTCTGACTTCCTCGTTTTCTTTCCGACAAAGTGTTGGCCCTGGAAGTAATGAGGCAGCTATGTACCCTTGAAGATGATTACTGGGGAGGAAAGCACTTAACCTCCCATTTATTGTTGCCAATCATGTTCTGGCTTTAACTTATTCAGTTTTGGGCCTTTGATATTCCAGCCAGCTAGTTCCTTCGAGTAGCTTCCCCTGATGTTCCTAACATCTTTCAACTTTCCTGTAAGCAAACCTCTAATTAGATCTTTAGATATCATCATAAAACATGCTTAAACAAACCATACCTTTCATACATGCACCAGAGGCGGAACCAGGCAGAAACAAGACCTAAAACAATCTCTTTTACAATACTGCTAGACTCGGAGCCAAAACCAATACAGATAATTCACTAACAATAAATGGGCTCAGAGTTAGAATCGGAATGGTGATCGGAACCGAGATCGGAATGGAAAACGGATTTGGTTTTTCTTCAGATTCTTATACTTTCATTTTCTATTTCCATTCCGCCTATGCTTCCACCAGGTTATTTATTATTCCAAAGAAGAATTCTCGCTATATGCGGAGCCGAAAAGGGGTTGAGAATGGAATCGATAACTTTTGCAAAATAAAATTTTCAAGTTCAAGATCGATTCCGATCCCGTCTCCGCTTAGGTTGACCATGACATCATCAAATATTTTATCGATTTAACACATAACTTCGTGATTAAAACCGAGGTCGCTTAAAACAAAAAAGGGGCTTTAAAAACATTACATTCATATGACCATGGGGGAACGACTGTATATATTTTTCTTTAGGGCATCATATTTTAACTATTTAAATGCGATCACTGACAGACATGAAACCCTAATCTAACAAACCTAATAAAAACTAGGGCACGGGTTTTAAACCTTGTCATTTACCAGAACAAAATACACAACAAAACCCTAAGTAAAAATGATAAATCTAATCTACCTCACTATAGATCCTTAACTTTAACCAACACCATTCAAAATCCTAATTTAATCTAATCTATTACAAATCAAAACAACACGACGTGATCACGACTAAACGTGAAAGCGACCACACTTTAAAATAAAAAGAATCAAAAATGACAATACAAGAAACCCCAAAATAAGCAAACAAATGAAATAAAATAAGAACCTACTCGTACAATCATACCAAGAAATACAAATCCATTTAGAATGAAATGATTCAAAGCACAAGTAGATATAAAGCAAAATGCAATAAACACGAAGAACACTAACAATAAGAAACCCTACCTCAAACGCAAAAGAACCTGAGCTAACCTTCGAACTGATTGACATGCAATATCCTTCCTTCCTTTCGATCAATTTACTCAAATGAACTCCGCTATTGCTCTTTCGTGCTCCTTAATCTTTCACAATGATAATAATGACTCGTTTAATCCTTAAATGAAGGTAAAAATGAACATTTCTACCTACACGAGTAGTTGTCATTAATGCATTAACACGCAGTTAAGGCGGAGTCAGAACTGAAAGAGAACGAACACTTCTCTTTAGTGTAACTCCAGTCAAAAAGTCAACAATCAAAAAGTGGCGGGGGCGGAACCAAAAAATGGAAACTGATTCGAAAGTTTAAGAAAATTCCAAACTTAGTTCCCATTCCAGTTCTGGGTCCACCAACTAAACACAAACAAAACAAAACACAAAAAGTAAAGCATACGACCGACATACTAAAAGTAAACATAAGGACCTAGACTAAAAACGAAATACAAATAGCGGAGGCGGGGGCAGAATCGATTATGATTTTGCAATTTTTGATAAAGACCAACTTAACACCCGTTCCGGCTCCGGTTCTGCTAAAGAAAAAACAAAAGCAAATAGAAAAGACTGTCGAGATGAGAACCCAAAGAAGTTTCAAAAGAACTTTCATAACCTGATTCATTTCCGATTCCGGTTCCGACAGGCTAAACCAAAAACAAACAAAGTTTTAGAAGCAAAATAACTCCAAACTTTGTTAGAAAAACAACAAAGGGAAAAGAACAACAAGGGGGGCCCATTTTGACCAAGGAAAAAGATGGGGTGGTTATGCAAGGCATAACAAATGGTGACTCGGCTGGAAAAATGGTTTACCCATTTTCAAGATACCTTAAGAAAATTTCAGTCAATTCCTAAACGTTTCATCAATTCTTGCAATTACTTCTTCAATTTCTCATTCTCCCTCTCCAACTCATTCCTAGTTTGTACCTCTTTCTTCAATCTACCCATGATTACAGCACTAGAACCTTCATACTCCTCAATGTCTTGCTCCATAAAAGCATGCCCCAAATCAATGGTCTACACATGATAGTCCTTTGCAGTCACCCCATCTCTATCTTTGTCCTGAGCAGGGGTAGCAATATGAGCCACTTTGTTGCCTGATCCATCCCTCTCAATCCTAGATACAACCCTAGCCCTCTTCTTGGTCTTACTTTTTCCAATGTTAGCCATTAGATCATCCCAATTAGGAGGAGTGTCCTCCACTATAACCATTTTTCTCTTTAATTTTGTATCCAGCCATCCTAGAATAGTGGACTCCATTTGCACTTTATCTTGACCATCATCATTTTCCTTTTGAGCACTGGATGCATCCTTCTCTACACTTGGCTCCGTAGGGATCTCCTTAGTCAAATCCTCCTTATCCTGGGACTGTTCCTCCCCTTTATCTTGTGTTGGTGAAGAAGTCTTAGCTGGTACCTCCTCCTGTTGAGGAGATTTGGTCAATTTTTCTTCTACAGGTGAATCTACATGGGCCACCAAGGGGGACTAGATCACCTTATCAATTTCTACCTCTACATTGTAGAGGTCTCCCTCTTGTAATTCTTCTTCACCCAAGTCCTTAGGGTCTTCATCCTTCCTTGGCTCCTCTGGCACACTACTAGTATCTTGAGAAAAGGGAACAGTTTCCTGTTCAATGACAGAACTAGTCACAGTAATATCCTCCCTTATTGTAGCATCCTTTGGGGAAGGATTCCTTGACCTCCTCATATATACCTATGTTATTTCCCTTGAACTTTCTATCTCCACCACAGGTGCCTCAACCTCCTTTTCTGGTTTGGAAGTTTCTCTTTCCTTTTGTGAGGTTCTTACAATTCTTCTTCTTTTGAGAAAAGGAGCAACAACTTCTACTTCTTCCTTTTCTTCCTTATCTTTCTCAGTCTCCTTTCTTGAAACATGCCTCCTCTTTTTGGCAATGGGATTTCTTTGTTTACTTACATCTGTTACCTATTTAGTTTGAACATCCCTAACTTTAATATTGAAGGGAGAGTCCACCTTGGCCTTACCCTTATGATCTTGTTTATGTGATTCCTTAGAAGCAGAATGAGAATCCAAGTCTCCCATCAAATCATAGGTGCACTAGACACCTTCACTTTCTAGCTCTAATACCTTGTGATTCAGCCACATTTTGGTATACTTGATCACCAAAGTCATAATTTTCTCCAACTCTATATTTTCCTCCTCCAACCAGTCAATCTCTCCAACTGGTTTGTCTTTCACAGCCTCAAAGATATGACCCTGAATCAGATTTCCATCCTCTTCCACCTGGTCAGGAATAGCCTTTATGTTGTATAATCTTACTAAGTCCACCGACAGCCTAGAGAATTTCTTCTTCCTTACATCAAATTCATCGCCAAGGTTAGCCCAATAATCTTCAATGCTATCCTTGTGGTTGTACTCCCTATTGGCCTTCTTTTGTGCTTCACCATTAATATCAAACCGTGCCCTCTTAGAATGGAAGGAGAGATGAAAAGTACTCATCTCCTCCTGAGAAGCATGAGCAGACTAGATTGAGGGACAAACCTCATTTGTTCCTATCTTCAAGGGGAAATCATTCCCAAACCCTATTTTATGTTTATCTCCCTTCACAATCACATCAAAGTCACAAATTTGCCTAGTGACCTCCAATAGTATAATATGATCAATCGGGTACCTTGGGAGTTTGTAAGGAGACCTTTGACATCCATCAATCCTAATGTAGGAGAAAGTGGGAAACTGGATGAACCATGCCCCATACTTCCTTATCAATCCCTCGGCCTTGTTCGAAACCCTCACATGCTTTGCACCCTGTTGCAACCTGGTAATATACATTGTAAAAGCATCATTTTCTCTTCTATAGCTACCTCCTGTTAGGTGTCATTGTGGATATACCTCATAGATTGCATCATGTCTGAATACACCTCTATTGCTCAACCCCTTGTATGGGTGGAATCTTGCCAATGCATACACTAGGTAGGAATTCATGGTGAAAGTCTTGGTATGCAAGACATTGCACATATTCCCATGGATCACTGCACTTATGGTACCTAGCCAGTGGTAATTGACACCTTGTTCCATCTGAGAAATAACACTGAACATCCAACCCTCAAATACTCCTACACTCTTCAATCCCACCAACCTGCTGAGGAGAGTGATGGCATTATAGTATTCCTTCCTGAATTTAACGGAAAAGACTGATATACTTAAGATAAGTCTAAGCTGGAATCTCAGATGTATGTGCTCATGAGTTATTTCTAAATCTGAGTGTGTGCTTATATTGTGCATCATTCTTCATAGATACTTTCTCTACTCTTTGAACCACCATACCCAAAATTCAAGCTACATGAGTTGAGTCTTTTAACTATCATGCAGTAACATCCTAGGTATTGCTCCGCTGCCAGACAGGCATCCATAGCCCCGACGGAGATGCCTCTAGTTCTCACAAAGCATTGCTCTATTGCCAGCCAGGCGTCCATAGCCCCGATAGAGATACTTGATTACCCACTTAAAATTGAGCTTTCCTTTTCTTTCTTTCTTTTTTTCCTTCTTTTTTTTTCACTTGTGGAAATTCTTTCATGCATCTTTCTCAATATTTAGATTCCATGAATCTAAAATATGGGTTGAGAACTACAATGGATTTCATGATAGTCTTGGAATCAGATTTTTCACTTGAATCAAAGGTAGAGTCATTCTAAAACAGATAGGCACCTATTCATGCAGATGTTTTATCTAATTTGATGACATATTTTTGATGATAATGCATGAGATATTCACAATGTATCTTATTATCTTTAAATAACTTCTCAAACCCAAACTAGAATGATCATAAGACATAAGTTTCAGAACGACATCCTTTTCAATGACGATCATGAAAATACCTAAACGAATTTCTCTCCTAGTACCAATAGTATATTTGAATAACAACCCCAAGTCTTGAGATGAACAAAATAAAGATCCCCAACAAAACAAAACTCAAAAAAATAAACAAAAACAAAATAAAGAAACAAAAAAAATCAAAACAAAACAACAACAAAAAGAAAAACAAACAAAACAACGACTTAATTACATATGATACAGTATAATACATTATCCTCCAAAAATATCAGGCGTTCTATGCACCAAAATAGTGCTTGAGAAACTGACTATTAATTGGTAATGGAACAGGCTCTCCTGTTAAAGTACTTAAACAAAAAGCATTTTCACTTCATTTGAGCTTCATACATCCTTTGGAACCTAGTGTTAAATAAGGGCAATGGTTCATGGTGTTCCTTCCTTATGGTGGCAAATTGGTGATATAATATTGCAGGATCCACATAAACCCTGAATTGATTAACAAAAGCATTTTCTAAATTTGTCCAATCCAAAATAGATCCCTGGGGCAGATTTAGATACCAATTATATGTCATATCTCCTAAACAGTAGGGAAATAGTCTACATACCACATCTTGATGAGCAACCTAAGCTCGTGTGCAAGCATCCTTGAATGCTTGTATATGTTCCTCAACACTTATTGATTCTCCATGCATGTATTTTGGACTGAACCTCTCTGGGTTCTTTGGTAAATCATGGAATCCCCTAGGAATAGTCCCTAACGGGGAGGGATTATTCACAAAGTAAGCCATTGGTGGGAGTGGTTGGACAGGTGGTGTTATAGGATGAATTGGTGGTGAAACAGGCCTATTTGGAGGTGATGACTTAGGTGGAACTGGTGGTGGTGTAGGTGGATTTGGAGAAAATCCAGGTGGAGTAAGTGGTGGTGGTAGTGTAGGTAGAAAAACCCTATGAGCATGAGGTCTTGGTCTAACTGGGGCTTGCAATTCTTGTAATGGTTCAGGATCAGTAGAAGATCTAAGAATCCTTCCATACTTGTCCGGTGAGAATGACCCTATGTGAGCCAGCTTGTTCTTTCAGGCCCTCCTTCTAGTGCCAACTTTTGTTGATGGTGAAAATGACACAAACAACATTAAAACATAATATTTCTACTCTATTTCTCCTGAAAAAGAAAGACAACATGTAGTGGCCTAACTCCCAAGGTCCTGGTAGTTGGTTCTCAACTGTTTGGTGTCACTCAATTGGTTCATGCAACGGTAATGTTCAAGGGGCCTATGCT
>CM021103.1:466071368-466107870 GCA_007115665.2 Sequoiadendron giganteum
GTACAAACTAATAAGGCCTAAGGGGGGAAAATATGGACCAAATTGAATCGGTTGAAAGAAGGGGATACGTGTTCTAAATTTTTATTTAACTATCTCAAATATATACATAAAAAGAGAGAGATTGGCCCTATTTGGATTGACTAGACATAGGTTAGTAATACCAAAAACATTAAAGAGGATTTCATAAAGTTTTATATCAAAGGATTTTCAATTCTAAGGACAATTATAAATAAGCACAAGAGCTTTGTAAGAAAATTATCCCTAGTTAAATTAGTGAGGATGCCAATAGTTTGAAAATTTTCATTAGCAAGGATGAAATCATTAGAGCTATTCAAAATTTCAATAATGGAAAGTCTCCTAGTTTAGATGGGCTACCTATTCAGTTCTACAAAAAGAATATTGATTGGATTGCAGATGATGTGTTCCTGGTCTATAAAGAAGCTATTGATAGAGGCTCTTTGGGGAGGGATATAACCAAGGGCATCATTAAATTTCTTCCCAATGATGGTGATAAGAATAAAATAAATAATTGTCTAGACTAATTATGTTCCTCAATGTCTCATATAAATTTTTTGTTAAAATAATAACACTCAGACTTACTTATATTCTTCCTAATTTTATTAAAATGCTACTCAGACTAGATTCATTAAAGGATCTTGATTTATTCTAGAAAACTTGATAACTAGTTGGGAAGCAATGAATTAGGCTAAGAACACTAGTCAAAATTTTGGCATGCTTTTGCAAGACAATGAGAAATTTTATTATAGCGTCAAATGGACATTCATTAATATGACCTTGGAGACCTTTGGATTTTCCTTTTTTTTGTAATAAATGGTCAAGGTTTTATTTAAAGACACTTCTACACAAATTGATGTTAATGAATCCCCCACTAATCCTTTCTCCCTACAAAGGTCAATCGGGCAAGGTTTCCCTCTTTCTCCTACATTGTTTGTGATTTCTTTTGATGGCTTGTATTATTTATTGAGAACTAGTAGTGTTGGTGAAAAATTCAAAGGGTTTTTTCTTCCAAACAATGGTCCAATTTATTGAATATACAATTTATATGGGATACTACACTTTTATGGATATAGAAGAGAATAATTTTGATGGTGGGTGTGTGCAAGAAGTTGAGTCCACATTTTGGCCAAAAAGTGGAAGTGTTTTCCCTAATTTTTAGAATTTGTCACATTTGACCTTAAAATTTGAGGCACTTAAAGATGGAATCTTGAAAAAAGTCACAAATCATAAAATGTAGTACTCACAGTCTAATTTCCAAATACATAATTGATTTCAATACCCAGATGATAAAAAATGATTTTCAATAGGTGTTTCTAAAAACCACTGTTTAAAAGTCACTTTTTTTTACCATACCATGCACATGTATGTCATCCATATTTTGACTTAAACAATTATATTTTTCTAAATCCTTTTGGGAAAAGATTCGTAACTCACTGAAGCACGTTTTCAATATTTTTTTTGTAATTTTTTATTTAATATTTTTTTTGTTGAATTTTTATCGGCCATATTTGTTGTTTTGAAAAATCACCGTGTACGCCACGCATAAGATGACCTAAACTTATCATTTTTTGAATTTAGTTAATTGAAAAGAATTGTTTGAAGTACATTATGGTGCAATTCATTTTACAAAAACATATTTTAATAAAAGTTATTAAAATACTAAAAAACCCTAATAATTCAAGTTTATGGACCAATTTCATTAGAAATTAATTAAAGAACAGAAAAAATAATCAAATTGTAAAAAAAATTACATATTTGGAATCAACATCGTCTCATCTATAATGGGTTTTAATTTTGTCAAAAAATTTTGCAAAATAGGTCTTCAGATATATGTCCAAAGTCACTATTTTATTGTGACATTAACATGACCTTCAAGTTGCAAGTCAAACCAGGTCCAAAGCTTAGGTTCGGGTCCCCAAGCCATTTCCCGAACCAAAAAACAAGCCAAAAACCTGACCAAAAATTCATATTTGAAAAAACAGGATCACGTTTTAAAATGGGATCATGTTTCATAAAAAAATAACTTATTTATGGTTCTACAAAACGGGATCCTATTTTGAAAATTGCTAAAAATGGAAAGTTTTCAAAATAGGATCTTGTTTTGAAAACTTGCCAAAAATGGATTTTTTTCAAAAATTGAAAATTTCTAAAAATAGAAAGTTTTCAAAATGGGATCTAGTTTTGGCTTTCCTTCCTGTTTTGAAAACTTTCCATTCTTAGAAATTTATGTTTTTGGAAAATTTTCAAAACGAGATCCCATTTTTTAAAATTAGGCTCGGGATCCCATTTATTAAAAAGCGGGATCCCGTTTTTTGCAAGCCGATTTCAATTTTTTGCTTAAAGAAAAAACTTCCATGTTTCGTGGACTCATCTTTGTGCTTTTACCCTGGTATGCTGAATACACTTAAAATATCTTATGTATGGCTTCTGGTGCAAAGATCTCAAATATTAAATATACTCTTCTTAGCTAGAAAGGCATTCCTATGGAGTGGTTTAACAAAAAAACTTATGTAGAGGGGGGGAGGGGGGGGGGAGGGGGAGCCGGCGGGGTCCTAATAACCAGGTTAGATATCTTGGTACATATTTTTCCATTAATCCTTTTGTTAAGGATACATGGAACTAGATATATGATAAAATTGATAAAAAATTATCCAAGTGGAATAGACAATGCCTATCAATGGTGTGTAGAATTTAGGTCTATCAAAAAAATAATCCTCCTATAGTATTTACTGTGATTCTATCTAGCTCTTTAGTAGTTATCAAATTAATAATATCCATAAAATCATTAGGAGATTTCTCTTGTCTAATTGAAAATGTAATAGGAACAGAACTATAGTAAATTGGCAATAGTGTTGTACATGGATAAAAATCAATGTGGTCTTGGATTAAAGGATTTGAAGATCCAAGGTGATGCTCTTGAATCAAAATGGATAATTGATGCCTTTATTAGAGATGAACCTTGTAAAATCCTTATCAAAAGCAATACTTAAAATTTTGTTCCAAAAAAGCTATGTAATGGAAAGAGCTTCATCCCCATGATATTATCTTTAGTAGGTCATTTATTACGACCTTTGACTCTAATGTGCTTAGGAGTAGTTGGAAAGCTTGGGAAGTTGTGAGAAGTCAAGTTAATGGTTGTAGTGCTTACAATAAAAAGGATTAAAGGATTTGTATTTTTATGTCTATGTGGTGGAACCTCTAGTGAAAAAATAAACCTCTTGCTCTCTTCCAAGGACGCCTTGCTAAATAATGAAATAGTTAAGAGTTAGTGTTTCCAATGAAATTCTTGATGGAGCTTATCTAAGAGATTGGTGGGGGTTTAGCAAGAAGTTTGGATTGCCTCGATCCTAGGAAATAACTTACTCTACATGCTTAAGAAAACTTGTAAAATTAACTTTCGGGTCATTAATATTGGCTTTGACTATGAAATATATGGAAAATTTATGTGGATGGATGGATCTATGATTTTGAAGGTCAACACCAAAAGCATCTACAAATGTTAGCTAATTTCTAGGAGGCCATTAATAATGTGAATATGAGCTAGAATCTTGAGCTTAGTTATAGTTGATGGGTTAAAAGTTTTAGTGGTTGTTGGTGTATACTTCTTGAACCAAAAAATCCCTATTTTTAATGGATTATTTTACCTAAGAGGTTGGTTGTGGGAATGAACTATATTAAGTATGACCCTATTAACAGGAAGTGTAGGTTTTGTAATGTGCCTGAATCTATTGACCATATATTTTTTATTGTGACTTTGCCAAAAATGTTTGGTCATTTTTATATAACCTTAAGGGTTGTAATTTAATAGGGTTAATTTCTCTTGGTATGAAATCCTATTTGGGTATGTTGAAGGGATTAAAATTAAATGCAATTATTTTTGTTTGTTTTGACTAGTGAGGTTCTTGGGCTCTTGTGGAAATTGAAAAATGAGGATAAATTTCAGGGCAAGTGGAGACACCTTACAAAGTCTTCTAAAATACTCGTGCTATATCATGTTGTGATGTAGGCTACTATGATGATTAAGATATCTAAATAAAAGTTCATGGATCTCATGGATGAAGGACACTCCTATATTAAGACATCCGAAATAAAAAAAATTTAGTTCTAGTCGCATGATGCTAGACAACATGGTGACAAGTTCTTTAAACAATATTTGTAGTTTCGAGAAAAAAAATAACAAAAGCTATAAGTTTCAAAATCTACTAGAAGATATGGGTCTCAAAAATAAAGATACATACTTTGATGGTGCTAATCTAAAGGTGGTTAGGTCCAAAATGCTAATATCTCTACTATATCACCACTTATGGGGGTTTTTCAAATTGATAGCTATAGTGAAAGTTGTAACAATAACAATTAAGTGGTGATGCTTAGACTCAAGATGGAGCCTTGTTTGATCAATTACAAAAACATGACGTTTTGATGTTGATTCTTCTTTTGGTATATGTGCTTAGATATAACTTTTTAATCCTCTTCAATTACTAGATGATCTTGTCTTTTTGTTCTAGTTGCTCATAGTTTGGCGTTGTGAACTCATATTGTAACCTACTTTTTCTTTGGTAATAGATTATCAATTCAAAAAAATAAAAGAACTGGCCCATTGTAATTAGATAAAGTTCAACACAAACTTCCCAAATAATTAGATAAATTTTGACACTTTGTTTGTACTCTAAAAAATAAACTAGGTTGTATTCCTTACCCAATAGAAAAAACATATAAAAATATAGGGCATGAAGCCATCCATTCCTATATATTATATGCCCCCATTATGATAGAGGTGGTAGTAGATAGTTTTTTATTTTTGTGCAATTGGATTCTATTCCATGTGTAAAATGATAGGTGATGTAAGGTGCCTTTAATCACTTGGAGTTAAGGCTAGAGATGGGATCAACCTAACTAGACTATGGATAGAGAAGTGCCTATATAGATATTAGTCCACATGTGGATAGATGTAGAGAATTTGTAGACTACCCTCTATCGATATATAGGGAGGGTGGTTCTATCATACATGTGTCCACTTGGTTGGGCTTCATTCCCTATATATCTTTATATGGGCACTTTTTTTACTCTATATGCTATACTATAACCAACCACATAGATGCCTAGGATATAGTGAACTCCATGCAACTTATAACTTAGTCAAATTTCTAGTCAGATATAAAAAAGAGGGGAGAGGTCCAACTAATATAGATAGTTTGATCTTTTTAACACTAAATTGAATAGATATTAGTGGTTATCTCTATAGAATATTCCTTCCCCTATAACAAAGTTCATATACCATTTTGGGTTGGGTCTATATAATATTCCTTCCCCTATATCAAAGTTCATATACCATTTTAGGTTAGGTTGGGCTACTCTATTCCATCACAAGAGAGAGGGTCCACTTATCTATATGTGGCATTTGAAGACGGGTCCACTTATCTATATATGACATTTGAAGACACTTAAACATCATTTTTCAATTATTAAACAATTTATAGTGATTTTACACCCTATTCATACGAAAAAAAGTAACCAATAATTGTCCTTTTTAAATTGACCAGAATGTATTTTTGACCATTGAATTGAATAATATGCCTCATATCCACATCTATAACCCCTATCATACTCAGACTAATAACTCTATTTGAAAAGAATTGTTTGAAGTACATTTTGGTGCAATTCATTTTACAAAAAAATATTTAAATAAAAAGTTATTAAAATACTAAAAAACCCTAATAATTGAAGTTTATGGACCAGTTTCATTAGAAATTAATTAAAAAATAGAAAAAATAATCAAATTGTAAAAAAAATTACATATTTGGAATCAACACTATCTCATTTATAATGAGTTTTAATTTTGTCAAAAAATTCTGCAAAATAGGTCTTCAGATATATGTCGAAAGTCACTATTTTATTGCGACATTAACATGACCTTCAAGTTGTAGGTCAAACTAGGTCCAAAGCTTAGGTTTGAGTCCCCAAGCCTTTTCCCAAACCAAAAAACAAGCCAAAAACCCAACCAAAAATTCATATTATCCCGTTTTGAAAATTGTTAAAAACGGAAAGTTTCCAAAAATGGAAATTTTTCAAAACAGGATCCCGTTTTGAAAACTTTCCATTCTTGGAAATTTCCGTTTTTGGAAAATTTTCAAAATGGGATGTCGTTTTCTAAAATTAGGCTCGGGATCTCGTTTATTAAAAAGCAAGATCTCATTTTTTGCAAGCCGATTTTGATTTTTTGCTTAAAGCAAAAACTTCCATGTTTCGTGGACTCATCTTTGTGCTTTTACCCTGGTATGCTGAATACACTTAAAATATCTTATGCATGGATTCTGGTGCAAAGATATCAGAGATTAAATATACTCTTCTTAGCTAGAAAGGCATTCCTAAAGAGTGGTTTAACAAATAAACTTATGTAGGGGGGGTGTCCTAATAACCAGGTTAGATATCTTGGTAAACATTTTTCCATTAATCCTTCTGTTAAGGATACATGGAACTAGATATATGATAAAATTGATAAGAAATTATCCAAGTGGAATAGACAATGCCTATCAATGGTGTGTAGAATTTAGGTCTATCAAAAAAATTATCCTCATATAGTATTTAAACTATGATTCTATCTAGCTCTTTAGTAGTTATCAAATTAATAATATCCATAAAATCATTAGGAGATTTCTCTTGTCTAATCGGAAATGTAATAGGAAGAGAACTATAGTAAATTGGTAATAGTGTTGTACATGGATAAAAATCAATGTGGTCTTGGATTAAAGGATTTGAAGATCCAAGGTGATGCTCTTGAATCAAAATGGATAATCGATGCCTTTATTAGAGATGAACCTTGGAAAACCCTTATTAAAAGCAATACTTAAAATTTTGTTCCAAAAAAGATATGTAGTGGAAAGAGCTTCATCCCCATGATATTATCTTCAGTAGGTTATTTATTACTCCCTTTGACTCTAATGTGCTTAGGAGTAGTTGGAAAGCTTGGGAAGTTGTGAGAAGTCAAGTTAATGGTTGTAGTGCTTATAATAAAAAGGATTAAAGAATTTGTATTTTTATGTCTATGTGGTGGAACCTCTAGTGAAAAAATAAACCTCTTGCTCTCTTCCAATGATGTCTTGCTAAATAATGAAATAGTTAAGAGTTAGTGTTTCCAATGAAATTCTTGATGGGGCTTATCTAAGAGATTGGTGGGGGTTTAGCAGGAAGTTTGGATTGCCTCAATCCTAGGAAAGAACTTACTCTGTATGCTAAAGAAAACTTGTAAAATGAACTTTCGGGTTATTAATATTGGCTTTGATTATGAAATATATGGAAAATTTATGTGGATGGATGGATCTATGATTTTGTTCAGGTCAACACCAAAAGCATCTACAAATGTTAGCTAATTTCTAGGAGGCCATTAATAATGTGAATATGAGCTAGAATCTTGAGCTTAGTTATAGTTGATGGGTTAAAAGTTTTAGTGGTTGTTGGTGTATACTTCTTGAACCAAAAATATCCTATTTTTAATGGATTATTTTACTTAAGAGGTTAGTTGTGGGAATGAACTATATTTTAAGTATGACCCTATTAAGAGGAAGTGTAGGTTTTGTAATGTGCCTGAATCTGTTGACCATATATTTTTTATTGTGACTTTGCCAAAAATGTTTGGTCATTTTTATATAACCTTAAGGGTTGTAATTTAATAGGGTTAATTTCTCTTGGTATGAAATTCAATTTGGGTATGTTGAAGGGATTAAAATTAAATGCAATTATTTTTGTTTGTATTGACTAGTGAGGTTCTTGGGCTCTTATGGAAATTGAAAAATGAGGATAAATTTCAAGGCAAGTGGAGACACCTTACAAAGTCTTCTAAAATACTCGTGCTATATCATGTTGTGATGTAGGCTACTATGATGATTAAGATATCTAAATACAAGTTCATGGATCTCATGGAAGAAGGACAAGCCTATATTAAGACATCCGAAATAAAATTTTCTAAGTTCTAGTCGCATGATGCTAGACAACATGATGACAAGTTCTTTAAACAATATTTGTAGTTTCGAGAAAAAAATAACAAAATCTATAAGTTTGAAAATCTACAAGAAGATATGGGTCTCAAAAATAAAGATACATACTTTGATGGTGCTAACCTAAAGGTGGCTAGGTCTAGAATGCTAATATCTCTACTATCTCACCACCTAGGGGGTTTTTCAAATTGATAGCTATAGTGAATGTTGTAACAATAACAATTAAGTTGTGTTGCTTAGACTCGAGATGGAGCCTTGTTTGATCAATTACAAAAACATGACGTTTTGATGTTGATTCTTCCTTTGGTATATGTGCTTAGATATAACTTGTTAATCCTCTTCAATTACTAGATGATCTTGTCTTTTTGTTCTAGTTGCTCATAGTTGGGGGTTGTGAACTCATATTGTAACCTGCTTTTTCTTTGGTAATAGATTATCAATTCAAAAAAACAAAAGAACTAGCCCATTGTAATTAGATAGAGTTCAACACAAACTTCCCAAATAATTAGATAAATTTTGACACTTTGTTTGTACTCTAAAAAATAAACTAGGTTGTATTCCTTACCCAGTAGAAAAAAATATATAAAAATATAGGGCATGAAGCCATCCATTCCTATCTGTTATATGCCCCCATTATGATAGAGGTGGTAGTAGATAGTTTTTTATTGTTGTGCAATTGGATTCTATTCCATGTGTAAAATGATAGGTGATGTAAGGTGCCTTTGATCACTTGGAGTTAAGGCTAGACATGAGATCAACCCAACTAGACTATGGATAGAGAAGTGCCTATATAGATATTAGAGTCCACATGTGGATAGATGTAGGGCATTTGTAGACTACCCTCTATCGATATATGGGGAGGGTGGTTCTATCATACATGTGTCCACTTGGTTGGGCTTCGTTCCCTATATATCTTTATATGGGCACTTTGTTTACTCTATATGTTATACTATAACCAACCACATAGATGCCTAGGATATAGTGAACTCCATGCCACTTATAACTTAGTCAAATTTCTAGTTAGATATAAAGAGGAGGGGAGAGGTACACCTAATATAGATAGTTTGATCTTTTTAACACTCAATTGAATAGATATTGGTGGTTATCTCTATAGAATATTCGTTCCCCTATAACAAAGTTCATATACCATTTTGGGTTGGGTCTATATAGTATTCCTTCCCCTATATCAAAGTTCATATACCATTTTAAGTTAGGCTGGGCTAGTCTATTCCATCACAAGAGAGAGGGTCCACTTATCTATATATGACATTTGAAGACACTTAAACATCATTTTTCAATTATTAAACAATTGATAGTGATTTTACACCCCATTCATATGAAAGAAAAAAAAAAAACTAATAATTGTCCTACTTTAATTGACCAAAATGTATCTTTGACCATTGAATTGAATAATATGCCTCATATCCACATCTATAACCCCTATCAATAACCCCTATCATACTCAGACTAATAACCCTATCCCCTATTCATATGGGGTAAGGGATTGTCAAGCTTTCTTGCTAGTCACTCCATAGATAGATAGGGCTGGGAAGATAAATAGTATGCAAAAAAAGAAAAAGAAATTTATGGCTACAATATTGCCGGTCCGCCACCGTTGTATTGTGCCACGACTAAAACCCACTTGTTTTTTTGGACATCAGAAAAGTTTTCGCGACAAACAACCACTTTTGTGGTTGTGGTTCTCAGGTTCATCTTCTTATAATTGAGAATGGGGATTCTTTAATACTTGCAAGAAAAAGTCATTCTTCACATGTCTTTGGGATGTTAAAAGAAGAGTTTTCTAAAGCTGACAAAGTCAGAATATTGGAATATGGGTATTTGCATTTCTTCACAGGCCAATGAATCCCAATCCACAGCAAATCTAATACTGATGGATGGATGCATCAAGGAATTTGCTGAACCTCTGAGATGTAAGGAGATTCTGCAAGAATATTCAGGCAGCTTTATCTGCAGTTCAGATGGGCTTTATATAGGAAGAAAGATATTTGATGTTCTTGAAGAAGATGACCACCTGCAACTTGGGCAGCTCTATTTTCTTCTTCCAAACCAGAAATTGGAACATGTGCTAACAGGGTTGGACATGGCTGCTCTGCTTTCCAAGGCTAATTCTGCAGTTAGACAGAAGCAAAGAAGCAGCCAAAAAGTGCAGCCTTTGTTTGACGTTCATTTGGATATTAAAGAGGAAACCCAAGAATTGTTATTGGCAGAGGAGTCGTGCAGGGTCAATATCCTTTTGTCGTCCAAGCTCTGTGTTTCAGCTGCCTCAGGGGTGAGTAAAAACCAGTGGCACTCCAATTTAGAGACGATTATGGAGGGTGTGTGAAATTACAGTTCCAAAATTTTCATCATCCATGTATAGGGCAGATTTAATATGGTATCTGGTGGTTTGGATTATTGTGGTTATAGCACAGGTTGGTTGTTTATGTAGGAACTCAAATCCCACAAGTTCCTCAGATTTCCGATTGACTACACCCTACCAGTTGTTAACAAGCAGTATTATATCTGTTAACGGAGGTTTGAACTTTAACTTGTTCAGAAGAAACAGATGTAATTTAACTTCCATTAAATAGAAAATTGTTCCAGAGATGTTTACAATCATTATCTAGAGTTATTTTGTTGTTTATTGCAATATATTGTTCGGTCTCTGTCAAGAATAGATGTAATTTAACGTGTTTTTTTGTTTATTGCAATCATTCTGATGAATTATCAAAATTGAAGTTTTTTCTTATTGTTGTAGTGGTGAGATTTGAAAGGAAAGCGTGATGTGAAATATTAATATTTTGATTCAAAATGTTGATGTTTAAAAAAAAAAACACAGTTTAATCCGAAAACATTCAGATTCTTTAATCAAAACTGTAGAAATATTATATCTCTGAATTCCAATTTGATTAAATTAAAATTCATGAAAAATAAAAATGTTTATGTAGAGATGTGCAGCAGAGTCAATATTGCTGTTGAGTACTACTGAGGAGGTTCAGTCTTTGTAACTTTTGTTGAGCCTGGTTTACCATTTCAGCATTCACCTCATTCAACCATTTAATATCATTTAAACTCTTATTTGATATTAAACTCTTATTCACAAAGCTGCAGAGACCTTTGGCAGTAATTCTTGCTATAACCCCCGCTGCTATTCTTTTTATTTAGATTGTGATTTTTCTTTAGATTTGCTTATTTTTTGGATTTGGATTCACTAGAAGGGTGGATTGTGTATTTTTCCAGAATAAAGTTGGGTGTTCCAGCAGTGCATTTTATTTAAATTATTCTCTCCAGATCAAATTAAAACCCATATTTCTTAGGTGCTACTGCTGATGGTTCAGACAGGATGAAGTTCAGAGATTCTGGGAAGGTTCTACTTTTTAGAATTATATAGCTTATCATTTTGTTTTTCTAACATGGCTAAATATTTAAGTCCAATTTATATGGATTTTTAATGTCATTTCTTGATGTGACCTTTAATTTTTATTTACAAATTAAATAACAAGAAACAAGTGTTGGTCAGTCTTTGTTTTTTAATACTGTAATTATAATATTTTAGATTTTAAAAACATTAAATGTAAATTTTGTTAATTATAATATTATAATTTTAATCATGAGACTATTGTGTTCTATTGTTTTTTATTATTTAAATAAACTTTTTATTTGGATCTCTTTATCTTCCTATGTGCATTACCATTTGATTTCAAATATCTTATAATTTTTCATTTTACTTTGTATCATGTATATAATCAAATTTTTATATTGATTTTATTTTGTTGAACATAAGAAAAATAAGTATTAAATATTTTTAAAAGGGAAATGTTAAAGCATTTATATGAGATATTTTTACTAAATGAAAACAATAAAAAATACAACACTTATCATAACCAATTAGTTCTTTGCATGTCTATAGTGTATTAGAGAATGGTTGAGTTTTTACATATTAGTGAATGATTTTACTGTGCTTAGTTTTTTACTTGAAAGGGTATTTAAGGGTGAAAATTCTATGTATTATCTTCGTTTTCCTTTTTTTTTTTTTATATCTACACTAGCTTTATTGTATAGGTTAATCATGCTTCTTTTTCTCTACAATCATTGACATTCTCTCAAATTGAGTATGGAGAAACATGTAAAATACATTAAACCTTATAACCACATTTGATAATCCTATAGTCAATTTTTTCATAAAAACATGGAACAACGTTTCTTTTGACTAAAGTAGAGCCCAAGCTCCAAAGTCATGCTCACTAAGTAAATTTCATGATCCCATCACAAGGCCATAAATGACATAAATAGAATTTCTAAATAATGCATCCAACAACACATCAAAAAATAATTAAATAAAGCAACTCCAAACGTAAACAAGGAAAATAAATTTTGAAGTCATTCCTATCTCTCATTTGAATTTTCACATAAGATGTCCATAGATTAAGGAAAATTGAATTGAGTTGGTTTTTGATGATATACAATAAAACATACCCATTCTTAGAAACATTCAAGAAGAAAAAAACAAAAATGAATAATGGAAGATTCTCACATAAGGAAAGATGCATTTTGGACAGAGCTCATTAAAAGAATCAATACAAGAATTAAAAAATTAGAAATCCAATGAGCTATAAGATAATGTGAAAATGCACCATTAGTTCAACATCCAATCACACAAAATAACTTGGAAATCTACCATACAATTCACTCCTTCCTCAAGAAGTTAGCAATCCTAGTGGTGTGATCCATATCAATGATAATGATGTCACTCACTAAAATTGTCAAGTTTGGGAAGAAGGTATTCAATTCAACTTTCTATTGCTTTAATGGATTTTTCCATGAGAGAAAAATAGATAGGTTCTTGGCCATTAAGAAAGGGTGAAGGGAAATGTGATTCTATGAGTTTGTGGCATCACATTTATGCTGAGGTAGATTTAGAATATCATAGGACCAGAGTGGGATGATGAGTTAACAAGGACTTGTTTAGAAAAAAATTGCCTTTTTAACTTGTTTGGTTTAATAAATTGTCATTTAGTGTAAATTAATTTGAGGAAGTGATTTGAAAGGACGATGTACAAAATATGTTCAATTAATTATGGAAAATAGTTATGAAAGGAAAATAAATATTAGAATTTCATCATGGCCTTGTTAAGATATTTGTAAACTTTTTCAAATCCAACACAAAGATTGCTCCACATATATCATGCAAGCTAGTTATGAAAATGGTTAATATTAGGATAAAAAAACCCCAATTTACTATGCTTATAGGGCCAAGATTCTCTATATCCAACTATCTAATGCATAGGAGTAACACACCTATTAGATGTCACCTCTAGCATATTAGAATATATACACATAACCCAAATGTTTACAATAGTTGAAGTTTATTACTAATCATTTAATATTAAATATTTGGTACAAGTAAATGTAAAAAAAATTGAGACTTTAAGGGAAGCTAATTTAGGTTGATAAAAAAGAGTTTAATTAGAAGCATAATATATAAAAAATATATAATTTTAAGTTCAGGCCCATTATGAGAACATCCAACTAGAATCTACTACTAAAATTACAACTATCTATCATTTGCAATCATTTAAAGAATAGATGGCATCAAATTTAAAATATATTGAAGGGAGGAGCTTTGAGACTAAGAAAGAAGATGAACATTCTTCCTCCATTTTTTACCTTGAGCTACTTCATCTTGTATAATTGACTCACATTAGTGTTCTTCATTGAATTTGATGTTTATATCCTCTTTTTTCAATTTTGTGCAAGTTTTAGGCATGGCCATTTTTTCTTTTCTCTTTTTTTGGTTTACTATGTTAGTTTTGGGTTGGGTAGGGTTGGGTAGACCTTAATTCTTGTATGTTTTTATGAATTTATAGTCAAGCTTCATTTATTCCTCCTACTTCACAATACCTCCTGGGGCAATTTACATTGTAGCATGTAAATCAATGGAAGAAGGTAGTGATAAAGGTATGGAAACTAATTAAAAAGCTCAAAAAAATACCATAGAAGCAAATAAAATTACAAGGAGGCTCGTATTAGTGAGATTTAAAATCAAGGGTGATGAAAAGGATGGGGGAGGCTTCATGTATGGTGAATAAGCATGAGGACAAGAAAATGAGGTTTCTCATTCCCATGATATTCTCCTAATGGAATCTAATTTAGACATAATGAGAAGGAAGATTGTGTTAAAAAGGAGGAATCTATAAATGGGTATAGCCTTATCATAATATCCTTGAGAAATTAGAAATCAATATGGGCGGATATATTGTGTCTTATCAATTGCACTTTTGGGAGGGATAAATGTTTAATTTTTGTGCAAGAATGAAGAACACCAAAAAATAGACTATCCTAAATGTAGGAAAAAATAAGAACTTTAAATCAAAACTCAAGGAAAAATCTAAGGATTTGCTAGTAATGAAAGTAAACCTAAATAACACAATGAGAGGGAAGAATGTGTTAAAAATCAGGAATCCATAAATGGGGATAGCCTTTTTCATTGAAGAATATGGCACTCACATTGTTATCAAATCAAAGGATGAACTAGAAATAAAACATATTGATAAGGATGTTCAATACACAAAAAAAATGCTCAAGAGCTTGTTTTAATAGATAACATAAAATAAAAAAAATTGAGTTGGTAGGGACAAAATTAATATTAAAATTACTAGTTCTTAGCCAATGAATTTCCTCATAGTACTAGTAGAGGGAGGGACAAGTGATTTATTCAAGAAGGATTCATTGTAGGAGGATAGTGAGAATGTGATTTTAAATTAGACAATCCCTTATTTCTCAATGAGGTAGAAAAACCTGGATGGATGATGATAAATAGGAGGATAAAGTAAATGATAAGAAACAAAGAAAGTAGGTAAGTAGAGAAGATAGTGGTCAAAAGAACAGAAGAAAATGGAAAAGAAGAGTTCAAGATTCCAATTTTTTTTGAAAGATTATAATACAAGAATAAAAAACTCTCTAACTCTTTACCTAATCATGATGAGCCTAAATTGCATTAGTTGGAATGTTAGAAGACTTTAATCCCCCCCCCAAAAAAAAATACATTATCAAGAGTTTATGTAATAAGAGGAACGTTCTTGACTTCCTTCTCATGCAAGAATTCAATATAGTAGGATCTCAATTAGAAACAAATTTGAAATTTATCTAGAAACATTCTATTCAAATATTTACTAATCATGATAAAGGGTGAGGGGGCACTGCTATCTGCATAAATGAAAAGTGGGTTAACTTTAGTAAGGCCTCTGGACGTTCACAATATAATAGGGGAGCTTGGCTTATTTTGGAAAAATAATTTTGAATTTTTTTTTGTGCTCAATTTATGCAACCAATAACTATAAGGATATAATTAACATTTAGAAATTGATGATAACTATCCCCAAAATCCCCTAGATTATTGGTGGAGACTTCAATATGATAGAGCATAAAGAGGACAAGAGTGGAAGTATAGAGATGGTATGAAAATGAATGTATACCTCTTTGATCCCCTTGAGAAAGGTAAGAAGAGTAGCAATGATATCTAGTATGTATGTTGTAATAGCCAAAAAGAATGTAAAAGAATTTAGGATTGATATATTGTATTCCCACCAAATCTATTTTAGGTTTCAATTAATAGATAGTGCCAATAGAGTTAAATTCCATCCTTGCACCATATTGGAACACGATCCTATTGAGAATAAAATTTTAATTCATGACAATAGTTAAAATGTTATATGGAGGAAAGGAAATCTATTCAAGCTCAACACTAAGTTGCTTAATATTCAAGATTTTAATGCTGAAATTTTTATATTAAGGAAGATCAATAAGATTATTTTTAATAAATCCTCCCATATTGAGAAGCAAAACATTAATATAAATGGGTAAAAGCACAAACCTATGTCACACTTTATAAAGGAATCGGCCAACATCAAAACAAATTCTGAACTTCAAACACATAAAAGTGGTCTTTATGTTTTGAATTTCAAAATGGTGTAAACTAATGAAATGTAGAAATTTTGATGAAGTTTATTCCTGTAATTTTTATTTAAAAAGAAAAAATTGTTTTCATTAAATTTTTTTCAATTTAAGGACAAATTTTGAAATGCTGAAAATTTCATAAAAGAGTGAATTCATAGGCCATCAAGAAACAAACTAAAAAAAACTTCATTTCTCCCTAATTTTTTTTCTCCAAATAGGTAACTTCAATATCTACTGCATGGAATTTTTTTTTCAAATTTTGATGTATATTTTTCTCGGAATAACGTTTTAAAGTCAAACATGTCAGAATTTGATAGTTTTCAAGAGTCGTCAACTATTTTAACTTTTTTTAATCATTTTCAAAAAAAAAATTATACCCTTTTGAAGAAGTCTCTCTCCTCTACTGCCCCATATAAGTTTTAATTTTTTTTTATATGTTTTACTAATTGTTTTTTAATTTTTAATCAGCCCTTTTAAAAAAAATTAACAACCTACTTGCATTATTTTAAAAATAACATATATTAAAACTAATCAAAATATTATAATATATATATGTGTGTGTGTGTGTGTGTGTGTGTGTGTGTGTGTGTGTGTGTGTGTGTGGATTCCCCACTCCGAGCTCTACAAAAGGGTATTTTTATTTTTTGCAGAAAAATCATTATGACTTGAGAAATACTTAGATAAAGTTGAAAGTTTCAGAAAATTCTGAAAAAATGTTGATTTGGTTGCCAACTAGTATGGCAACTAGACAGTTTCGGCCAAAAGGGTTTTTATCGGAAGGGTTTTGGCCGAAACACTTCCGATAGAAACCCCACACATATAATAAGCCAAATTGAAAGCCGATTTGAAAGTTGAAAGGGAAAATTTTAATTTTTTTTGGTTTCGATTGAAACCTATTCGGCTGAAACCATGTGTGCCACGTATATGGTACATGGTTTTGGTCAAAACATACTCAGCCGAAACATTTCTAGCCAAAATTCGTTTGCTCGAAACTATTTATTTGGCTGAAAGTGTGACACAGGTTTGTGCTTTTACCCAAATAGCTAGAAAACCTTGTTTCAGACCCTAGGAAAAAAAATTCTCTATATGGGAGAAAAATGAAAAATAAGCCCCAAGAGGACTTATGTGCTATTGAAGGGATCCTATAGTTTAATCCAAATAGTGAGACCTTGATTAATAGGATGGTTTATATTAAGCATCAATTGAAATGTGTGTAAACTAGTAAGGCTCAAGGAGTGAAAATATGTGCCAAATTGAACTGGTTGAAAGAAGGGAATGAGGGTTCTAATTTTTTATTTAACTATCTCAAATATATACATAAAAAAGAAGATATTGTCCCCATATAGATAGGCGACATAGGTTAGTAATGTCAGCAACATTAAGGAGGAGTTCATAAAGTTTTATTAAAGGTTTTTCAATACCGAGGACACCAATGATTGTAAATAAGCACAAAAGCTTTGTAAGAAAATTATTTCTAGTAAAATTATTAAGGAGGATGCCAACAATTTGAAAATTTTCATTAGAACTTGGATGAAATCATTAGAGATATTCAAACTTTCAATATTGGAAAGTACCCTTGTTTAGATGGGCTACCTCTTATGTTCTACAAAGATAATATTTATTGGATTGTAGATGATTTATTGATGGTCTATAAATAATTTATTGATAAAGGATCTTTGGGGAAGGATATTAACAAGGGCATCATTGAATTCCTTCCCAAAGATGATAAGAATCAAATAAATAATTGGAGACCAATTGTGTTCCTCAATGTCTTATATATTTATTTTTCTAAAATGCTAGCACTTGAACTTACTAATATTCTTCCTATGTTTATTAATACTACTCAGACTAGATTCATTAAAGGATCTTGATTTATTCTAGAAAACTTGATAACCAATTGGAAATTAGTGAATTGGGCTAAGAGCACTACTCAAAATTTTGAAATGCTTTTGTTGGACATGGATAAAGATTATGATAGGATTGAATGGACATTCCTTAATATGACCTTGGAGGCCTTTGGGTTCCTCCTAATTTTTACAACATGATCAACATTTAATTTAAAGATGCTTCTACACAAATTGATGTTAATGGACCCCTCAATGATCGTTTAGATCCATATAGAAGTTAATTAGGCAAGTTTTCCCTCTTGCGCCTACATTGTATGTGATTTATTTGGATGCCATGCATTATTTATTGAGAAATGGTAGCATTGGTGAAAAATTCAAAGGGTTTATTCTTCCAAACAATGACAATTTATTGGATATACAATTTGTAGATGATACTACACTTTTGTTGGAAATGGAAGACAATATTTTTTATGGTATGATGAATAGGCTTAATCTCTTATGTATGGCTTCTAATGCAAAGATCTCAAAGAGTAAATATACTCTACTTAGTTGGCAAGATATTCTTATGGAACTTGGTTTAACAAAAAATATCTTATGTGGGCGTCCTAATAACTAGGTTAGATATCTTGGTATACATTTTTCATTAATCCTTTTCTTAAGGATATGTGGAACAAGATATATGATAAAACTGATAAGAAATTCTCCATGTGGAATAAACAACACCTATCAATGGTGTATAATTTAGGTCTATCATTTTTTTATCCTCCTACAATACATACTATGATTATATCTGGTTCTTCAATAGTCATCAAATTAATAGTATCCATAAAAATCATTAGGATATTTCTCTCATCTAATGATAAATTAATAGGAAGAGAACTATAATTAATTGGTAATGGTGTTATATAGATAAAAAGAAACGTGGTCTTGAATTAAAGGTTTGAAGATATAAGGTTTTGCTCTTGTAGAAAAATCAAAATCGATGCCTTTACTAGAGATGAACCTTGTGAAAATCTTAATAAAAGCAATACTTAAAATTTTGTTCCAAAAATTACTAAGTAGTGGAAAGAGCTTCATCCCCATGATATTATCTTTAGTAGGTTCTTTATTACTCCCTCTAGCTCTAATGTGTTTAGGAGTATTTTGAAAGCTTGGGAAGTTGTGAGAAGTCAAGTTAAGGGTTGTAGTGCTTATAATAAAAAGGATAATAAGATTTGTATTTGTATGTCTATGTGGTGGAACCTCCAGTGCAAGAATAAACCTCTTGCTCTCCTCCAAGGATGCCTTGCTAAATAGTGGAATAGTAAAGGGGTTAATGTTTTCAATGACATTCTTGATGGGGTTTATCTAAGAGATTGGTGTGGGTCTAGCAAGAAGTTTGGATTGCCTCAATCCTAAGAAAGAACTTACTCTAGATGCTTAAGAAAACTTGTAAAATGAACTTCCCCATTAATATCGAAGTTGATTATGAAATATATAAAAAAATTATGTGGAAATTGATGGATTTGTGATTTTGAAGGTTAACACCAAAAGCATCTATGTAAATGTTAACTAATTTTTAGGAGGTCATTAATAATGTGAATAGGAGCTAGAATCTTGAACTTAGTTCTAGTTGATGGTTTAAAATTTTTAGTGGTTGTTGGTATATACTTCTTGAACCGAAAAATCCTATTTTAAATGGATTCTTTTACTTAAGAGGTTGGTTGTGGGAATGAACTATATTAAGTATGACCCAATTAAGAGGAAGTGTAGTTTTTGTAATGTGTCTAAATCTATTGACCATATATTTTTATTGTGACTTTTCCAAAAATATTTTGTCCTCTTTATCTAACCTTAAGGGTTGTAATAATAGGAGTTATTTCTCTTCGTATGAAATCCTATTTGGTATGTTGAAGGGATTAAAAGTAAATGTAAAATTATTTTTGTTTGTTTTAACTAGTGAGGTTCTTGGGCTCTTGTGGAAATTAAAAAATGAGGATAAGTTTTAGGGAAAGTGGAGACACCTTACATAATCTTCTAAAATACTAATGCTTTATCATGGTGTGATGTAGGTCACTATAATGATTAAGATGTCTAAAGGCAAGTTCATGGAGCTCATGGATGAAGGAAAATCCTATATTAAGATAACCGAAAAAACCAAAAAAAAATTCTAAGTTCTAGTCGCATGATGGTAGACAACATGATGACAAGTTCTTTAAACAATATATGTAGTTTCAAGAAAAAAATAACAAAAGCTATAAGTTTGAAAATCTACTAAAAGATATGGGTCTCAAAAAGAAAGATACATGTTCTAATGGTGCTAACTAAAGGTGGTAAAGGGAGAATGATAATATCTCTACAATCTCACCACCTATGGGGTTTTTCAAATTGATAGCTATAGTAAAGTTGTAATAATAACAACTAAGTGTTGTTGCTTAGGCTCGGGATGGAGCCTTGTTTGATCAATTACAAAAACATGATGTTTTTTATGTTGATTCTTCCTTTGTTCTATGTGCTTAGATATAACTTGTTAATCGTCTTCAATTACTAGACGATCTTGTCTTTTTGTTATAGTTGCCCATTTTTGGACCTTATGAACTCATCTTGTAACCTGCTTTTTCTTTGGTATAGATTATCAATTCAAAAATACAAAAGAACTAGCCCATTGTCATTAGATAAAGTTCAACATAAAATTCCCAAATAATTAGATAAAGTTCAACTCTTTGTTTGTACTCTAAAAAAAATCTAGGTTGTATTCCTTACACAATAGAAAAAATATATAGAAATATAGGGCATGAAGCCATCTATTCCTATCTATTATATGCTCCCATTGTGATAGAGGTGGTAGTAGATAGTTTTTTATTGTTGTGCAATTGAATTCTATTCCATGTGTGATATGATAGGTGATGTAAGGTGCCTTTGATCACTTGGAGTTGAGGCTAGAGATGGGATCAACCCAACTAGACTATGGATAGAGAAGTGCCTATATAGATATTAGAATCCACACACGGATAGATGTAGGGCATTTGTAGACTACATTCTATCTATATATGGGGAGGGTGGTTCTATCATATGTGTCCACTTGGTTAGGCTATATAACCCATATGTGCTTTGTGCTCTATATATCTTTACATGGGCACTTTGTTTACTCTATATGCTATACTATAACCTACCACAAAGATTCCTACGACATAGTGAGCTCCCTACCACAATTAACTTAGTCAAATTTATAGTTAGATATAGAGAGGAGGGGAGAGATACAACTAATATATATAGTTTGACCTTTTTAACACTAAATTGAATAGATATTGGTGGGTATCTCTATAGAATATTCCTTCCCCTATAACAAAGTTCATATACCATTTTGGGTTGGCTTTATATAATATTCCTTCCCCTATATCAAAGTTCATATACCATTTTAGGTTAGGTTGGGATAGTCTATTCCATCACAAGAGAGAGGGTCCACTTATCTATACATGACATTTGAAGACGGGTCCAATTATCTATATATGACATTTGAAGACACTTAAACATAACTTTTCAATTATCAAACAATTGATAATGATTTTACACCTCATTCATACTAAAAAATAGTAAATAATTATCCTACTTTAATTGACCAAATTTTATTTTTGACCATTGAATTGAATAATATGCTTCATATCCATATCTATAACTCCGGACTAATAACTCTATGGACCCTATTCATATGGGGTAAGGGATTGTCAAGGTTTCTTGCTAGTCACTCCATAGATAGATAGGGCTGGGAAGATAAATAGTATGCAAAGAAAGAAAAAGAAAATCATGGCTACAATATTGCCGGTCCGCCATCGTTGTATTGTGCCACGACTAAAACCCACTTGTTTTTTTGGACATCAGAAAACTTTTCAAGACAAACCACCACTGTTGGTTCTCAGGCTCATCTTCTTATAATTGAGAGTGGGTATTCTTTAATACTTGAAAGGAAGAGTCATTCTTAATTCTGCAGTTAGACAGAACAAAAGAAGCAGCCAAAAAGTGCAGCTTTTGTTTGACGTTCATTTGGATGTTAAAGAGGAAAGCCAGGAATTGTCATGGGCAGAGGAGTCATGCAGGGTCAATATCCTTTTGTCGTCCAAGATCTGTGTTTCAGCTGCCTCAGGGGTGGGTAAAAACCAGTGGCACTCCAAATTGGAGACGATAATGGAGGGTGTGTGAAATTACAGTTCCAAAAGTCCCAATCATCCATGTATAGCAAAGATCTAATATGGCATCTGGTGGTTTGGATTATATCATTATTGTAGTTAAAGTACAGGTTGGTTGTTTACGTAGGAACTCAAATCCCACAAGTTTCTCAGATTTCCAATTGACTACGACCTGCCAGTCGTTGACAAGCAGTATTATATCTCTTAATGGCGGTTTGAACTTTAACTTATTCAGAAGAAATAGATTTAATTTAACTTCCATTAAATAGATAATTATTCCAGTGATTTATAAATCGTTATTTAGAGTCTATCATATAGAGAGTTATTTTGTTGTTTATTGTAATAGATTGTTTGGTATTTGTCAAGAGCAGATGTAATTTTGGCTTATTTTAGATAGTGTTTTTTTCGTTATAATGGTGAGATTTGAAAGGAAGTGCTTATTCATTCACCTTTGTTTTTATAGTAGTATGTGTTTTTTTAAGCATCAATGTTCCGATCTTCAAAAACATTGAGATTCTCTAGTAAGAACTGTAGAAATATCATGTGTCTGAATTATAATTTGAAAACATTCAAACTCTTATTCACAAAGCTGCAGAGACGTTTGAAAAAGTATTGTATATATAAAATGGTATTTTTATTTCTCCATCTGTTAGTCATGGATGCAATTCTTGCTATAACCCTGGCTATTATTTTTCTTATATAGATTGTGATTTTTCTTATAATTTGTTTGATATTTTCATATTTTTCTATTAGTTTGATTTATAACCCTTTTTTTCCATGAATGATCCAAATCATTGATAAAGAAAACTAATTTATATAATCTATTTTTAAAATACATTTAGATGTTCCAGCAGTACATTTTATGTAATATATCCTCTCCAGATCAAATTAAAACCCATATTTCTTAGGTGCTAATGCTGATGGTTTAGGCACTGTTCATTAGTTTTTAGTTGATTTTGATTCAAGGGATGAAGTTCAGAGATTTTAAAAAGGTTTTACTTTTTAGAATAATAGAGCTTAAGTGAGAAACATTTGATTGGCCAATTTTCCTTGCCAATTTGTTTTTTCTACATGGCTAGAAAACAAGTCCTATTTATATCGATTCCAAATGTCTTTTCTTGACCTTGACTAGTTATTTTTATTTACAAGCTAAACTACAAAAAATTGGTGTAGCATTTTGATAAGTTATAAGTACATTTCAATAAGGTCCTAAGATTTAAAAGTAACTCCAAGCAAAGATGTAATTTGCTATAAAATTGATATTTTGATAGATTTTTTAAAAAATAACTTATATTTAAAATAAAGATATAAGTATATAGAAAATTTGTTAAAATTATAATAAAATTATTATTTTTAAAAAACATATATATTTAAAAGTATCAAATTTATCAATATATTTTGTTTTATTTTTATTTTTGATTCAGAATTTTGATAAATTTAAAATTTTCTAATACAAGCATATTTTTAAGAGGAGGAATTATTACAATTTTAGATTTTACAAACAAATCAAAATTGTATTGCATAGTTTGTAGTTGAAATCTAAACAAAGTAAACATAAAATATAAAATCATAAAAATATGTAGAAAAATAAATACATGTCTCTTCCCCTTAACATTGATGAATGTATGATGTCTTCAAGAGAGCTGCCAAAGTCAAATGGTAGGGAGAAATAAGTTGAGGAAAGAAGGGATTTAGGAAAGATTTGCATGGTGTCCAACCCAGATTCATGAATACCACCTAAGGATTGCTGAGTGATACGATTAGGAGTGAAGGAAGATCTGTTGCTCCTCAATTCATGAGAAATTATTATTTTAGGGAGACCAACTATGAAGGATTGTTTTAAGGCTCCATCAAAAGAGGGAATTAAGTGCTCCTTGAGACATTTTGGCTTTAAGTCACCTTGATATGATTATAACTTATTGTTGTGTTCGACCTTGTGGGTTATAATGATGATTGTTTGTTGTTTTATTGAAATTTTTTTGTTGCTTTCTTGTTGTTGTTACTTCCTTTTGATGATTGAGAAAATTAATTTTCTTATCTTATTACATTGTAAAAGGGTAAGGTCTTCTCAAAAATCCTACTTTTACCTTTATCAAAAATAGATAAATAAATAACGGATAATAATAAATTTTATAAAACTATGGAATTATTAGATTTTCTAATTGTAATAATATAAATAATATCATGATTATAATTTAAATTCCATTAGTATAATTGAATAGAGATAGACCAATTGTGATATTGTCAATACACAATTTACTTCCACACTTCTTATTATTTCTCATCCATATAGCTATTCATATAGAGAGTAAAATTATTAAATAACTAAATCATGTATTTCATTATATCCACGTATGTAGATAGAGAAGAGATTGTGTTGGGAACCCAAAAAGAGTTCATGGGGAGCTTTTCAATAATATTAGAAAGAGAGGCGATGAGAATTTTAAATTATGTCACAATTAGTTAAAAGGAGGAGGTTAGAAATATATCATAAAAGTGACAAAAAGTTTAAATATATAATAAAAATTCTTCTTAACAATTATTCAAATTTTAAAGGCTCTATCAAGGTGAGGAAAGGGAATCAAATTTCGAAGAAGGTGGAGTCATCCCTCCCTTTTGGAGTGAAGAGGGGGATTTTAGTAGGGGAAGGTGAGAATAGGAAGGTGGGGAAGACCTCTGCTGGTAAGAATGCCCCAATTTTGGGATTGGGTAAGGATAAGGTAGTGTTGGATTCACCTTTGGTTGGAAAGGAGTAGGTTCAAGATGAAGCCATGATGGAGAAAGGAATTTGTGAAAATAGGGAGGCCTCTGAAGTTGTTCGTGTGAAGAGATCCGATAAGGTGGTTGATGTCAATGTGTCTCATGTTGGTGTGGAATCTGTGGGTAAAGGTAAAGCAAAGATGGATTCTCTTGCTGGTAAGTTTTTTGATGGTCAACCTGAGAAATCTGATACCTTTCAGGGATGGTATATAAATTGGGAGCTATTTAATTTGAATGATGTCACTAGATTGGCTAGGGAGGGGATTAGCAACCTCTTTTTTCTCTTTAAATGGATTCTTAATGAAGTCAAATAGATTAATGTCAAGATGGATTCTCTGGCTAAATTCAATGTGGATCTTGCTAGTAATAGTAAATTGGAGATGACCGTGGTTAATAGGGTCAAAAAAATGAATGCCATTCTCAAGAAAATGGTGGTTAATGCATAAAAACTGAGAGAAGATCATGACTCCAGAATCACTTCTCTTGAGCAAAACTTAACTAAGATTCATGAGGATATGTCTATTCTTGTTAATGTTAGCTGTGATTCACTTCAGAATAGTATGGAGGGGTTGACTATGTTAATTGAAAAATCTTGAAAATAGAATGGGAAGTTGCTATTCAAAGGGAAAGATGTGCATGATTTGGAGGATGAAACCTTGTTGGAAAACCTAGAAAAAGGCACAAATGTTGGCTCAGGTGTATTTGGAACAAAAGCAAAACTAAGAAAACTACAATGATTTTGGTTCAGGAATTGAATTATGTTGTGGAAATGCATGGTAAGGTCATTACTAGAGACCTAGAGGCAACAAGGATCCTAAAGAATCTACAGTAGCTGCTTTTCCTTTTCTGTTGGTGTTTGGTTTGTTGCTTGTTTGTTGCTTGTTTATTGTCGGTTTGTTGGTTGTTTTGACCTCCTTTTTGTGATGGGGCTGCTTGTTTCATAGTGACTTCTCTTTCTAGTAGCCTTCTCTTTTTGTAAAGGGTATCAAGGCCCCTTCAAAACCTACTTTTTCGCTAATAAAAAATAATTATTCAATTACAATAAGATTAATCAAAAAAAAAATTATACGATTATATTTAAATTATTAGTTTTCATTTATTTATTTTTAATTTCAAATTAACTCTTAAAGTTGATATTCTTAATCATTTAATCACTTCATGGATATTTATTTAATTTTAAAATATTTAATAAAACATAATTTAAATATCTAATAATGAAAAATAAATTATGAATATAATCATGTAGACTACAAGGAAGGGAATCTCTTAGCACAATAATACTTTAGTATATATTTGTAGCATCGTAAATTTTCACCCTTGACAACTTCACACTATGTTTAGCTCCCCCTAAGTGCTTCAACCCATTTATGCTTATTAATATTCATTTTATTGTCGTCTTTGAGAAATAAAATTAATTTTAGGAAATTAAGTTAATTTTTATTTGACAAGCATATTAAATTCAAAAAAAATTGTCATCTTATCAAAAGAATTAATGTGAGAAATGTTGAAACTCATATAAGTATGAAATTCTTTCCCTCCATTTGAAGATCTAAGAAAACTTTAATATCTTTTGAGCATCCTAAAAAGCAATCAAGGTAACTACATGAATAGAATAAGTAACATTTCTACAACACTTTATCAATTAAGATCATGTAAATTGTAATGCATCATCAAATCCATGTTTTTGTATAGTAAGATATTTCATGTTTTATGTTTATCATTTTTATGAGCACTAACCTTTGTAGGACCTTCAAGAAACTATCAATTTATCCTTGTATGAGATGAGCCAATTGGCCTCACTCCAACAAGGAATACAAATATGAGTGGTAAGTTACAACATAGTGATTTATCATTCATTTTTTATCCATTTTCTCCTCCCCAACCTATGCTAAGAACCCTTTATCAACATCATCATAACCATTTGTGGAGGTTGAAACACCAAAACGAGGTTTGGCTAAGGTAAGCCCCTATATGACACAACCATTCCTCTCTTGTCCTGCTTGTAGTTTTTAGATATGAAGTGGATTGAAGAATACTATAGACCTCAAAACATCAAACCCTAGATCAAGCATGAAAATACACTTTCATCAAGCTCTAGGGAAATATTGATTATTCACTGATTGACAAAATTTGGAGGCTAACTCTAACAAAGAAGAACCTACAAATTGTGATGGTCATGTGTAGAATTTGAAACTTTGAAAAGCACCATTTCTAGATAGGGGTGCCGTTACCCTTGTCCAGTCAGTTCTACCTCAAAATTCAATGTGAGATTCCTTATCTCCTACACTCTACTTCCCTACTTTTTTTATACACTTATGTTCTATTTTTCTCAGATTTTGTGATAGTTTGTTGTTCTTGTATTTTTTCACCTATCTTTGATCATCAATCGCACACATCACATCATTCAATCCATCATCCCAATACAAAAAGGTGACCAAAACCCTGACCAACTATTTGGGCTCTTCCTTGAGGATAGTAGCCTAATAGTTTATTTTGGTTACTTTGTGTCACCCAAATGGTAATGGTGGAAGGTGTGATTTGGGTTAGCTATTTAGCCTTAGATCCCATTTTCCACATCACATTTTGGTGAACTTGACGTATCTTACATTTGCAAAATTTTGACTTACATAGCTATTGTTTTGAAATCTAGGTGAATGATACGTTATCCACAAGTTAATAATTAGTTCTTTCATAAGAATTTACTTATTTTTTAAAAAGGAAGGATTCAACATGTTAATTAATGCACTTACCTATTATTCACCAAGATTCACTAGGATTTTATATAAATTTCTAGCGATATGCATAAATTTGCTAATACATTTTCCTTTTTTCAAAAATGGAATGATTCACCAATAAAAATTAATATTTTTTCAAAAAAAGGAAAGATTTGTCAAGATTTTATAATTTTTTTAGAGGCCTTTCTTAAAGTTATTACTAGATGGCATTAACCTCACCCATGTTTTAAAGGATATTTTTTTATCTTTTATATGATTTTATGTAATGTGTAAAGTTACTTTCGATGTGCATATTTAAATCTACACATGCTTACTTGGGTGAAGTGGGAGAAATTCATTATTTTACTAGAGAATGGTTGAGTTTTTGTATTAGTGAAAGATTTTATTGTGCTTAGTTATTTACTTGAAAGGGAATTTAGGGGTGAAAATTCTATATCTTGTCTTTTCTTTCTATTTTTTTTTAAAATTATATCTACACTACCTCTTTTGTATAGGTTTATCATTCTTCCTTTTGTCTACAATGATTGGCACTCCCTCAAATTGAGTATGGAGAAATATGTAAAAATACTAAATCTCACAACCACATTTGATATTCTATAGACAAATTTTCCATGAAATCATGGAACGACATTTCTTTTGACTAAAATACATCCCTAGCTCCAAAGCCATGCTCACTAAGTGTTACCTTCACAAATTCTAGGGCAACATTTATATCACATAAAAAAGTTAAAATCAAACATGTTATCAAAATTAGTTTTGAATATAATTTCTATATTTTTCATTCCTCTTCCTTTTCTTTAACCTCAAGATAAAAGGAAGCCAAACTCCTCAACACCCTATGAGAGATACCATACAAAAAAAAACACTAAGCTTTTTTAAATAACTACTCACTGTAACCATCTTAATACATGCCACATATGTCTTCTTTACTATACTGTTTTTCAAATTGTACAATATCCTTGCATAAAATAAACACACATCAAATAAAATTATATAACATATAAATATTATTGACACATACCACCACCTTGAGAACAACCTAAACTAAAATTATGATACAAAAATAACTACTTCCCTTACAAATATATTTAATTTATTTTAATGGAGTCTATATTTTAAAATATATCATTTTATTTTACTACAATATTTTTTTGCATCCATGAAATGTCAAGTCATTTGTTGTGGAATAAATTAGTAATGTATAAGGAATGCATTATAAATTAGTAATGTTTAGGGAAAAGACATGCATTCTTGCCACTTGTTTGCTAATTACAAGCTATGCACCATGCCATTATGCCACATAAACCTCCATGAATTAGTGTGAAAATATATAGGACAAGTTGTAGCTATCTTTTAATATCCAAAAGATGCTACAACCCTTGATCTAAAAAATCAAATAAGCAACAATTAATTTTGGGAGTTATTTCTCCATAAGTTTGTGGGTATTAATTTTGGGAGTAATATCTCCATAAGTTTGTGGGTATAGTCTATCTCTTAGAATATAGCATTATCTATTCATTATTTTTAACCAAATGATATATGTAAATACTTCTAAATTCAAGTTGATAATTCACCAAATGAATTAATATTTATTATTTTGTGTTGAATATTTTCACCATCCACATTATGTAATATTTTAAATCACTTAGTCATTCACCTAACATTTTTTAATTCAAAAGGTAATTCACCAAATAAATTATTTTATATTTATGAATAGATCTATAATCCACCAACAAAAATAATATTGTTGGAAATCTGCACAAATTCACAACAATTTATTTTTTCCCTAAAATAGGCATAGATTTTCCATAACAAATATTGCACTAGGCCAAGATCTAACATAGTTTTTTAATTACTTTTAAAGGGGTTTCTTAAATTTATCATTGTTTATGTACCATTTTAGCTTTCTCTATTTCCTTTTGTTGTTCATTTAGAATCTCTTTTAATATACCTCATAAATTTATGCCTCACCATCATCAAGAGGTTTTTTGGGGTGTGCATGTAAGTATCCGAAATAAAATGACTAATCTAAATAAAAGGATTATATATTCTACCATCATAACCATATTTAACACATTGATGTAAAATAGAAGGGATAACCTTTAAGTGCTCAATTCATTATCTACCAATTAATTTGGAGAATCTATCTGAAGAAGGAATAATGTGAAATAATAAGGTGGATGTAAAAGATGAGGTTTATTTTACACCCAAGCCTTGATAAATATCTAGTAGTACTAGATATCTAAACGGACTAGAATCTAGTATCAATATTGAAGTAGATTTATAATCTTAATAGACTAGATATATTGTTAGTTCTAAAATACATCAATTTGATTGATATGTTTGACAAATTTATATTGGTTATTTTTTAAAAAATTAATTATTGTTGTAAAGGAAAATGTCTACTTTGAAATAAAAAAATTTAAATGTTAACCTTTAAATTTATATTATTTTTAATGATTTTTTAAATATTATTTTTGGTAAAATAAAAAACACACTTTCTTATCTTTTAAATAACTTTTAATTAGTGATTCTATTTTTTTTTTTTAAATAAATAAATATATATATATATATATGATCCTAAGGTAGACATAATTCTATACATATTCAACAAAAAAAACAATTAACATTATTATTGTTTAGGTCAATTTAAAGTTTTATACATAAACACACACACACATATACATACATAAATACATACATGCATACATACATATGTATATGTATGTATATATTTAATTGTTTTTGGTCAAGTTAAAGTGATTGTATGTGACATGTTTAAATTTTCTAGGTTCTAATCCTATTAATAATTATATACATAGATTGAAAAAATATCCATCCCAACAATTAAATTTTATTTCATTTGTTCACAATAGGATTTTGAAAAAATATTACATTTAATAGTCCCTAAGAAAACATGTTTTGCATATTCTAAACATAAGCAACCTTTATCATCTAGGTATTAGAATAAATTGACAGTTAATGAGGGTGGTAAGATTTGATCTAAAATTTTGGCTTCTAAATATATATGGGCCAACATCTACCTATGATAAGAAGAAGTTATGGAATGTTCTAACAAATGTTCTTCAAGGCCTGGGAAATGAAAAAGTGATATTGGTAGGTGATTTCAATGCGATAGTGTCATTACAGGAGAAACAAGGAGGTGTATGTTTGCCATATAAAACAATGGAAGATTTTAGTTTTTCATTACAAATAATTCTTTGAAGGATAATTTACCTATGAAGGGTAACTTCACTTGGACAAACCAGAGGAAAATAATTTTTGCAGATTGCAAAGTGTTTAGACAGATTCCTAGCATCACAAAACTGGTTTTTAGGGGCATATAATTTGGTCTCAGAGATATTGCCTTTTGTAGGCTCAAATCATTATGCAATATCATTAACCATATCAAGATTAAATTATATGGCAAAGCACAAGCCTTCCTTTAAATTAGAGAAGATGTGGTTTAGACACCCACATTTTCTTCCTCTTCTACGACAATGGTGGGTCAGTGTGCCTTACCAGGAGGGTACAAAAATGTTTCAATTTTTTTAAAAACTGCAATATGTTAAACAACAAGTAAAAATATGGAATGTTCAAGTTTTTAAGAACATCTTTGTACAGAAAGAGGAGGTAGCAAAATAATTAGTAGAAATACATGAACACATAATACAACATGGTCTAGATTCAGTTACATATGAAAAGCAAAAGTGTTTGCAACTGGTGTGGGAGGAGTTAGGCAAGAGAGAAGAAATGTATTGGCGACATAAATATAGGGAATTGTGGTTAAAGGAAGGGAATCACAACACAAAATTATTTCACGCATATATGCTCAATTCAAAAGAGCTGCACAAGAAGTGTTTTCAATTCAAGATGTTTCAACAAGAACTTTGATTACAAATGCAAAGGAGATTCATGAAGAAGGGGTCAATTTTTTTTTAAATCATCTAGCTCCTTTAAGAGACAGATCAAATTAGCTAAATCAAAATGAGAAAGTGTTATTGGATGTGATACCAAATCTAATTTCTTGAGAAGAAAATGAGGATTTGATGAAACCTTTTAGCTTAGAAGAATTGAGAAAAGTAGTCTTTTCATTGTCATCGGATAAGGCTCCAAGGCTTGATGGTTTCATAGCCTATTTCTTTCAAAAGAGTTGGGATGTGTTGGGTTTCAACTCACTTTTAGCCTTGGAAGAATCATAGAAATCTAGAACAATATTAAAACACTTTAATGTCACAAACATTACAATTTTTCCAGAGATAAAGGAGCCAAAAACTTTTGCAGAATTTAGACCCCTCATTATGTAATACAATCTACAACATCTTCACAAAGGCAATATATCTTAGACTCCAGAATCTTCTCCCCAAAATTATCTCACAAGAGCAAGGGGTCTTTGTACCAAGTAGATAAATGGTTGAAGGAGCCTTGGTTGCACATGAAGTGCTTCATGTACTATTAATTCTAATAATCTATCATCTTTCATTATAAAATTGGACATGATGAAAGCATATGCTAAAGTTGATTGGAGTTTCTTAATGAAAGTCTTGGAAAAGTTTGGTTTCAACAATAAGTGGTGTAAGTGGATTTTGTCTTTCTTATCAGGGAAAAAAAAAAATAGTTATAATAAATGGATCACCTTTAGGCTTCTTTAGTGCCGCACAAGGGGTAAGACAAGGGGACCCCCTTTCTCCTTTTCTCTTCATAGTTATGGCTGAGGCATTGAGTAGGACAATAAAGGTAAGGCATAATCAAGTTTTGTGGCAAGGCATCCACATTTCCCAATCAGATATTTCAGTAATGCACACTCTCTTTGATGATGATACTTTATTATTTGGAAAAGAAAGCCTTACAGAGGCCAAACAATTAAAGTTGATTCTAGACATGTATTTTTTAATATTAGGTCAAAAAATAAATTTGCACACAAGTCTAAGATCTATGTCTTTAATTCCGAGTCAAGTATCAGAAGGAAAATCGTAAATACTTTAGGCTTTTAGCTGGTAGAATTTCCATGCACATATCTAGGGATTCCATTCTTTATGGGAACAAATAAAATTTCTTACTAGGCCAACGTTATAGAAAGGATTAAGTCTAGAATTTTAGCTTGGAAAGCTAGATGGTTATCATTTTTTGGTCATATTTTACTGGTAAAGACTGAGTTAGTGCAGTGATTCCAAATTATTTCATAGTAGCTCTCAAGGCTTTGAAATCAGTTGTTGCTTAGATAGAGAATATTATAAGGAATATTTTATGGAAAGGGAACATGAACGATAGGAAAAAAGTTCCTTTAATCTCCTTAGATAGTATGTCCTCTGATAAGTTCAAGGGTGGGGCATACATTCATAATATCTCCAAACATAATAGGGCCTTTGGGGGAAAGTTGATATGGAAAATGTTCACCAAATCATATTCAAAATGGTGTAGGATAATGTAGGCCAAATATTTAGATAGTCAAAATCCAGCAAGAATATTCACTATATCCAATCCTCCTGATGGTTCAGCCATGTGGAACTTTATGGTCTCATGTAGGGAAGTTGTCACTTCATACATCTCCTAGGAAGTGCATAATGGAGAAGAATCTCACTTTTGCAATGATTCTTGGAATGGATATCCTCCTCTGAAGGGCATTCAAGAATTGCAATCAACTATGCCAGTGTTATCACATTTATAGGGCACTAGGCTAATTGATTATGTATGCTCAGTAGATGAAGTATCTGGTAAAGTAAAATGGAAGGATCTTTTGAAAACACAAATAAAAGTAGCACAAAAGGACTTGATTCAACAAATCCTAGCAGAGAGACTAGTGTTCCTAACAGGGAAACCTGATCAAATCATATGGGCACCATCAAAAGATGGGTGTTATTTAGTGAGGCAAGGGTATAAAGCTCTTATTAACAAAGATGTTCAACTGCAATCCCAAAGAGCTTACTCATTCTATTGGAACAACATGATTCTGCCAAAAGTAGGTAGTTTCACATGGTTAGTATTATGGAAAAGAGTGCTCACAAGTGATAGGCTAACCAAACTAAGTCTTGTCGAGCCTTTCAAATGTGTTTTTTGTGGGGAAGATTTTGAAGATGTTGATCACTTATTTTTACAATGCTCATGTGCTCAGCTCTGCTAAAAGTTCATATTGCAAAAATTAATTTTTTTTGCCCCTTAACCAAAAATAGTTTGGGACCCTTTTTTAGCTCATTTGGCGTTTAATTCCAGCAACAGTAATTTGGTCTATCTGGTGGGAATGAAATAAGCATATTTTTAGAAACGTATCTTCCTCGGTGCAAAATGTTCAAGCTATAATTAAAAATTCAATCACAAAAGCATCCAATGCATATGTTCAAAATCATAAAGGTGTTAGTTCTCTCTTCACATCATGGGGTGATAATACCCTAAAGAATTGGAAAGGTATAGTTTTACCCTTCAAAGGTAGTTTGTAACAATCTCATAAGTCAAGGATTGATAGGAATTCAGTTAAATGGCAACCATCGATCCCAATTTTATTTAAGTTAAATTTGGATGGTGCCTCAAGAGGGAACCTAGGTGTTTCAGATGCAGGGGTGTGTATTTAGGATTCTTGTGGTGTGTTAAAAGAAACCAAGTCAATTATCCTTCCATTTGGAATGAATAATGCAGCAAAATCAATGGCAGTTCTACATGGTTTAAAGCTTGCCAAGCACCTAGGCATATCTCAAATCCATGTTGAAGGTGAGTCGTTAATAATCATTGGAGTAACTAAACAAGTAATCCTTCTACTTTTTCTACCTTCCTTAGGCCCTTGTGATTTTGGATTAATTTTGCCTTGATTTAGTGTTGTAATGTGGTTGACACATTCACATTAGGTCTTGGGCCCTTGTGAACTAATGGATTTTAATGGCACCTTGCTAAAGTGTTGTGAAGTGTTGTAACACACTTTCACACCTTTCTAGGGTTTTATCAAATACCTAAATGTAATATATTTCCTTCTAATCAAATTTAACATTAATATTTCCTTATTTGGAGTGTTGTAAAGTGTTGGAACACACTTTCACATTTCTCTAGGCTTGTCATTAATAATTGGGTTTTCTTATGCTTTAATTGGCTCCATTTTGCATTCACAAGCCTCATTTATTGCATCTTTTCAAGGATAATCCTGACACTAATCAATAGACAAACATAATTTTGCTGTTCTTGGCTTGTGTGGCCCAGATTTAGGGTCTAGGACTCATTCACCACCTTGGGCGAATGAGTTCCACCTAGGTCTTTTTGGCCCCAATGCAGGTTTTACACCTTTCTAAGCACTTTTTAAAATATTTCCAAAAATTAGGCCTAGGTGGACTCATTCGCCACGTTGGGCGAATGAGTCCCATGTGGCCCAAATTCAAATTTAATTCAAATTTCCAACAAGATTTTATTCTCCTAGATCTAATGGTGGCTTGTAGTGTTGTAATTTCAGGAATTCTTGCATAATTGGGTATAAATACAAGGATCTTTCACTCATATTCTCACCTAGCAATTTTACAAGTCATCTAGCATTCAAGAGAATTCACAAGAGCATTCAAAGGCATTCAAGGGTAGATTGTCAAGCATTTTAGAGCATTCTTCAAGCATCAATCATTATGTCAAATATTGCATTCTTCATGTTTGTTATTGTGCTAACAATTGTGTTGTAGAGTTTATGATTCAAGCAAGTGTTTCAAGCAAGATCAACTCCATTCAAGAAATCTAATCAAGAACCACATCCATTGCAGCCATTTCAAGCATATTTGTAGCACCTTATTGCTAGTGTTTGGTGAGTTGCAACATTAATATTTGTTCATTCATCATTCTCCATTCATATTTGCTTTGATTTCAAGGTTTAATTACCAACAAAGAGTTTGACCAAGGCAAACCCTTATCCACTAACCCCACAATATTTTTCCCTCTCCTTTGTGTGTGATTTGGAAGGCTAGGTTGCAGATTTCCTAAGGAGAAAGATTGGAGAAAAGTTGTCAAGTGATCCAAAGTTGTCAAAGTTGTCATCAAGGACCTTGGAGAAGCTTAGAGAAGACCTATAGGTGGCAATTTGCAGTTTCGAATTTGGAAACCAGTCAAAAAGAATAGAGCAGACCGAGAGGAACAGAATCAGGTCCCAAACTTTTGAAAAAGTAGAAGTGGACTGATTCACAACAAGTGGCGAATGAGTCCCACTATACAAGCCTGATAAATATTTTTACATATTTGGATACCCTTTTGACTGAAACCTGTATCTGCACATACTCCCAAAAGCTAGACTAATTCGACTAGCTTGGTGAATGAGTCCTAGTAAACATCAACAATAGATTTTTCAGTGATCCAGACCTCCATTCTACCTTCTCCAGTTTCCCAAGTGCACACTTTCTATCCCATTGTTTTCCATTTCATTTCATGGTATCATGACATAATAACCTAGACAAAATAACCCGAGACAGAATAACCTGACCAAAATAACCCAAGGACAAAATAACCCATGGAAAGAATAACCCGTGGTCAAAATAACCCATGGACAAAATAACCCATGGTCATTTTAGATCAAGCTAGTAAACTAGAATATTAAAAAATGATTCTCATCATTACTGTCATGAAAAAGAAACTTTTCCCCTCTATTGGTAATTGTATATTCAACTGATTTACTAGCTTGATCTAAAATGACCATGGGTTATTTTTTCCATGGGTTATTTTGACCACGGGTTATTTTGTCCATGGGTTATTATGACCCTGGGTTATTTTGTCCCTGGGTTATTGTGACCGGGTTATTCTATCTAGGGTTATTTTGGCCATGTTATTGTGTCCCGTAACCCATTTCATTCCTCTTTCTAGGTCATTTAGAGTTAGTTTGCATTCAATTAGGGTTTTATATTACAACTTGCATTTCATTGTCTTTTCCAAGTCTATACTTGGTGGTGAACCCATCATTAAATCATCTTCAACCCTTAAGACAACCCTATTGCAAGATCTCTTTCTCTTTTGCATTGAGATCTCTAGGGTTATCCTTTAATGGAATTACTTTGAAAGTGGGTGTGAATACAATCATTTCATTT
>CM021103.1:466107970-466147180 GCA_007115665.2 Sequoiadendron giganteum
GGAAGAAAGGTACAATGTGGAATTTCTTGAAGAAGAAGAGGCTACTAGCTCTTGGACAATAGATGAAGAAAATTTGTTGAAATAATTTATTGATACAGACCCTTTCAGGAATTACCACTCAACTGGCCTTAGAACTTATGTTATACATGAAGAGGGGCAGATCATGCCCAAAGTTACCAAAGAGCCTGAAGGTGAAGAATCTTCCGAAATTTGGACTTTATACTTTGATGGAGCCAAATGTAGAATAGGAGTTGGAGCTGGGATTTGTTTGATATCCCCAACTGATGAAAAGACCTTGAGGTCTTACCACTTCTAGTTTGCATGTTCAAACAACGAAGCTGAGTATGAAGGTCTCGTCCATGGTTTAAGCCTTGCGGAACAGATGGGTGCTAAACAGAAAAGTGTCTTCAGAGATTCGGAGCTAGTGTGTAACCAAATCCATGGGACTTCTGCTACTAAAAACATCCATATGTGATCCTATCGAGATAGAGTCTGGGATCTGATTAACAACTTTCAAGCATTCAATATCCAGGCCCGAGAGAGATGAATTCCAAAGCTGACAAAATGGCAACTATAGGAGCTGAGTTTGAGCCGACCTCTAAATTATTAATAAATAATCATGCGGTGAGGGTAACCATAAGACCTTCTATTCCCGTGAACAATCAAGATTGGCAGGTGTTTGATAACGATGCTCATATTGCATCATTCCTCAAGTCATCTAGAAAATTTTCCGATCAGCTACAACCAAAGATCACCGAAGCTTACAAAGATCAAATCATTCAGTTGAACTCCAACAAGCTTCCAAGAGGCCTAGTTACTTTGGAGAGCCTTTTTTATTTTGATGATGCGACAAGGGACAAGAGAAAGCTGGTGGCGGATAAAGGCGATTACACCAATTTGCATATCGAGGAAGATAAGAAGCTCAAAGTTGGGAAAGAAGTCTCGCAAAAGAATAAAGATAGACTAAGACATTTCTACGAAGAATAGCCAGGTGTAGTAGCTTGGTCATATGATGATCTTAAGGGATATGATCTTGGAATCATCGAGCATACCATTGAGTCGTTAGAAGGGGCGAAGCCAGTTCACCAAAAATAGAGACCTGTGAACCCAAAGATAGAATCTCTCATGTCATAGGAGTTGAACAAGTTGATCGTGTCTCGAATAGTGTTCCCGATCAAACATAGCACTTGGGTGTCAAACCTGGTGCCAGTCCAGAAGAAAAATGGAGATATATGACTATGTGTGGACTTTCGAGACCTAAATAGAGCATCCTTAAAAGATCATTACCCCCTGCCTTCAATGGAAGTAATCCTGCAAACTGTTGTTGGCTCCGAAATATTTTCAATGCTGGATGGTTTTTCGGGCTATAACCAGATTCAAGTAAAGAAGGAGGATCAATACAAGACAACGTTCACCACGAAGTGGGGAACATATGCATACGCTAAAATACCTTTCGGGCTCTCAAACGTCGGAGCCATTTTTCAGAGAGCTATGGACATTGCTTTTAAAGATTTGATCCATAAGATTATACTCATCTACCTAGATGACTTAATAGTATTCTCAAAATCTGCTGATGATCATTTTGATCATTTGGAGCTTGTTTTCCAAAAATGCTAGGAATTCAGGATCTCCTTGAACCCGAAGAAGTGTGTGTTCGGAGTTCCCCAAGGAAAGTTATTAGGGTATGTTGTCTCCAAAGAAGGCATTGCCTTTGATCCAGAAAGACTGGATGCAATCCAAGAACTCTCATTACCCATCAACAAAAAGGGTGTGCAGTCCTTCCTAGGAAAAGTCAATTTTATTAGCCATTTTATCGTGGATTTTGCAAGTATTGTTTTCCCTATTACCTTAATGCTCAAGAAGGAGTAGATTTTCAAATGGATGATGGAAGTTAGAAAAGCTTTTGAGCTTATAAAGGAGGCTATTTCTTCCGCCCTTGTGTTGGTTAACCCGGACCTGTCGAAAGATTTTATTATGTATGTTTCTGGTGGTGGAAATAGTATTGCCACAGTGCTCATGCAGAAGGATGATGAAGATACAAGGGAGTCCCCTATTGCTTTCTACTCACAAACCCTGAAAAAGTACGAAGTAAAGTATAACTTTGTAGAAAAATAGGCCTTCGCCATTGTTAAGGGGCTCAAGAAGTTCTGACACTTGATATCATATAATAAGGTGATTATTTGTGTACCACATCCTAGTGTGTGAGAATATATCATGGAGGGAGAAATCACTGAAAAGAGAGCTAATTGGATCACCAAGATCCTAGAATAGGACATTGAAGTTAGACCTGTCAAGACCGTAAAGGGAAAAGGACTGTGCGAATATATCACTGAAAATAGTGAAACAACAACAAAGCTTGGAGCTTCGGAGCCTGTGCTAATAAACGAAGAGAATTCCCAAAGCAACTGGCTTGATGACAGAATAAATTTTATGCAGATAGGAAGGTATCCAATTGATCTCACATCCTTTAAAAGACATTTCTATCGCCTACAGAATAGCAGTTATGTCGTTTTGGAGGGTAGCCTATTTAAAAGGAAATTTAACGACATCCTACTAAGATGTGTGAATGAGGAGCAAGCCAAGAAGATTTTAGAGTAATACCATAACAGCCCTACCGGTGGACATTTTTTTGCAAGAACCACGGTAATTAAAATTATATGTGTGGGGTACTTTTGGCCAACACTTTTTAATGATGCATTTTCATTGATTAAGTCTTGCAAGGAATGTCAGTTTTATGTCAGAAAGAGACAAAATGTCACCATGCCTTTGAGGCCTATAGTGGTAGAAGAACCTTTTGCTCAATGGGGTTTATATTTCATTGGGATGATTAACCCTGTTTCTATAGCTGGACACAAAAGGATACTAACAGCAACAAACTATTTTACTAGGTGGGTAGAAGGAGTGTCGTTGAAAAATGTGACTGAATTGGAGATTGTTAATTTTCTAGAAGAACTAGTGGCCAGATTCGGCCCACCTAAAACACTTATCTCTGACAATGCTAAGGCTTTTCCTGGCTCAAAAATGAGCTAGATCGCTCTAAAATATGGAGTGTTCCTGAAAACCTCCTCTAACTACTATCCCCAGGTAAATGGTCTCGCAGAGTCTACTAATAAAAACCTCATTAGGTTGATCAAAAGGATAGGCTCGAAACATCAAAAGGAGTGGCATATGAACCTCTAGATAGCACTCTGGGCAGATCGAATTACACCGAAGCAAATACTGAATACTTCTCCTTATGAGATGGTGTACGGGAAGGAGGCATTGCTCCCCATCGCATGGAAATTCTCGCCCTACAATTGCTCAAGTCCCTGGAAATTGAACAAAATGGGGCGATGGAGGTGCGTTTTTTTGAGTTGCTCGAGGTGCAAGAGAAAAGAGAACATGCCCTAGAAGCAATGAATAGCCGCCAGCAGGTGGTAAAGAGATGGTTCGACAAAAGAGCTTCTGATCAAGGTTTACAATGCGGAGATTTAGTCCTCAAATTCAATGAGCGCAGAGCACTGCCCAGACAACACAACAAATTTGACAGTCTCTGGGAAGGGTCATTCAAGATTTATCAGTGCAAACAGTTCAACTCTTTCGAATTGGAAGATATGGAAGGTAACGCCCTGAGTATTCCAGTCAATGGAATACATCTTAAAAAATTCTATTAATTTTGCCTATGTGTTATTTTTGTACATTTCTATATATGTAATTACTCTTCTCGGCTTTAAGTTTTGGATCCTCTCGGTGCAAGAAGTGAAATATAGCAATGATGTAAACAATTGAAAGAATGGGCTAAGTGGTCTAAAAAGCACATATATTATATTCATCAGAGTTGAAAATTTTACAATATATTTGGGCCTAGGGCCTTATATTAAAATTTACACATGCCCGCTATAGCGCAGAGCCTGTCAGCTTAGAAAAGAAAAATTTGCAAAAAATCATCTTCATTCTCAAAATATCATTGGGAAGAACCAGCGATCATGGCAGTAGGCGGCGCAGGGTTGGGAAACACCATTCTTTCAAAATCTTCATACCACTGAAAATTTTGAAATCGCTCAATATAGTGCACACACATCAGGAAATAACAGCCTGCGCAGACTTTGGCATGATGCTCCTCGTAGGTTTCCAGCTCGAATCCGAAAAGAAAAGGCCTGGTTAGAATGATGCCTCCATGCAGCAGCTGCAAGCAAATCTTCCGAACTAAGGCAATCCCATGATCAAATTGGGTCGCACGCACAATCTGCTCAAGGCCTCCGAGGTAGCGCCGAGGGAAGACCCGTTTCGTCAGCTTTAAAATCTTACGCTTGGAGACGATGGTGTCCAGTAGCGAGGCGAAAAAGTGGGAGTAAATGCTGGTGTTCACCCGGTACTGCTCTTCATACTGCACACAATCCTTCCCAAGGAACCACTTGATTGCTTTCACATATAATAGGTTTTTCGCACCTGTCATACGCTTTAGGCGCCTGCATATAATTTTGCCAAGAAAGATAGCCTGGGTCTTTTTACAGGTAAGCCTCATTGGTGTTTCCATGTTGTCTACTTTTCTAGCTAAATTAAAAATCACTAAGGAAACAGGAGCTTACTGAGCTAGAAAGGCTTGAGGATGTTGTGTTTTGTGATGCTTCACAAAGGATCTTATTTATAGAATGGCTAAGGTTCGCCAGACGAAGAAAATCATGATTATCAGCTGAGCCCGAGTGTGTCGCATTGCCTCAATTTTCAGGATTTTGGCGTGCGAGGTGATGGGAAAGTGTAGGTGCAACATGCAACTTGCTCTATTGAGTTGCCACATCAATTCACAGATTGGACAGGTGTCAATAAAAAGACGCATCGCCGTCTCATCCGAATCAAATGAAATTATAGAGAAAATCTATGTTGGGTGATGTGCCCCATACGAGCATTGAAATTAATTAATGCAGGTAACCTATAGGGAGGCTTGCAGTGTTGGCCTGGTTCGTCTTTCGAGATAAAAATCTATCTCCGTCACACGTGAAAGATTGTCAATTAAATACTCAAGCAATTTGGCTGGTTGGTGATCTTTTCACTCGGATTAACTGGTAACGCCTAGTAGCAACTTGAGATAAACGGCTGGCATGTACCTTTTTCGGCCGCCTTCCTCGAGAAATCACAAAATCAAGTTATGGCATGCAAAGAAACATACTTATTGCAAAAGTTACCAAGAATTGAACAATTAAGGCATTCGCAAGAAGGGAGAGGTTTTCAGAAAAGCTAAGCCATTTGCCAAAGGTTTGCAGAAAAAACTCTTGCGAATATACAATGGCTGAAATTGCAAAGGACCCTTCATGGGTCCTGGCTCCAGTGAGTCTAAGCGAGCAAATGAGGAATGAACCCCATATGTAGCTTTACGATGGGGAGTCTTTTTCCACTCCGGGCATACCTGCAAAGCCCAGTTGGCCTTTCACTCACCCGGTGAACCAGAAGTTATTAAGCACTGTTCCTCATAGAGACTAGGCAATGGTCTTGGAAGATTGGGATAACGTCTTCGATCATGAGTTATCTTGCAATCCTAAGAGCCTTAGGGAGGTCGCATGCAAAAGAATGAAGCATATGACGGACCAATTTCACAAACGGCTATGGTACTGTGGGCTCGCATAGTACATGGTTCCCTTGGTGCAGCCTTTCCCAGAGGTTGTGGCAGCATGCGTGACACGTTTCGACCCGAACATAGGGGCTATCAACGGCAAAAATTTCAAGGTAGTCATTAGCCCTTAGGTTATTCAGGATATGTTGTGCATCCTGCTTCCCTTGGGGAATGAGGTTGAAAATTTTGAAATGGAAAGAATGTAGCGAAAAGGGGGAGAGCTCCAGTCGGGGCCACATTTTTATCATTCCGAGCTTCAACAAATGAGTAGTTCAACCCCAACCAAATTCCCTTTCAGTTTGAAGGATCTGAAAGGTGCGACTTCTTCTATCGCTTCTATGCTGGCGATGGTGTGCGGTCTAGACTTAGACACGAGCGTTTTTCAATTTCAAATGTCCCTCTGCTTTATGTTGAAAAAAAATCGCGAGTCTCTACTCCTAGACTTTGCAAGATTTATCAGTGATGGAATTTGGGGTCGGCTCTAAGTTTAGGTATTCATCTTTCCTGGCTTACTTTATTTTGCACCAGAATGTGGATTACTTTTCAACGTCTATGCTTTTGCCTGTTTTTGATGAGGGTGGCTTAAGGAAGTTGGTTTCGACATGGACCCCTGTCATGTCAAAAACCTTTGATTCTTATGCATTCTCGGATGCATTCATAGCCCCGGCTATAAGGGCTTTGGATAAGGATGGCATAAATATGACCTAATGCATATCACCCCGACATAAGTCCTCGTTGGGGAAGTTAACTCCACCCTGTAACTGGTTCTTTGGTACGGATTTCACCATGCTCTGCATGCCAGGATTCATCTAGGAGCCTTTCTGACTTCCTCGTTTTCTTTCCGACAAAGTGTTGGCCCTGGAAGTAATGAGGCAGCTATGTACCCTTGAAGATGATTACTGGGGAGGAAAGCACTTAACCTCCCATTTATTGTTGCCAATCATGTTCTGGCTTTAACTTATTCAGTTTTGGGCCTTTGATATTCCAGCCAGCTAGTTCCTTCGAGTAGCTTCCCCTGATGTTCCTAACATCTTTCAACTTTCCTGTAAGCAAACCTCTAATTAGATCTTTAGATATCATCATAAAACATGCTTAAACAAACCATACCTTTCATACATGCACCAGAGGCGGAACCAGGCAGAAACAAGACCTAAAACAATCTCTTTTACAATACTGCTAGACTCGGAGCCAAAACCAATACAGATAATTCACTAACAATAAATGGGCTCAGAGTTAGAATCGGAATGGTGATCGGAACCGAGATCGGAATGGAAAACGGATTTGGTTTTTCTTCAGATTCTTATACTTTCATTTTCTATTTCCATTCCGCCTATGCTTCCACCAGGTTATTTATTATTCCAAAGAAGAATTCTCGCTATATGCGGAGCCGAAAAGGGGTTGAGAATGGAATCGATAACTTTTGCAAAATAAAATTTTCAAGTTCAAGATCGATTCCGATCCCGTCTCCGCTTAGGTTGACCATGACATCATCAAATATTTTATCGATTTAACACATAACTTCGTGATTAAAACCGAGGTCGCTTAAAACAAAAAAGGGGCTTTAAAAACATTACATTCATATGACCATGGGGGAACGACTGTATATATTTTTCTTTAGGGCATCATATTTTAACTATTTAAATGCGATCACTGACAGACATGAAACCCTAATCTAACAAACCTAATAAAAACTAGGGCACGGGTTTTAAACCTTGTCATTTACCAGAACAAAATACACAACAAAACCCTAAGTAAAAATGATAAATCTAATCTACCTCACTATAGATCCTTAACTTTAACCAACACCATTCAAAATCCTAATTTAATCTAATCTATTACAAATCAAAACAACACGACGTGATCACGACTAAACGTGAAAGCGACCACACTTTAAAATAAAAAGAATCAAAAATGACAATACAAGAAACCCCAAAATAAGCAAACAAATGAAATAAAATAAGAACCTACTCGTACAATCATACCAAGAAATACAAATCCATTTAGAATGAAATGATTCAAAGCACAAGTAGATATAAAGCAAAATGCAATAAACACGAAGAACACTAACAATAAGAAACCCTACCTCAAACGCAAAAGAACCTGAGCTAACCTTCGAACTGATTGACATGCAATATCCTTCCTTCCTTTCGATCAATTTACTCAAATGAACTCCGCTATTGCTCTTTCGTGCTCCTTAATCTTTCACAATGATAATAATGACTCGTTTAATCCTTAAATGAAGGTAAAAATGAACATTTCTACCTACACGAGTAGTTGTCATTAATGCATTAACACGCAGTTAAGGCGGAGTCAGAACTGAAAGAGAACGAACACTTCTCTTTAGTGTAACTCCAGTCAAAAAGTCAACAATCAAAAAGTGGCGGGGGCGGAACCAAAAAATGGAAACTGATTCGAAAGTTTAAGAAAATTCCAAACTTAGTTCCCATTCCAGTTCTGGGTCCACCAACTAAACACAAACAAAACAAAACACAAAAAGTAAAGCATACGACCGACATACTAAAAGTAAACATAAGGACCTAGACTAAAAACGAAATACAAATAGCGGAGGCGGGGGCAGAATCGATTATGATTTTGCAATTTTTGATAAAGACCAACTTAACACCCGTTCCGGCTCCGGTTCTGCTAAAGAAAAAACAAAAGCAAATAGAAAAGACTGTCGAGATGAGAACCCAAAGAAGTTTCAAAAGAACTTTCATAACCTGATTCATTTCCGATTCCGGTTCCGACAGGCTAAACCAAAAACAAACAAAGTTTTAGAAGCAAAATAACTCCAAACTTTGTTAGAAAAACAACAAAGGGAAAAGAACAACAAGGGGGGCCCATTTTGACCAAGGAAAAAGATGGGGTGGTTATGCAAGGCATAACAAATGGTGACTCGGCTGGAAAATGGTTTACCCATTTTCAAGATACCTAAAGAAAATTTCAGTCACCCAAAACTACTGGCTTATAAACATTTTTACTTAAAAGAGATTAGATATACTTAAGATAAGTCTAAGCTGGAATCTCAGATGTATGTGCTCATGAGTTATTTCTAAATCTGAGTGTGTGCTTATATTGTGCATCATTCTTCATAGATACTTTCTCTACTCTTTGAACCACCATACCCAAAATTCAAGCTACATGAGTTGAGTCTTTTAACTATCATGCAGTAACATCCTAGGTATTGCTCCGCTGCCAGACAGGCATCCATAGCCCCGACGGAGATGCCTCTAGTTCTCACAAAGCATTGCTCTATTGCCAGCCAGGCGTCCATAGCCCCGATAGAGATACTTGATTACCCACTTAAAATTGAGCTTTCCTTTTCTTTCTTTCTTTTTTTCCTTCTTTTTTTTTCACTTGTGGAAATTCTTTCATGCATCTTTCTCAATATTTAGATTCCATGAATCTAAAATATGGGTTGAGAACTACAATGGATTTCATGATAGTCTTGGAATCAGATTTTTCACTTGAATCAAAGGTAGAGTCATTCTAAAACAGATAGGCACCTATTCATGCAGATGTTTTATCTAATTTGATGACATATTTTTGATGATAATGCATGAGATATTCACAATGTATCTTATTATCTTTAAATAACTTCTCAAACCCAAACTAGAATGATCATAAGACATAAGTTTCAGAACGACATCCTTTTCAATGACGATCATGAAAATACCTAAACGAATTTCTCTCCTAGTACCAATAGTATATTTGAATAACAACCCCAAGTCTTGAGATGAACAAAATAAAGATCCCCAACAAAACAAAACTCAAAAAAATAAACAAAAACAAAATAAAGAAACAAAAAAAATCAAAACAAAACAACAACAAAAAGAAAAACAAACAAAACAACGACTTAATTACATATGATACAGTATAATACATTATCCTCCAAAAATATCAGGCGTTCTATGCACCAAAATAGTGCTTGAGAAACTGACTATTAATTGGTAATGGAACAGGCTCTCCTGTTAAAGTACTTAAACAAAAAGCATTTTTGCCTAATATTTCAGCCACTTGATAAGGACCTAACCAAAGTCTATCAAACTTCTGGTGATCTCCCTTCTTTTCTCTAGCCTTATCCCATAATAACACAATGTTTGATATTCTAAAGGCTTTTATCTTGGCTCTCTTGTCAAACCAGCATTTGACAACAACCTGATGTTTAGAGAATTGTTGCAAAGCGGCATCTCTTTGTTCTTCCATATTTAACAAATTAAGTAGTCTAACCTCAATCCTATCATCCTTGTTATAAAACTCTTGCATAAACTTCAGAACAGGTATTTGCAAATGAATGGGAAAGATTGGATCTTGGCCATAGACTAGCCTAAAAGGTGAATTCCCTAGGGTTGCTTTGATTCTGGTTCGATCTGCCCATAAGGAAAATCTCAACTAGGTGTACCATTCCCTAGGGTTACTTTCTAACAACTTTCTTATAACTTCCAACAAGTTCTTATTTGTTGACTCAGCCACTCCATTCCCCTGAGGTTAATAATTGGAAGAATATTTTAACACAATCTTATGCTCATATGCCCATGAAATAAACTCAGCAGAAGAAAAATTAGGGCCATTATCACATACCAAAGCAAATGAAACTCCAAACCTGGTTGTGATGTTCTCTATCAGAAACTTGATGACCACCTACTTTGTGGTACTATTCTTGCAAGGTTGTGCCTCCATCCAATGTGTGCAGTAGTCAGTTGCAGTCAAGATGAATTTATGTCTTGCAGAAGAATTTGGATTAATCACACCTACAAAATCAAGTGCCCATTGAGCAAATGGCCTTACCTCATATACTGGTTGTAGGGGCATTGCAGGATTTCTTTCTCTAGGTGTAGTGGTTTGACATGCATGACAAGTCCTGCAATGTTGATGAGCATCTCTAAACACATAGGGTCAATAATAGCCTGATCTTAAAATCTAATGTGCCAAAGCATCAGTTGATCCATGTCCTGTCCCATGCCTTCCATGAAATTCACTTATGGCATGCTTAGCTTCTTGCTGATCCAAACAACGTAGATAGATTCCTTGGAAATTCTTCCTATAGATTGATCCTCCTTTAAGCATGTAATGAGCACTTTTCATCCTCAATTCTCTCCTTGGAGTAGCATTCATTCCTTTTGGACACTTTTTATTGAGGAGGAAGAAGACTAAATCTGTATGCCAAGGATCTTTTGTAAGTGATTGAACAATGTACTATTGACAAGTTATACTTCTGTCTACTTCAGCCATTGCCTTTGACAAGCCTTGACCTCTAACAAGTTTCATTGGATGAATCTCCAAGTCAAATTCTTGTAAGATTGGCATCCATTTCCCTCTTCTTTCCCCTAATTCACTTTGCATTAAGAAGGACTTTACAGCTAGATCTGGGACTATGGCCATAACCTGACTTTTGATTATCTAATGCCTAAACTTCTTTACTGCTCTAACCAATGCAAAGGCTTGTTTTTCCAATGATGAATATCTTACTTCTGTATTTTTAAATGGAGAGCTCATAAAATCAATTGGTCTCTCCTCGTTCTCTTCTCTTCTCTTTGTTAAAACTGCTGCACATGAATGTTCAGAAGCAAAAGAATAAATATAGAAGGGTTTTAGATAATATGGGCTTGTTAAAATAGGTGCCTCAGATATAGCTTGTTTAATCTGCATGAAAGCAAATTTAGCCTCTTCACTCCATTCAATCTTCGCATCCTTCTTCATCATTTCGTTGAGTGGTTTGACAATCTCTGCAAACCTTGTTATAAATTTCCTGACAAAATTGATCCTTCCAAAGAAAGATCTTATTTCCTTCTTACTTCTTGGCCTTGTTAATTTCAAGATGGACTCCACTCAGTCAGGATCTATGGAAATCCCCTCCTCTGATATAATGTGACCTAAAAGCTTTCCTTCAGAAACTCCAAATACACATTTCTTTGGGTTGAGAGAAACACCATAACTGATACACTTTTTCAACACCTTTTCCAAATCAGCAGCATGATCTTCTCTATTTCTAGAGAAGATGGTCAAATCATCAACGTAGATGATTATACATTTTCCAATCAAATCTTTAAATGCTACATCCATTTCCCTTTGAAAATTAGCACTAGCATTAATGAGACCAAAAGGCATTCTTCTATAAGCAAATATCCCCCACTTTGTAGTAAAAGCAGTCTTCATCCTATCCTCATGACTTACAAGGACCTAATTGTATCCTGAATACCCATCCAAGAAAGACATCATCTGAGATCCATTGACCTTTTTCAATACTTCATCAAGGGAAGGTAATGGATAGTTATCCTTCTCAGAGGCTTTGTTTAAATTCCTGAAATCCACACATAACCTTATCTCACCGTTCTTCTTCCTTACATGAACTAGATTAGCCACCCAAGTGGAGTGTCTAACTGGAAGGATTATTCTTGCAGCCAAAATTTTTTGCACCTCCTTTTGAATTAGAGGCTCAATTAATGCATTGACTAGGCGCTATTTTTGGCGAAACGGCTTGGCTTCTAGCTTAAGAGGAATTGTATGTGTGATCACAGATGTATCAAAAGTTTTTAAGTCATCATAGCTCCAACTATTGCTTCAATATTTTGCTTCAAGACCTTAATTATTTCATCCTTTATTTCATGAGGAGAGGTCTTCCCTATAAGAATGTTCCTTTCTAGGCCTGAGTGAGCCAAATTAACTTGTTCATATTTACCTCCCTCACTCTTTGTAGGAATTCTTTGATAAGCTTGTGGATCTAAGTCAAATATTCTTTCTAATGCTATCATCCCTTTTGGGATGTTATTGCTCTTTAAATCCAGTATCCCTTCTAGATTGTCACTTTCTGGATTCCAATCTCGCTGATCTCTGTTAGAATCATCAATTATCTGCCCCTCAAAAACATCGTAATTTGCCAAAAAGGCCAATATATGCTAGTCATCATTAAATATCGAAAAGTGTCCGACATTATCAGGAATTGTTGGGACTGAAATCAATTCTACTAAAAACCTCTTTAGATTTGAGTCTTGCATGGGCTCTAATGTACTAGCAGCAACAACAAGAGCATATGCTATTTGATTTGCTTCCCTTGGAATGAGAGTAATCCCAAAGGCATCAAAATCTTTTATTAAATTCCAAACCCTATTTCTATATGCAGCCAATCTTTTGTTATGGCATGTGTATTGACTACGTACCTGTTTCACAAGCACCTCAGAATCCCCCATCACTATAAGAGCAGTTACCTTCTTCTTATGAGCAAACATAAGCCCTCTTGCCAGTGCCTCATATTCAGCCACATTGTTAGTGCAACCAAACAACAACCTATAAGAAGAAAAATAAGTCTTTCCTTTCGGATTGGTTAGTTCAATCCTTGCTCCACTTCCTACTTTAGATTTAGAACCATCATTTTTAAGATTCCATAACTGGTCTTTAGCTGGGAGTTCTTTCTTTTTAGAAGCAACAGGGAAGGACTCACTTGAGATGTGTGGCAGCTCGGACTTTTGCTGCTTGTTAGAATTTGTGTTGGGGAGAGGCTCAGTTAAAGATTTTCCTAGGTCTTCAATTTGTTTAACAACTACTTCCTGAATGATTTCTTGGGTTGATTTACTATCCAATTCATCTTTCATCAACTCTTTTGGCATTGGTAAAGCATCTGGGGCAGGTGCATTGAAAAGGAATTGTGTTACCTTATTCTCTTCTTGAACTTCAGAACATAAAATCGGTGTCTGCTCTATTGACGAGGAATTTTCCTTCTGAGAAGGGTTAAGCTAAGTCAGAACGGTAGCATCCTTAACTTTGAAAGAGAACTCATTGATGGGAGTCTCAGATTCCTCCTAGTGTTTTTTTTGTGGCTGATCTATACGACCTAGAATATCTAGGCATGACTGATATGTCAACTCCGAATGGTTGTGACAGTGAATCCTTGATGCAGACCCAGGAGGCTCAATTATGTTGATTAGGCCTATTTTACAAAGCAACATTCCTTTAAACCTATCACAAGACCATGAAACCTTGGGGCAGCAATTCATATGCCTTCAAACCTCCAAAATCACAAAAATATTCCATTGGTATAGACAAACACATGTCAAACTTGAAAAACCTTGTTTTAGGCACAATTCATGAGGGTTTATTGAAAATGACACTTACAAAGCCTCCCAGACCATGCCATCCACTCAGAAACTCATATTTTATCCCCAATATGCTCAAAAGTTCATGAAATAGCCATCCCTAACTTCCCATTGTCCAATTCAAGACTATACCCGTCAAACCATGCACCTTTCCAATGGAATCCACCCCAGAGGCTCTCACAAAGTTATGAAAATCACTTAACCTGCACAAAAAAAAGTATTAACATGTTTATTATGCCTATCTAAGCCTATCCATTGAGTTACAGGTCTTCACAGTGGGTGGAAGGCTTAGAATGGCATTTTGACTCCTCTCACAACCCCCAAAACAATGTAAATAGGCAGTTTCAGAAAAATAATGATTTCTCCCTCAATATGAATGTTAAAATCCTCAAATCAAATTCATTTGAAATTTAACTCATATTTATACACATTCCAATTATTTTTAGAGCCAAAAGATACTGTACGGATCTGTACCAAGCCTGCAAAGTTCAGGAAAATAGGAAAAACATGGGGTTTGAGACCACCCAGCAGTAAAACAAGGATATCTCTCTCAATTATTAATTAAATCACACCATTCCAACACCAAAATAAATTTTATTCAATTATCTATCCAACCATAATAGGCTTGTAGTGTAAAAAAATACGTACAGGTCGTACAATGCACAGGATCAGCAATTTCTTAATGGAAAACACAAAAAAATAGCAAACTTCTTATTAGAAACTCATTCCAAACTTCTTCAACAGCCTCCCTTCGAGATATTCCCACAATATATCATGTTTCCATCTTCAAATAACCCCTTGAACTGACCAACTACCATAACCACCCTTTGTTAGAGTCTAAGATGACAATTTTTTGCCAATTTTGCTCTTAATCACTATCCCATTACAACTTGATCAACTTGATTTTGCAAATACCACCTAACTAACCTATTAAGCCCTCCAATACATTTAAAATGGTCATTGAGACCTTATTTAACATGGAATAAGACCCTACTCCCCATATCCCTTAAAACTCATGATTTCACATGGCTTTTGCATTATGAATCAAACTAACAAATTCAACTAAATGATTCAAAACCTTTTCAAATTACATTATGACTAGTCCTTTAGACCTTATTAAGCATAAACGAACACAAGACACACCTAGGTATCAACTTAGACTTCACAAGGTGTAGGTGCTCTTGCACCATACACCCCCCCATAAAAAGGACTCTTGCCCCAAGAGTGGAAACTTGTTCTTGGCCTTCTCATTGCTGCTTCAAGCATCTTCAGACTTGGTACTGATCTCTTTAGTCCTAGATCAAAATTTGGTGTTGTTCTAAGCCTTAGACTTGCAGAAAAACAAACATTAGAATCATATAAACCTGCTCTCTTCCTTTCTCCACCCATACATGGATAGCTCCTCACCATTCCTTGCACATTCTGCCTTATTGGCTCTGTGATCAGACCTGCATGCCTCTGCTTAATTTGTTCTTTTTGTAATGCCCCTAGACCTACCATGTCACCATCCTCTTGTACCCCTGCACTAACAACTTTATCCTCTTTTGCATTACCAAATTTCACTTGGCTTGCAGCAACCTTCATAGTAATGGGACATACCATGGTCCCAACAACAATTTCACCCTGTCCTTCATACTCCTCTGCACACTTAGTACTTACCTTGATCAAATCAGACTTAGGCTTGAGTTCTCTCTCTACCCCTTGCAAAAACAAACTACATACTGTCTTAACATCATTTGTGGGTGCCTTCCCTACTGTCACAACACCACCAATCTGTTCTAAACCTACAACCATATTAGACTTACTATCCTCAGGCCTTAAAGGTTCCTTCTTGCCAAACAACACTACCTTAGACTTACCCTTATCCCTTACACTTGTTTTCAAGGGAAGCAACTTAAAAGTTTTGTCCTCCTTCTTGATGGTGTATGTGTTCTCCCAGCCATCATATATAGACCTCCTATCAAATTGCCAAGGCCTCCCTAAGAGCACATGACAACAATCCATTGGAAAAATATCACATAGAACCCTATCCATATACTCTCCAATCTGAAAATCAACATATGCTTGCTCTTTTACCACCAAAGTTTGATTATCATTGACCCAAGAAACTCTATAAGGTTATTCATGAGGAAAATTTTCCAAACTCAACTTATCCACCATCTCCCTAGACACTAGATTATCTTGAGAACCAGAATCAATGACAACTTGACACACTTTACCTTTGCTTTTGCATGTAGTTCTGAATAGACTCCTCCTTTGACTCAATTCTTCCTCCTTGGATGCTTGCAACACAGTTCTCCTTATCATGAGTGCCTCTCCTTCTTCTGATGTAAGGTTGACTATAGGTGAATTCCCACTCTCTTCATCTTCATGCACTAATTGATTCCTCCTTTCTCCACCATAAGAGCTTGAGCCTTGCTTTTCAAGACACTTGAAGGCTCGGTGTCCAGGCTGGTTACAATTGTAGCATCTTCCTGAGAATTGATAGGAACCTCTTCCTCCACCAAATCTGCCTCTTGAACCTCTCCATCCACCTCTAGAATCAGATCGATCTTGGTCCTTCTTGTCATCTCCTTGAATCTCATTGTTTGCCTTGAAATTAGGATTGAATCCTCTTCCTCTAGAAGTGTTGCCTCTTCCTCTTGCTGCTTTGTCTTTCCTTCTCTTAATTTTCTCCTCCACCCTAATAGCCATTTGATAACAATCCTCTACACTCCTAGGGTTAGCCAAAACCAATTCATCCTGTATATTAAGCCTTAAACCACCAACATATCTAGCAATCTTTTCATCTTCATTCTCATGGTGACCAGATCTTAAACTCAATTTATAAAACTCCTCAATATAAGACTTAATATCCATTTCCCTTTGTCTTAAGTTTTGCAATCTCTTAAACAATTGAACTTGGTGATCCTTGGGTAAGAATTTACCTTTGATTTTTGATATCATCTTATCCCATGATGTGATCTTGGACTTTCCTTGCTTCCTCCTCTTAGATTGAAGGTAATCCCACCATACCAAAGCATGACCATGTAGCTTAGTTTTTGCAATCTTGACCCTTTGTTCTTCAGGAACCTCATCACATTCAAAATGGTTATCAATTGCAGCAATCCAATCCAATAGTTCTTCATCATTTAAACTACCACCATACTTAGGAACATCAAGTTTTACCTTAGGCTTGTCAGTCTTCACTCCTTTCAGCAACCTTGCAATTCTTTGATCCTCTAGAGTAAGCTCTTCTTCCACATCTTCAAACTCCTCATCTTCAGTCTCAGTCTCTTCCACTTCCCTTCTTTTGTTTGTCTCCAAGGCTATGACTCTCTCTTCCAACTCTCTAAGTTCTCTTGCATGCCTATCTTTCATCTCCTTCATCTCTTTAGCCATATCATTCTTCTTTGGAGGCATCTTGTCAACCTTGCCTCTTCTTCAACCCTGCAAAATGAAAATAGATCTACTTCCTGATGTTCTGATACCACTATGATGCAAACCCAGGAGGCTCAATTATGCTGATTAGGCCTATTTTACAAAGCAACATTCCTTTAAACCTATCACAAGACCATGAAACCTTGGGACAGCAATTCATATGCCTTCAAACCTCCAAAATCACAAAAATATTCCATTGCTACAGACAAACACATGTCAAACTTGAAAAACCTTGTTTTAGGCACAATTCATGAGGGTTTATTGAAAATGACACTTACAAAGCCTCCCAGACCATGCCATCCACTCAGGCACTCATATTCTATCCCCAATATGCTCAAAAATTCATAAAATAGCCATCCCTAACTTCCCATTGTCCAATTCAAGACTATACCCATCAAACCATGCACCTTTCCAATGGAATCCACCCCAGAGGCTCTCACGAAGTTATGGAAATCACTTAACCTACACAAAAAAATTTATTAACATGTTTATTATGCCTATCTAAGCCTATCCACCAAGTTACAGGTCTTCACAGTGGGTGGAAGGCTTAGAATGACATTTTGACTCCTCTCACAACCCCCAAAACAGTGTAAATAGGCAGTTTCAGAAAAATAATGATTTCTCCCTCAATATGAACGTTAAAATCCTCAAATCAAATGCATTTTAAAGTTAACTCATATTTATACACATTCCAAATGATTTTTTAGAGCCAAAAGATACTGTACGGATCCATACCAAGCCTGCAAAGTTCAAGAAAACAGGAAAAACATGGGGTTTGAGACCACCCGGCAGTAAAACAAGCATATCTCTCTCAATTATTAATGAAATCACACCATTCCAATTCCAAAAGAAATTTTATTCAATTATATATCCAACCATAATAGTATTGTAGTGTAAAACAATACGTACAGGTCGTACAATGCACGGGATCAGCAATTTCTTAATGGAAAACACAAAAAAACAGCAAACTTCTTATTAGAAACTCATTCCAAACTTCTTCAACAGACTCCCTTCGAGATATTCCCACAATATATCATGTTTCCATCTTCAAATAACCCCTTGAACCGACTAACTACCATAACCACCCTTTGTTAGAGTCTAAGATGACAATTTTTTGCCAATTTTGCTCTTAATCACTATCCCATTACAACTTGATCAACTTGATTTTGCAAATACCACCTAACTGACCTATTAAGCCATCCAATAAATTTAAAATGTTCATTGAGACCTTATTTAACATGGAATAAGACCCTACTCCCCATATCCCTTAAAACTCATGATTTCCCATGGCTTTTGCATTATGAGTCAAACTGACAAATTCAACTAAATGATTCAAAACCTTTTCAAATTACATTATGACTGGTCCTTTAGACCTTATTAAGTATAAATGAACACAAGACACACCTAGGTATCAACTTAGACTTCACAAGGTGTAGGTGATCTTGCACCAATCCTGCACCAGTTAGGGAGTAATAAACGACTCAAGTCAGTTTCTTCTCCTAAAACAAGCCTATCTTGTTGCAATTTCCTTATTAAAACCCACTGGTTGATGCAGATCATGGGATCACTATGCTCTAAAGGTGAAGTATCCTCAAGACTGATTACAGACAATGTAAGAACTTCCTCTTGTTTGTAAACACCTATCTCAGTTTCAAAGAATGCTACCTCATTTGCAGCATCATATTTTGTAATCATATGTTTGAGCCTAGGTTCACTCTCAATTCTTATCTGTGTGGAAAATCATTTCCATGGTAACCACATGTGTGAGAAATCCAAGGATAGATATTCCCCTATACTTTTCATTAGTTCTTGACTTAGGAGCATACCATAAGTTTCTGAGATATCAGCTACTTGGATATCTATATAGGTTTGGATCCTTGGATCTAATCCAACCTGCACATGCATGTTCTTCAACTCACCTACAACATTGACTTCAGTTTTATCCAACTGAATCACCTTCTTATTGGTTGGGATAGGACTCAATCCTAACTTTTTAGAAATCAAAAAATGCATAACATTTCCTAATGCTCCAGAATCTAATAAACAATTATGTAGGTTCTTTCCAAAGATTCTCAAACTTAATAGAAAAGGTGGGGTACTGGTCTTACCTTTATACATAGCTCCATTTGTCTCCTTTGCAGGAGTAACTTTACCTTTTCCTTTTAGGCGATCTGCCTCTTCCAAAGCCTTTCATACCACCTCCCGTTGGGCTGGGCACCACTTCATGATATCAAAGAAAGACAGTGATGTCTTCTGCCTTTGTAATTCTGCAACAAAGTCAAAATTTGAATCATTCCTAACTTGATAGTTAGGAAAAGAAGGTTGATTACCTCTATTCTGAGAATCAGAAGGTCCCTTTGGTGTCGGTGGATTGTTATCTGCATTCTGATTTGGTGGAACCATATTATTTGGGGGTGCAGATGTAGTGAATGGCCTCTTATTCTAATTTCTTAGAAAGTGACCACCCTTAGATTGAAAAGCTTGAGCATCATAGACATCTTCCTCTTGCTCATTATCTTCTTGCATAGGAAACTGATACTTTTCTTCAATGGTTTCATAAGTCATGGCAGTGTTGACTGGCCCATTATCTTGATTGGAATTTCCTGCTGGAGGATGGGCATCAACCTGTGCAATTTTCACAATTTTCTCCATTTCTGGGAAATTGACCTCAAAATGGGCTACTGTATCATGCAGCCTGCACCAATTGGTCATAAAATTCAGATCAACAACATTAGCAGTATGTGGTCTTTCCTCACCTGCTTGATAATTATGAGGAACTCCCCCGCTGTTAGGTCCATTATTCCACTGCCTATTATTGTTGTTGTTGTTATTGAACCTCTGATTGTATCCTCTATTCTGATTTTGATAATTTTGATTTGAGGATTTTTGACTCTGAAAGTTCCTATTGGTGTTTTGGTTTTGATTCTGAATAGAGTAATTGTCCTGATAGTTATAACCTCCCTGGTTGTTGTAATTCTGGTTTTGATTATGGGGAGGGTTTTTCTTGAGCTGTGCCATGTCATTTGACATCTGAGAGAGCGTCTTCTTGAGAGTCTCTACCTCACTTGTGAGTTGAACAGTTTGTTCATTCTGCACATTTTGGATTATGGTTGGGGAATGGACATGGGTTGATCCTCCCCCTTGTTGTGGTTGATTTTGAGGTTGCTATTTTTGTGGTTGATGTGAGGAATCTTGTACTCCATTGCTAAAGAAGGCACAGTGAGTGGGGCTTCCAACTCAGATATAGGTCCATATTGGGAATAAGACATCCCTAGGACAGTATTGTATAACAGTGGATTAGGCATCTGATAATTCATTGGAGGAAGAGTTGCTCCTGACCTTCCAGATTGCAGAGTTATCTGTTGTTGTAATTTGATGGTCAAATGATAAATCTTAGACAGTGAGTCAATCTCATCAGGTTGATAAGTTCTTTGCAAGAACAAGTCAATCAAAGGATCAACAGCTCTTAAATATGCCTATATGGCCATACCCTCTGGTACTAAGTAAGGCTCTTGTAGCCTACGATACATTCTTTGGAACCTAGTGCTCAATAAGGGCAATGGTTCATGGTGTTCCTTCCTTATGGTGGAAAATTGGTGATATAATATTACAGGATCCACATAAACCTTGAATTGATTAATAAAAGCATTTTCTAAATTTGTCCAACCCAAAATAGATCCCTGGGGCAGATTTAGATACCAATTATATGTCATATCTCCTAAACAGTATGGAAACAGTCTACATACCACATCTTGATGAGCAACCTAAGCTCGTGTGCAAGCATCCTTGAATGCTTGTATATGTTCCTCAACACTTCTTGATTCTCCATGCATGTATTTTGGACAGAACCTCTCTGGGTTCTTTGGTAAATCATGGAATCCCCCAAGAACAATCCCTAACAGGGAGGGATTATTCATAAAGTAAGCCATTGGTGGGAGTGGTTGGATAGGTGGTGTTATAGGCCGAATTGGTGGCAACACAAGCCTATTTGGAGATGATGATGTAGGTGGAACTGGTGGTGGTGTAGGTGGATTTGGAGGAAATCCAGGTGGAGTAAGTGGTGGTGGTAGTGTAGGTAGCAAAACCCTACGAGCATGAGGTTTTGGTCTAACCGAGGCTTGCAGTTCTTGTAATGGTTCAGGATCAGCAGAAGATCTAAGAATCCTTTCATACTTGTCCAATGAGAATGACCCTATGCGAGCCAGCTTGTTCTTTCAAGCCCTCCTTCTAGCGCCAACTTCTGTTGATGGTTAAAATGGCACAAACAACATTAAAACAAAATATTTCTACTCTATTTCTTCTAAAAAAGAAAGACAACATGTAGTGGCCTAACTCCCAAGGTCCTGGTAATTGGTTCTCAACTGTCTGGTGTCACTCAATCGGTTCATGCAACTGTAATATTCAAGGGGCCTATGCTAGTAAAAAGATTCAAGTGATGACTCATTCTATCAAACTGTTTTGGTAAATCAATGGGGTTTCAAACAAAAGAAAAAGATAGATTAAAGGGGTAAATCAGTAAGTATGAATCAAATATATCTATCATCCGGACATATATCTTCAAGTAATGAATGTTCTTCCAATCAAATCAAGAAAACCATAAGATGACACAATCTATAGCATAATCTATACCACTGCATACATTTTAGGTGCTTAATTAACTTCACAATCACACATCACAAATAGTTCAAGAATTTTCAAAACAACACACATTCATTCATCATCAAGATTATAGATCAATAGACTTTAATAACTTCAATCCAATGACAATCTAACAAGATAACCTTTAAATCTGGTTTCTTCTAATGGCTTTCATCACATAAGAAACTATCATGCTTCAGCACAATCACTGGCATTCAGATAGATTATAACATATCAGCCTTATCAAATCAAACAACTCATTGCTAACTCCATATTGCGTAAACTTGTAATTCTATTAACTGTAAAAAGATCAAGTACAAAGTATCTTTGTAAAACTCTACAAAATTCTATCTCCTAATCTTAGGTAAGCCAATTCTATTCTCAATTAGCCAACCTTTACAATATGATACCCATCGGGTATTTATAGATATACAAAACCTCGAACTTCACTTCTATTTTTGGCTATCCACCCTTTTAGGAACTAGATCAATTTGATCTTGAGTTCTTACATTTAGACATTTCGTTTAACTAAAAATAGAAGATAGAAGAAAAAGAAGAAGTCATGCGCCCCCCAAGATTGTCAGTGTTGTATGCATGCAACATGCAAGGAAGAGAAAAATCATGCATGCAAGGATTCATGCATGTGAAGCTGGATCTGCAATGAACTCATCGTAACTGGTGAAGACTTGCTGTAAGGTATCTATTTTCAGCCCATCAATCCAGCTATCTTCAAACTTGATCTGATCCAATTCTGCTGTAGCAAACTCTTTCATCCTTCTTATTTTTATCAACTCTCTCCCAGTAGCTTTTATTTCTTCCTTTACATCCACTAGTCGATCTATTACCAACTCTTCTCCATCATCCTCTTCCTGCATGAGTCCTTTGAACCTTTCATCCCACTTTTCTTTAATTTGACTCAAAGGCATGCCTTCTTTTTTCAACACATTTACATCTACAATAATGGCAATGAATGCTTCTAACTCTTCCAATTGCTCAGACAAATTATTAACAGCCTCTTGAATTTCATTCTTATGCTTACACAAAAAGTCAGTTCTAAACCGAAGTATACAAGAGGTTTTCTCCACAAAACTCTTGTTGTCCTCCTCAAGTATTGATTGCTCCAAAAGAGTAGTTAAAGGCAATGCACTCACTCTTTCCAATTTCTGACTGTACTCTTTGTATTCTTCTTCTTGTTTTTCTGATGCCTCAATATATTGATACATCTCTTTTATTAACCCTTCTACGTCCTTGTAGGCTTCACAACCTTTAACCAAAACTTCAGCCACCTCTCGGTTTAACTTGTCTACGCATTGGTCTACCATCTCCACTTTTCCTCTTACCTGCACCAAATCATCTACCTCCTTTTTTCTTAACAAAATAGGAGTCTCAATGGCTGCTACCTATTGTGATCTTGGAGAAAAGACACTCTTCAAGAATGAATGTAATTGATCTAATTGAGCTTTAAGCTCATCCTTCTTTTGCTTATCCTTGATCATTCTTGACTTGGTCATTGAAGCCACCACATCAATTAAGTCCATTTGCTGATTCCTAGTGGGTCTTCCCAAGTTGATTGTACTCAACTAATAATCTATTAGTTGCATGTCCCCTACCTCCTTTTCTGTCATTGGCATGGCACATTCAACAATGATTTCTCCTTTTTTTGTGAGTTGGGTAGAATGTAGAATTTTAGCCTTCTTTTTAGGCCTCTCCTGCTTTATACCCTTCATCATATCCTCCCAATTGAGAGGTTGTGGAGGGGTTACTGCCCTCTTCTACGGGTCCAGTTTTAGCCAAGTGGGAGCACTTAGAGCAGCAGTCATCACAAAGGAAGAGGGAACAATAGTAGAAGGTGGCTGCATACTCACTTGAGATTGGCAGTCAACCCTCGATTTCTCTTATTGCTCTTGTACTATATGCATCTGCACCAACTTCTCAACCTCTTCTCTATCTCTTTGTTCTTTCCTTTCTTCCTCTTCTTTCCTCTTACTCTCTTCTTCCAACCAATCTCTCTCTGCCTTTTCTTTTTCCAACTTTTCTTTCTGTAGAGCTTCTTTTTCAAGTTTCTCTGTTTCCAAAGCCTCTAGTCTTTCTTTTTGTAATCTCTCCACCTCTAAGGCCTTAAGTTCTTTTACTTTTTCTTCTTCCTCTTGCTGCTTCTTCACCAACTCCTCAGCATCCTTTTTCTTTCTTGCAAGCTTCTTTTGCAAGTTTTAGTTTGGCAACTAAGATTTCCTTTTCCCTCCGGTTCCTTGCTTTCTCTTCCTCGAAATCATGAATTTTCTGTATTAATTCTAACTTGTCATTCTCTGCTTTAACTTTGAGCTCTTGTTCTTGCTTCCTTCTTTGCTTCTCTACTTCATCAGCTGCTGCCTTTTCCTTAACTTGTTTTTCTTTCAATTGTTCTTGGTGTAATACAACATCAGCTTGTACCTTGGCTTCCATTTCCTTTTGTTTCTCCACTGCAGCCCTTGCATTAGAATCTCTTGTCGCATCTTCAAACAGCTTCCATTGATCTTCTTATGTTAAGATCTGCTCCATATCCTCCTCTAGAGACATGTTCTCTTGCAAATCCTTTTCTGATAAAGTCTCATCGGAATGTGTCTCAACTTCCAGAACCTCCTCCTCCACCTCTTTTCCCTTGGCAACTTCAGCCATGCTATGAAGAGCTCCTTCTTGAATTTCTTTACTCTTCTTCCTTGTAATTGGTACTTGTGCAGATGATTCACCTAATGTAGGTGTTGAAACAACAAATCCAACTAGAACATCCCCTTCTTGTGCTTCCTCTTCATCATCCACTGCCTCAAGTTCTATCTCTTCAATATCTAGAGGAAGAAATTCTAATGGCTCTTTGGGAGGCGTCTTTCTCTTGATTCTCTTGTATCCTTTACCCTTTTTAAGGACTGGTCCTTAAGGAGCTTGAGTTCTCAACATTAACCATTGCACGCTTCTATCCAATACTGTCCTTCCTATCCTCTTGATATCAATGGTTTCTTCAACATCCCAGTCAATTGGATCCAGGCTCTTGGTTCCAATATTTAAAGCCTCATAAGATGGATCCAATACAATTCCATCATCCACCAATGTGTTAGGAATGTTTTCTTTAATACCCAGCTCTGCCATGAGTAAGACAGGAAATCTTTCATAGTTCTTCTTTCTCAAATCATACTCATCCTGTCGATCACTCCAAAAGTATTCTAACAAATTGAAATGTCTAGTGAACACTGAAGGCAATAAAGCATACATCTTCTTCTTTGGATCAAAATAGTTACAAGTTGTGTATAATCCTAACTTCAATTGTATCATCTCATTACAAACCACCTTTGCTCCTACCAAGTGTTGACAGCTATATTCACCCAACTTCATGGGAAACTTATGACATCCAGTTTTATGTTTGATTCCAAACCTAGCATTAACTCCAAGAGCTCAATACACAAACTCCATTAGCACTATCCTGTTACTGTAGCACCTTGGAAGCAAGTGTGGGTGACCTTCAAAACCAAATAACCTTAAATAATTGAATCTGGGGTATTGAATGTACCAACATCCCCATTCATCAATGAATGCCATGGCTTCTTGACTCAATCGGTATCCTGCATCTCCATTCAATTGGTTGATGATCACATATAAAAATGCATCATTGACTCTTTTGAAATGAGTCTCAACAGCTTGAAGAGACAACTGATCAGAGTGCTCCCATACCTTCTTTTGTCCATCCATGGCTCCCATTACGCCCACTCTGTTCAAACCTGGGAACACACCCAATCTTGCTACTACATACACCACATAAGAAGTCATAAAGAAACATTTGGTCTACCTAACATTAGTCAATTGATCATATATGGCATCAGAAACAATCATTGGCCAATCAAACTACTGGGCTCCATTTAAGATCGTCTGGATGAAAGGAAGCATCCATTCCTTGAACCGCAGTGTATCCCTCTTCCCAAAAACTCTTGATAGCATCATGATTAAATTGGACACCTCCTTATAAAAATCTGCTCTCTTGGGCTGATCTGCAAGTTTACTTAAAGACTTATTTTCTGTGTTTAACCACTTCTTGTTTAGATGAGACTTATTGGAGTCTTTATGCTTGCTATACTTCTCCAAAGCCTCTGCCTCAGTTAGCTGCACCAAGTTCTTCGGCTCCAGAACACCAAATATATTTTGAAACATTGGAGTAAGATCAATAATCACATTATTTTGTGAATCCATGCATAATCTTGTAGCAGGATTGTAAGCACTGGCTGCTGTCAAGATCAACTTCGGGCATTGGATTGAAAAAGGAAACAAAGTAATATGAGCCAAACCAAACTCAGCAGTCCTCTTCATTCTTGGTGTTGCATCCTCATTGAATGTTTTAGCATATGCCTCCTCCAAGTTGTACTGGCCCAAGTTGGTATCAATGATGTCTACCCAGTCGGATTCCACCTTGCTCACCTTCACAACTAGACTCTTATGATTATACCTCAAGGTATAAGGTAGTTGTTATGGATTTAACTTCTTCAATTTTGGTGCTGCCTTTGATATTTCGGCAGGCTGGTTCCTTCGAGAAGCTTCCCCTGATGTTCCTGACATCTTTCAACTTTCCTGTAAGCAAAGCTCTAATTAGATCTTTAGATATCATCATAAAACATGCTTAAACAAACCATACATTTCATACATGCACCAAAGGCGAAACTAGGCAGAAACAAGACCTGAAACAATCTCTTTTAGAATACTACCGGACTTAGAGCCAAAACCAATATAGATAATTCACTAACAATAAATGGGCTTGGAGTCAGAATTGGAATGGTGATCAGAATTGGGATCGGAATGGAAAACAGATTTGGTTTTTCTTTAGATTCTTACACTTTCATTTTCTATTTCCATTCTGCTTCCGCTTCCACCAGGTTATTTATTATTTCCAAAGAAGACTTCTCGCTATACGCGGAGCCGAAAACGGGATGAGAATGAAATCGATAACTTTTGCAAAATAAAATTCTCAAGTTCAAGATCGATTCCGATCCCGTCTCTGCCTAGGTTGACCATGACGTCATCAAAGATTTTGTCGATTTAACACATAACTTCGTGATTAAAACCGAGGTCGCTTAAAATGAAAAAGGGGCTTTAAAAACACTACATTCATATGACCATGGGGGAACGACTGTATATATATATATTTTTTAGGGCATCATATTTCAACTATTTAAATGCGATCACTGATAGACACGAAACCCTAATCCAACACACTTGATAAAAACTAGGGCACGGGTTTTAAACCTTGCCATTTACCAGAACAAAATACATGACAAAACCCTAAGTAAAAACGATAAATCTAATCTACCTCACTGTAGATCCTTAACTTTAACCAACACCATTCAAAATCCTAATTTAATCTAATCTACTACAAATCAAAACAACACGACATGATCACGACTAAACGTGAAAGCGACCACACTTTAAAATAAAAAGAATCGAAAATGAAAATACAAGAAACCCCAAAATAAGCAAACAAATGAAATAAAACAAGAACCTACTCGTACAATCATACCAAGAAATACAAATCCATTTAGAACGAAATGATTCAAAGCACAAGTAGATATAAAGCAAAACGCAATAAACACGAAGAACACTAACAATAAGAAACCCTACCTCAAACACAAAAGAACCCGAGCTAACCTTTGAACTGATTGACATGCAATATCCTTCCTTCCTTTTGATCAATTTACTCAAATGAACTTCGTTGCTGCTCTTTCGTGCTCCTTAATCTTTCACAATGATAATAATGACTCGTTTAATCCTTAAATGAAGGTAAAAATGAACATTTCTCCCTACATGAGTAGCTGTCATTAATGGATTAACACACAGTTAAGGCGGAGTCAGAACTGAAAGAGAACGAACACTTCTCTGTAGTGTAACTCCAGTCAAAAAGTCAACAATCAAAAAGTGGCGGGGGTGGAACCAAAAAATGGAAATTGATTCGAAAGTTTAAGAAAATTCCAAACTTAGTTCCCATTTCGGTTCCGGGTCCACCAACTAAACACAAACAAAACAAAACACAAAAAGTAAGCAAAAGACCGACATACTAAAACTAAACATAAGGACCTAGACTAAAAACAAAATACAAACAGCGGAGGCAGGGGCATAATCGATTATGATTTTGCAATTTTTGATAAAGACCAACTTAACACCCGTTCTAGCTCAGGTTCCACTAAAGACAAAATAGAAGCGAACAGAAAATATTGTCGGGATGAGAACCCAAACAAGTTTCAAAAGAACTTTCATAACCCGATTCATTTTCGGTTTTGGTTCTGACAGGCTAAACCAAAAACAAAGTTTTGAAAGAAAAATAACTCCAAACTTTGTTAGAAAAACAACAAAGGACAAAGAACAAGGAGGGGGACCCATTTTGACCAAGGCAAAAGATGGGGTGGTTATGCAAGGCATAACACCAACCCTGTGGTTGGTGCATCTCTGGTTTTCCCTTACACCTCATTTTCATCCCCTCTGAGTGGCCAATTCATTCCGCCGTTCTCCCCAACTATTATCACATGGCCAAGCAAAACCTTCGATACATCGGCCATGTTGTCTTTCCCGCTGGCTGTCCCTCAGGAGTATCCTTTTGCTAGCGAACTGGGTATCCCGACCCAAGAATATTTCTCACAGGTTGATGCAAATAAAAGTGCCCGCGCCAACCGGATCAACAAAAGAAGAAAGACGGACGCAACCAAATAGGTGGAGCCCCACTTGCAAACCATTTTCAATGAAGGTCAGAATTCCTTGATGTTTGCGAAGATCACTCCTAATGTGATAAAGGCAGTAAGCGAAATGCAGCCCAGTGACTATTCTGTGAATGCTGTCGGGTTAGACTTGCAGCAGGCCCACCCGTGAGATAAAGTTGAGCTGATGGAGGAGACCCAAAAAATACTAACCACTGATTTTCTCAAGCTCAGCCGGTGGGCAAAGAAGAAGGATGATCAGATTGCGGAGCTCAAAAGTAAGGTCAACATCTGGGTAAACAAGTTCAAAGCCTAGGAGAATGAAATAAGGTGACTTGAGAAGGAGAGGAGCACATTTGAAAGTCAGATCAAGGAGCTACAAAGGTTGAGCAAAGAGATCATTCCGACTCTCGAGCTGTAGGTCGAGCAGAGCTGAGCAAATGAGGAGAGGCTCTGGGCTGAGTCTGATTTGCTAAACACGGCAATGAAAGAGCTCTGGCTGAACACTACTGCCGAGATTGTTGAAATGAATACCAACTTAGAGTTGGAGGTCCAAAGGACTAAGTGGGCCGAATTGGCCTTGGCAGAAAGGGAAAGGGAATTTCTTGCCCTGAAGGAGCAGATGTCCGCATTGGACAAAAACTTGGTAGAGGCAGTGGTAGGTTTAAGCAGCAAAGAGGCAGAATTGGCTACCCTAAGGACCCAACCCCTTGCACGCCGGATGAGTTCATTATAAATTTCCAAAGAGTTGCACGCATCGTACTGGGATAAGGTGAAGGCTTTATGCCTTACTCTTCATCTCACCTTAAAGTTTATGGCGCAAGCAGCTATCCTTTGTGGGACAGTTAGTGAATCGATACAGCAGGTTCAGGAGTTAACTTCTGATAAGGTTCTGGAGGCTAGAATTTTATTAGGCAAGTTGTATACTGCTTCAGATGAAGCATTGAGTGGCATGGGCATCAATGACCGAACGACGATGACTTTGGGCGTAAGTAGCCTCATCTCCATGCATGAGGCCGTTCAATAGGTTACGAATTGCAGAGCTCAATTAAACCAGGTTACCAGCAACATGCCGGTGAAGTTTGTCCATTTGACTCAGAGAGGCCTCCCTTCACCTTTCATTACAGACCAGGCGGTAGCGGGTGTGGAGCATATTGTTGCAAGGATCGAAGAAAAGAAGCAGGACCTTTCTGTCTTCTAGACTTTTGAATAATCTCCGACTGCCAAAGAAATTGAGGGAATCGTGCATCAACTAGCACAACTTTTCTTCCAATTGGATGCGGAAACAAAAGTATCAGGTAGATTGCCCTTCAAAGCAATTATTGACCTCAGGCTGGCTCACAAGCATCTGCGAACTCTCTCTGCACCATCAAACGAGGTATGGACCAATTTGCAGGCTACCCTCTTGAGGTTATGAACATTTTTGATGTTGAACCAAATTTTTTGGGGTTCTCCTTTCTGTGAGAGAAAAGCCCCTATGAGTCACCAAACTGTTCAAAAAGAACTGCCTAAGCCTTGCAGTTGTATATTTACCCTTGCGGTTGTGCCTTATTTTTCAAATGCTCACAAACCTCGGAGCCCTCCATGTGGCTTCCTCGTGAAGCTTTTCTCTTTCCTTCGCTTCACTTTTTGGCAATCTCCGTCTATGTGCCACGTGGCTCATTCCGGTTGTTTTTCTAAGCTGGACCCGCCTCGTTCTTTATTTTGTTCGGAGCTCTCCAAGTGGTTCTCTCTCGGGGTTTTTTGTTGGGCGCCTTTTCAACTTTCTGTCGAGCTCCATCTGACTAACACATGGCGTTTCTTTTTCTGCACCGATTTCCTTGGAAATGTCGACGGATCTTTTGTACTTCCTGCCGTCGTGTGTTCTCCGCTACTGTTGCATAGTTTTTCGCTTTATGTTGTGGCCTCACTGGCGTGTTGCTGACTAGTCAATATTTATTGTGGCGGCTCGAGATGATCTGAGGTGTTGATCACTGCGTGTGGGTTGCTCTTCTTTGGATGCATCTCCAGGTGGTGGGTTGGCCAATAAATGGGGCTTTGTTTTCTTTTATTAGGTTGTTGATTAAGTTTTAAAAAACTCTCAAGCACTGAGAAATAGGCCTCTTGTAATAGTTGCTTTCAATTCAAAGACTGCGGACTGTGCCAAATAAATTTAGCCTTTCTGCTTTCAAGCATTTGTTAGGATTGTTGACCTGTGCTGTTATCTTTATTTTTGTATGAATGCCTGTTCTTCAGTTTTTGTAACCTTTCATAGCTAAAATGAATGTAGACCATGTTTTCTTCGACTCTTTTGTGTTAAGATAAAGTTATGCTTGATTACATTATACAAATTAGAGGGTATTTTTGCATGATAAGTGCTTTTGAGAAAATTATCTTAATTAACAGCAATTTAGTGGTTCGGGCCTTTGCATTCTACACTGTGCTCTGGTAAAGTTGTCTAAAGACTTTGGTGCATCACCTGCAATGTAAATTTTACATTCCTGCAATCTCCTTTACATTCTACTTTACCCATTAACGAAGAGCCAGCTTCGATAAAATCCCGGAGGTTACTTAGCTAGTGCATGGTGTCCCCCAATAGCTAAGTTTCCCATAAGGCTACTACTACATGCAAAATATTGCGTCAACAGCTTCCCTATAGGATCTAGGTTCATTGTTAGTACTCGATAAAGTATATGCACAACGAAAATCTGGTGGGCTATACCTATCAACAAGATTTTGTTGTCTTTTGGATCTCCTCAAGGGTGGATTAAGGGACTTTACTGGTTGTTCTGCATGATCATTTGTACCAACTTATTTCATAACAATAAATTCATCTTCATCAGAACTACTAGAATCTTCTTCTTCTTCTTCACCCCCCAATCATCATTTTGTTCTTCTCGAGGTGCATCTTGATGCTCTAACTCAAAGTGCACTCTCTTTTCCTTTTCTTCTTTTTCTTTTGGTTGTTTTGGTTCAGAAATAGCTCCAAGTTCCCTGAAAATAACATCTCTAAAAAAGATAATCTTGCAGGTTAGTGTAATCCAAAGTTTATAACCTTTAAAATTATCACCATATCCAATGAATGTATACTTTTTTGCTTTTGGATCCAACTTAGATCGCTTTTCCTTAGGCACATGAACAAAAGCCTCACATCCAAAAGCCCTTAAATGTGAAATTAAAGCTTTCTTACCTGTCCACACTTCATATGGTGTCGAATCAAGATCCTTACAAGGAGATCTATTTATTGAGTAGCAAGTAGTACACACATCCTCTCCCCAAAATCATTTATCCAAGTGTACATCACTCAGCATACTTTTGACCCTTTCCATAATTGTTCAGTTCATCCTTTCTGCAACACCATTCTATTGTGGTGTATATAGAGTTTTATTTTGTCTGATTATACCTACATGCTTGCAAAACTCATCAAATTCCTTAGAGCAATATTCCCCTCCATTGTTGGATCTTAATATTTTAATATTTAAACCTAATTGGTTATCTACTAAGACTTTGAATTCCTTAAACTTAGTGAAAACTTCAGATTTATGTTTCATAAAATGAATCCATGTAAATCTGGATACATCATCAATTAAGGTGACAAAATAATGAGATTTTTTGATAGATTCAATATCCACAGGCCCAAACACATTCATATGAATAATTTCTAACTTCTCTTTTTCTCCATTGCTTCTTGAAAGAATATATTTGTTGTTTTGTTTACCAAACACACAATGCTCACAAAAATCAAAGTCCTCATCAAAATAAGAGAAACCATCCAACAACTTTTTATTCTTAATAGTTTTTAATACATTATTGCTTGTGTGGCCCAATCTATGGTGCCACAACATACATGCATTCTCAGTACTAGCCTTAGATACATAGGAGGCATTACAAACTGTAGTGGCTTCAAGCTTGAACAGGTTTCCCAATCTCTTCCCCTTCGCTACCACCAAGTGCCCTCTCACTAATCTGTAGCCATGCTTGTCAAAAGTTACATGCATTCCCAAATCATTCAGCTTTGAAACAAAAATCAAATTTATAGCTAATACAGGAACATGATAAACTTCAGGGAGGGCTTTAATCCTCCCATCACTGAAACACAACAATACCTTACCTTTCCCAACAATCAAATATGAAGATTTGTCTCCAAGGTATATATTACCTCCATCATACTTATCGTATGTGGAGAACCATTCTTTATGCAGAGTCATGTGAAACAAGCATCCTGAGTCAACCAACTAGTGTTCATTAGCAACAACAATACAAGTAGAAATTAAAACATCTTCACCTACATTCTAGGACTTATCAGAAGAATTCTCCCTCTTGGGATTTTTTCACTCCTTTACATGCCCCCTTTTACTATAGTTCCAGCACTTAACTCTATTCTTTTTACGAGGAATCTTAGAACGACCCTTGGAATTTTCCTTAGCCCCTTTTTGATCTCCTTTTGGTCCCCTTTCCTTAGACCTTCCCCTAACATTGAGAGCATCCCCTGAACTATCCAAACTCTTCTTCCTCAATTCCCATGCTAGTAAAACTGTAACAAGGGCATCCAACTTCGGATATATGAGATTAGCAGTGATAGCTAGGATAACATTCTCCCATGACTCAGGTAAAGAACAAAGAACCAAGATACATTTATCATCTTCATCTACTTCAACATGTATTGAAGCAAGCTAACTCATCAACAAATTAAATAAATTTAAATGCTCTACAAGCGATTCACCCTCTTTCATTTTAAATAAAGTTTATTTACCATACTCTTGTCTTGATATATCTCACCCAAATGATTCCACAACTTATATGCGGTCTCTTCCTTTGCAACACTCAACATGACAAATTCTGAAAGACACAACCAGATGGTTCCCCGTGCCTTCTTATCCAATCTATCCCATTCATCTTGAGAGACATCTTCGGGTTTCCTCTATTTTTGAACAACCATCGATTGGTTTCTTTCTTCCAACAAATCTTCCATTTTTAGCTTCCAAAATTCATACCCCATTTTGTTGAACTTTTCAATGTCCAAATGAGAGGTTGATGTAACAGTAGATGTAGCCATAATTTTAACACAAGATCTGCAAAACAAATACAACCAAATCTCCCACTGCAACTACAACTTCCACACTACCACCCAAGAGTCAAAGTTGGCTAGTCTCTAATACCAAATGTTAGAAATGAAAGAACAACTACCCAAATAGAAATATGATTTAAGATAAATTTTTGTAACCTTTTAAGTGTGTATATCAATGGAGATTGTAACATAAAATATAAACCCACAAAACATAAATATTCCAGAAGCAAAATGAAGCACGAAACACAATGTTTACCGTGGAGAAAACCCTTTCGGTAAAAAAATCCACCAAGAAAAGAGGCCAAGTTGTATTATCTTCACAAAAGGAGATTACACATACATTCACTTCCTCTGCCTCTCAACCTTCACTCCAAAAAAACCTGGGTACTTGTAAAACTGATATGTAGCAACACATACATGGCAAATACTTACAGAAAATATCTTCAACAAAGCCTATGCGTCCACTTTCTCTCTCCCACATGCAAGCATCCAAGTGACATCGGCATGCAACATACAAGTGTCAAAGATACTTTTCCAAAGGTGGGCGCCCATATCCATGCATGGAAACTTACAACATCTTATGACACATCATAAATGTCATAGATACCTCCAACATGCATGCAACCCAAGATAGACACCTGGGGCTAAATAGAGTAAATATGCAATAGCCATATCTATCATATGCGTCATAGTGTCATAGAATCTTATGACAACTTGCAATTGTCATAGATTCTTTACATGCAACCACCAAACATTATATGGTGTGTGTCATACATGAAAAAAATAGCTAATTCTCCAAGTGGAAACACCTAACCTCTCTTAACATAAGTTTTTACATTTACCAACAGTAAAATTTACTCTATAATTACTGTTAGTAACTTTGAAACTTTATCGTGTAGCAACTTCATAATTACCATGGACAGTAAATAATTTTTTACCACTATCGGTGAAACCTCTACATCTCCTTATGGGTAATTACTAATAAAAATAATAAAAGGAATAAATACAATATTGGGATTTACAAGGTTAATGGAACCTTATCCCAACATTCTGGTTCCATTAGTATTGAGCTTGATCTTCAAGATCCAAGTTGTAGATTATATTTTGGGTTTGATTTGTTATTTTTAATCTTTCTCCCCAAAGTGTTGTTTAATCAAGACCCTTGTCCTTGCAAAAAAAAAATTAGTAGATTCACACTTTGACTTCACTCCCCTTAAGGTTGATAGTCCCTCCATTGTATAGATCTCATTTCCTAATGAAATAGAGAGAAATAGGTCCTAATTAGTTCATAGAATCCAATTTTCCTTTGTTTCTATTTAGTGAACCTATTTTTCTATGTTTCACACACATATATATATACTTATATACATGATAAATTGAGATGTATATATATATATATATATATAAGTTATATATATTATATATAAATAAAGAAATATTTTATTTAAGTGTTGAATTATCATATAGCGTATAGCATTTTAAACTTAGCTTATACTAAGAGTAGTGCACGACATATTTCAACGAAAATAGTGCTAAGGTAAGCAGCGCATGAATATATATTTGAATGTTGCTTTAAACATTTAAAAGTTTTGTAATGTGATACAAACAATGCTAAGTATAAGCACTTATGTTACCATTAGTTTCCAATGTGTAAACTTGGTTGTCGAGACTTTGTCAAAACAAAACAATAGTAATGATCATGCACAAAATGAGTGTCGACCAAGTCAAATAGTTAAATCGACCCATATAATATGGCACAAATAATAAAATGTGGTGCCAACTTATAAAATCATGAATCAATACAAGTCTATTTCTCATTATGAATTTCTAGAATGTGAAGTATTTTGTAAAATGTAGAAATAGTCAAAAACTCGGCTATGCCAAGTAAGTCGACCTGTAGGAGGAAAATACATTACATTTTTTATTATCTTTCTCGTTGTTCATTGAGAATTGTGACTCATTCACCATGGTTGTGCATGTGTTCATTGTAAAACAATTTTAGCTACCACCATTTGTTTACCTTGTTGACTCGAATCATTTGAGTTAAGAAGTGTCAATCCTCATGCCCCTTTTCTAGCCTTTAGTTGCTGATTTTTTGTGTATAAATAGAGGAGCTATCTACCTCATTTAGATGCATTGAATATTTCTTCATTCTTGCTTTGAATTTTTTGAGTTATTGTGTTTTGATTTCTTGAGTGGTGAGAGAGTTATTTTGAGAGAATTTGAGAGAGGATTTTGAGAGGGAGTCTTTGGTAAAATGGGGGAAAGCTAATCTAGGGAGTTTCTTACTGAGTTGGGGGAGGCTATGTTGGGAATCCAAATCGATCAATTAGAGCATTGCATAAACAGGCTTGTTGATTCCTACTCTTTTATTCTTTATTTTAGGGTGATCCCACAATAGTGGTTTACACTTTTTGGCCAAACTTGACATTGAACTATTTTTTTTAAACTAAATCTTCACTTTCGGGCACCTATAGCTACTAAACCATAAGGAATTTGAAGATGATGCAAACTAGTGATTTGTGAAATCTTATCTTTATATATATATATATATATCTGAAACCAAATTGTATTTCTTTTTCCATCTCCTTCAAAAACTAGTTTTTAACAGTAAACACAATTTTTAAAGAGTGATGTGTACTTGCTAACACAAATTTTTTTGTATGAAGGATTAAATTCTATATTTTTTCAAATTTAGATCCGTAACTACAATATCTAGTGCATGCAATTGGTTTCATAGGGTTTTATTGAATATTTTTTTCTTAAATAAGTTTTGAAGTCAAACTAGTTACAATTTAGGCATAGGTTTACTTGCTAACAAATTAAAAAAATTGTATGCATCGAAATTCAATTTTTTTTTGTTGGATCAAGGACATCAATATCTAGTGCATAGATATTTCTCAGAATTTTTTTTATAGTCTATTATTTTTCCACATGTGCAGAACAAAGATCTTGATTTTTGGTGAAAAACCTATGTTTAATTAAACTAAAAAAAAACATAATAAAACCAAAATATATTAAAATTATATTTGATGGATAGCTCATTCCAAAGACTACCATCATCTAGTTGGGTCTGTGAATTTGCCTCCATTTTCATCCTCAACCTGAGCCTAGAAACACAAAATTCTACAGTAAAATGAGAAAGGAGAGGGAGAAGGGAAGAAAATGGGGGTTGGAGAGAACCCCCCTTCAAGCGAACCCCCTAGACCCTTTCAATTGAAGGGGGGTTCACTCAAACCCCCCCTTTTTTGTCATTTTCCCTTGCTTTTATTAAAAAATCCCGCCAAAAGGGGTTTGAGTGAACCTGACATCAAAAAGGGGTTTGATCGAACTAGGGGGTTCGAGCGAACCCTTTCATGGGTTCATGCGAACCTATATGTTTGAGCGAACCCCTAAAAACCTAAATTTTTGTTTTTGGGAGCATTTTTGCAATTTTCATTCGTGAAGGGAATTGTAAACCAATATTGTGGGATCACCCTTTATGAATTTGAAAAGATTGTGTGTTAGTGTTTGATTTGTTTTGGAAGAAAGTTATTTTGCTTATCAGGGAAAGGTTATTTGATTCTTTTATGAAAGTGAAAGGAAGCTTATTTCATTTAGTATAAAGATCTATTTTTCTTAATGTGTTTGTACATATTCCATATTAAGGAATAGGTGGACATAGTGGGTATTAAATACTATGTTAGGGATATAGCTTACATAGCTAATGGTTAAACTATTTGATTCTTAGAGTTACTTTGGATACTTAATAGAAGTGTTAGTTAAACACAGAGGCAATAGGTTATTCTTGGGGTTAGGATAAATCCAATGAAGGGGATAGCCTATGCATAGATTATGAATGGACAATATAAATCAAGCTAGGAAGGTGGGTGAAATATATGACATCCACTTGTAATGAGTGAATGAAATACTTTGGCAAAATTAGTGTAAGTTTCCACTGTTTACACTATCAGTCACTGTGATCTAGGTTTATATTATAGTCTAGGAAAGTCATATGTGTAGGTTGTAGCCACTGTGTGATAAATCTAGATATGTAGGACACAACACCAAGCTCAAAAAAGGTCAAATTTTATTATGAGGTTACCAAACCAATCTCTTCATCAAAGGGTAGGGCCATCTATAAGTTTGATAGTTGTGTGGGGGATCGTAGTTAGTCCAAGGTTGGTGGAAAAGCGCTTGAGCGATGTTTCTCCTCATTAGTAGGCGACCAAGGTTTGGATGGAGATTTCTAGGAAAATTTGTATCTATTGCTAGTACTTGCTCTGTGAAGCCATGATAGTGTATTTGTATCCATTATGATGGAAATATTGTAAAAGAGAAATGATATAATGTTATCATGTACTATGTAATCAATACTTTGGAAAAGCTGTAATACTTTGGTATAATATGCTAGAAAGTTTGGAAATAATATTTTTTTCAAATGTGCATGCTATCTTTATAGTTTTGAAAAGAAAATTTGTATTGCTCATTTTGGCTAAGATGCACAATCTATTTACTTGAGGTTAAAACTTAGGGAAATTACTGTGTAGAACAATGGGCATTTTACATGGGCATTTATCTACACACACACATATATATGTATGTATGTATACATACATACATATATATATATATATATACATATATGTGTGTATATATATACATATATATACATATATATGCATATATGTGTCTATATATATATATATGTATGTATATATCTATATATATGTGTGTATGTATATATATATATATATATGTATATATGTGTGTGTATGTATGTATGTATATATATGTATGTGTATGTATGCATATATATATATGTATATATGTTTGCAAGAATATCCTTACTACTATTTATATAATTACTACAAGCACTATTCAAAAAGTAAACTTGTTTTGTAATCTCTTCAACAATGTTATCAGTGATAGCAAAGAATTATAATTTTCATCTTTAGCTATATTTTAAAGATAAATTTATAGTCTATACATGTTCATATCAAATTGTTCCTTATACATTCATAGATATAATGACAAACAATAATGGCAATGTACATGAGATTTTTCATACCTTTGACATCCATGTGCATGATCATGACTAATGTATCTACCTATCTTGATAAACAATTTATGATTCTTCCTGCATAAAAATTTCTCAATTTTCCACCTCTTGAAAAGCTTCTATCTCTACCCATATTGCTTCCTCTTGATACATCTCTATGATATTGTTTTCAGTTTTTTTACCCCATCTAAAATGCAAGAAATAAACTCGAGCAAAAGGATAACAAAAAAAAAACACTCAAGATTGGGATAAAAATGAAACTCAAACTTAAAATTAAAAATAAAATCAATTTTACCTTGTTTGAGCTTGATGGAGTTTTTTGCCATCATCGATGGCTTGATATGTGTGCTCTACGATGATTTCGACGGCATAATGTCTTGTTGTAGCTTGATTTGGTCACAAAAATGGATGCAAGATGGCTATGGTTGCAAGGATTTTTTTGTGGAGATAGTGTGAGATCTTTTCGTGTGCATGAGATGGTTCCAAATGCAAAAATGGTTGTGTTAGTCATTTAGCAAGGGAGATTGGAATAGATGGCCAAGATTGATTCTTGGAAGAGGATCAAAGGTTGAGATCAAGAGTTGACCAAAGGAATTAAAAATTCCTTTTTAATGTGCATGAGAATGATAAAAGGAATTAAATATTCCTTGGGAAAGAGAAAAGAAATTTAATATTCCTTGGGGGATGAG
>CM021103.1:466149978-466164589 GCA_007115665.2 Sequoiadendron giganteum
GGAAGGGATTATTATTATTATTATTTTGGATGGATGGATGGGAAGATAAGGATGGGGATATGAAAGGATCATTGTATGAAGGGATAAAGGATTTTGGAGGGATTAATGGAAGGAGGATGTGGAGATAATGATAGGGAGATGGAAAGTATGGTAGGGTGGATGAATGATGTCTCCAAGGACTATGTTACAAAGAATAAGATGCTCCATTGTAGGTATGTCATGTATGATGAGGTAGGAGGGATGCAAGATAGAAGGATGGGTAAATAAGGGAGTGAGACAAATACCGATAGGATGCAAAGATAAGGAAGGGATATTGATGGTAGCATGACAAGTGGACAAGGAAGGTAGACAAAGAGGATAAGGAATATGATAGTGTATGGATGAGGGGAATGTATTCCAATAGGTGTCCAAATAATGTATATATGTTTTCCCCTATCTATATCAAGATTGCAAGGCACATGGAGGGATTGGGATAAATGGGATATGATAGGTAGGATGTGTAAGATAGGTGGTATCGATGAGATGGGTGAAGGGGATGTAGTTTCCCCCAAGTGTGGAAGTAAACTAGATGGGGGATTTACACATGACACCTAGTTGCCACCTTTTCATCATGATACTTATCCAAGGTGCTTGTTTGTCAATTTTTCACCATTGGATGAATTATTTCTCTTTACTATATTTTTTTTGTTTTTCTTCTTCTTTTTTTAGATTTTTTTGGATTTTTTAGATAGTATGTGGATGAAGATGGATGAGGATAGAGATCTAGATAAATGGATTTGGAAGACGTGTGATAAGGATATGGATGAATGATGCAAGCACCAAGTTCCATATGAGGTAAGAAGAGCCCATGTTAGAAGTTACTATCGGATGTTGGTACAACCTTATCAAAATGGGTGGATTATTCAAGAGAATGGATTAAAGGGATTTGATAGGGTGGGTATATGGGATAATGGATGGGAAGTTGGAAAGTGTATGGATGGAATGATGGGGTGGATGTGTGATGGGGGGATGTTTTCAGGACCAACATTGTCACATATGGTGGTCGATGTGAAATGATAGGAGTATTAATGGATGGAGGATGTGGGGATACTCGAGGACTTGGGATAGTGAATCTTGGGACATAGCGACCCAAAATAGATTTAGGAGATGGAGGATGTGGATGATTAGTTGTTGGATTAGCAACTTTGGATGTTGTTATGGATTTTTAATTTGAAGGCATTGCATCATTTTTCTTTGGGATCCACATGGTTTTGATTTTTTCTTTGGTGGGCCTTTGTGGCCTATGGGTTTGATCTAGATTTTGGATTGGATTTTTCTTTTCTTCAACACGTATTTTGAAGGGGACATGAGGAGCTTTAGATTCATGTGGATGTTTGTATAAATGTAGTTTTACTTTGGCATCCAAAGTTCTTTTAATATAAATGGGACGAGTATGAGGAGATGGATGATGTGGAGGAGACATGGATGGAGTAACGAAGGTAGGATTTTGTTGATGATGTGTGGGTGGAGGATGTGGGATAAGATGCATGGAGAGGTGCCTTTGTTGATCCTAATTAGGGATTATGAGGTTAGTATTTTTTATGATGTGTGTTAGGGATAGGTGATGGATGGAGAAGAGGATGAAGAGGATAAGATGAAGGAGGTGATTTTTAGATATAAGGACCCAAAATGGACTTTGTACATGGTGGATGTATTATGGTGGAGGGAGGTACGTAGGGACCCAAAATGGATTTAGAGGATGAAGGAGGAAGATGGACGGTTGTTTTAAGGTAACATGGTGGAGGAGGGGGGATGGTGACAAATGGTTTGGTGGAGCGATGGGAAGTGCCTCTTATTCCTTTAGAAGAGGATCGTTGAGGTTGTATGGAGGTTGTGCCAGCATTTTTGGATTCAAATTTTTGAGAGATATATCCAAGACCACCTATACACAGGTGTGTTTTGACCTGGATGGGCTCTAAAATACCTTGCTCATGAAGGCCCAAACCTTTTCCTTGATAGTTCATGATCTTCAACATTTGATTTTTTGTAGGATGCTTGTTATTTTGGAAACGTGATGCAAGTCCATTATTAGGTGGAGGAGGATAGGTGGTTTATATGCTTTGTTTTTCTTCTACAAGAAAACCACCATGGATGAGTGTAAGGGTACCAAGGTGATACAAAAGTGGTTTCAGGATGTTAGGCTTAGGTGGCGATGAAGGATCATGAGATGGAGATGATGGGAAGGTAACATATTGGTCTAGAGGAGTGGGTGATAAGGGATCAGGAGAGGGATTAGGTGACATGATAGGATCTAGACATGTGGTAGTGGGTGATAAGGGATCATAAAATGGAGTGATTGGATCTTGAGTGACAAGGGGATCACGGGATGGTGTGGATGAGGGACTATGACCTTTTATTGAGTGGATGAGATGGTAGGATCTTGATGTGGATGAGGGGATGTGTTGGTATTATTTGGATCAAGCTCTTGGCATGGCTCATCTTGTGTGGGTGGTGTGATGAGGGAGGAGTGTTAGAGGGACTCCTCAAGTGGCGAAGATGGAAGGATGGAGGATTCATGAAAGTCATGGGATTGGATTTATGTGAGATAAGGGCTAGGGGGAGAGGGTTGGATTTGAGTGCCTTCAATGGATTGGGTGGCACTAGGAGTAGGAGATGGGGATTCAATGTGTTTTATGGGTTTGATGGTTTTGACATCTTGAGTAGTTCTAGGGGTGGTAATAGTAATGATAGGTGTGGGATGCAGAAGAGTCTCATCACTAATGACTGTACATGATAGAGTGGGATGGCATGGTTCCACAACATCAGGATGTGGATTTGGGGATGGCTCCTTTGTCATGAGTCCTTAGATGACATCAGGAATGAGGTCTTTAGGAATTGTAGGTTTAGGTGGGGTGATGGAAATAGATGAAGGATTATGGATGGGTGGAGGACTAGGATTAGGGATTGGTGGATTAGGATTAGATGAGTGGGTGGGATTATATGTATGAATAAGAGGAGGTAGAGGATTAGGATTGGTGAGTGTATCAAGATTAGATGGAGTTTTAAGATATGATGGATGAGAGGGAGGATTAAAATATAATGGAATGGGGGATGAAGTGATATAGGAGGATGTGGATGATGAATTAAGATAGGAGGATGTGGGTGCTAGATTAGGTTGGGAAGATTGGCATGGTGAATTAAGTTAGGGGTATTGGGATGGTGGATTAAGTTAGGGTTATTGGGATGGTGGATTAAAATAAGAATATTATGATGGTGGATTAAGGTGAGAAGATTGGGATGGTGGATTAAAATAGGGATATTGGGATGGTGGATTAAGTTATGAAGATGTGGATGTGGAATAAGAGAGATGCAAATGAAGGATATGATCAATATGTGGATGGGGAAGATACTAGATATCCCTTGTTAGAGGCAACATAAGGATTGTTATTAGGTGTGGATGAAGGTGTGATAGGATAGTTTGGAGGAGTGATTCAATTTTGGAAGATGGATAGGGAAAGCTTGCTAGCAATAATAGCATCAAGGGGATCTATATCATACTCATCTTGATCAATATGAATTTCATTATCATCATCAACATGATTGGGATTCCCCTTGACTACTATGTTTGGTTGTGTGGGAGGAGGATAAGGGTTCATGGTGTTGGATTGAAAAGATGGGAATAGATTATTAGAAGAAAAGGGGAGATTTAATGAAAAGATAAATAGAATGGATTAGAAGAACGTGGAAGAAGGGATCTTAATATTTATTTTGATATTAGAAGATCTTGGATGTGGAGGGACTAAAGCTCAAATTGAAATGTATATTAAGCTCATATTGGGATTTGATTTAAGCTCATATTAGGAATGGATTGAAGCTCAAATTGGGACTAGATTGAAGCTTAGATTATGCTTCGGAACAGTCCAGAAGTGACAGGATTGAGAAAAAATAAAAATAAAAATTTTCAATTTTTTTGATTTTTTCTATGTTGTAGGAAATCGCTTTTTCCGAGGTCTTCGAAGCGGAATTTGGGGTTGAAACTTGCGTCGATCCCTAAAAATGGAATGACAAAGGTGCATTTTTCTAGGGACTAAATGAGTACACTTGGAGACCTTTCCAACGACATAAACAGATTTGAATTCTGAGCATTGAGTAGAAAGTTATGACCCCAACAAGTCAGGGTAAATAAATTCATAGTTTTTTTAAAAAAATGATAGTTTGGTGATGAATAGGAAGAGGAGAAATGATTGGATTATGATTTTGGACATGGAAATATGTAGGATAATTGTGATGAGAAGGATTGACTCTTTGGATTTTGTATGGGCAACGCATACGCCTCTGTGTAGTGCAAATTCGCCTCTTTACGTCATGACTTCGCCTATTCAGGGAAGGAAAATTTGCCTGATTGGATGAATCAAATTCACCTATGTCTGAGGACGGACAAGAAATGAGTGAATTCGTGATGCAAATTTGCCTGTTCTAGGGAAACAGGCTAAGTCGCTATGCAAATTTACCTATTCTAGGAAAATAGGCTAAGTCACTAGTGAAATGGGCAAAGTTGATATGCAAATTCGCCTATTCTAGGGGAAATAGGCTAAGTTGATATGCAAATTCACCTATTATAGGAAAATGGGTGAATTTGACGGATGAGGACTAATGCAAACTCATCTAAAGGATGGGAAGACTCAATGATTTTAGGGAACAAACGAAATGGAATCGCCTAAGAAGGGACTCACTAGAAAATTCACCTCTAATAGAGACAAATTCTCCCAAAGGAATGAATAAGTCAAAAATCGGACTCAAAATCACACTTTTACAAGGAAAAATCCCCTATCCATAGTGCGAATTCACCTCTATAAGGGGTAAATTCACCTCTGAAGGAAAGGGTTGATTGTGGCAAACGACAACAAGCATAAAAAACAACAAACAAAAGGGTGGACTAACTCGATTGAAAATAAAAGCACTAGTATCGCACAATGAAGACATGCTAGGCAACACAATCCTAAAAACTAGTGATAAGGGTTTACAAACTCAACGTAGGCCCACCACCTTGAGCAGAATTTTCAAGGTTAATACTCTATGATACCGAGGTGGTTCTCTGGAGTAGCCTTTCTTGCGAAGGTGGATAGCTAGTGTTCCAGTGGTACAAGGTCATCAAAAAATTCCACGGGTTCACCTTCACACTCTCACTCGAGGACTATCATAGTCCACCATGAGGATTCCTATCTCAACCCAAGGGAGTACATGATGAGTAACTTCGAGGTACAGTCTGCATCCCCTGCACTACACCAAGTCGTAACTAAAACATGGGTCTCTATCTAGGCTATACAAGGCAATCTTGTGCATCCTCTATATATGCAAGGTACGTGAGGTACAACCATGAACACCAGCCTATCACAAGCATGAGTTGAGAGCCCCAACGAGGTACTGGAAACTTGGACCAACTCTGCATGTCTTATCTAAGTATCACCCTAGCTTCAACACTTCACTAAACACAACATGATTGGATTTGGGTACAACTTTTGTTCTCCCCCCTTTATATACTTTGTTGATAATACATGGTTGGAATCATCCCCCAAGTGATGAAATCCCAAGTAGGTCATGCTAAAAGAAGAAGATACTAGATGCTTCGGTTGGTCCCCAGGCTCACACATAGCACAAGGGGAGAGCTTAGACACACTAGCACCTACTGGGTAGACTGGACTGGACTAGAGAAAGCTATGATTTCTCGTCACCCAGGATTGCCTAAAGGCACAAGGGGAGTGGATACATCAAAAAGTTACTCCTAAGCACAACAAACAATGTTAATTGACCCTTTAATTAATTATGTGTCCCTAGCTAGTATGAAAATCAATAGATAGGCTAAATAAAGGGGTCTTCGACCGATCATCTTATAGAAAATATGTCAATAATTTAGCACCACCAATCTTGGACAAACAAAAACAAGTTGCACAATTAATTATTGAAAACCAACACTCACAAACAGACAGGTTAGTTGATCAATACCTGAAAATGAAATCAAATGCAATTGTAAATCAAGAACTTTAAGTCTCGGGTTCACCTCAAATTTTCCCCTGTGGCGAGAAAATTTGCCTTTTCTGCTAGTCAAATTCCTCTGTCTTGGAAAATTCACCTTTTCTACTAATCAAATTCACTTGTCTAGAAGTATGAGATAATTTGCACTCACCTTTGTTGATTTCAGATTCGCTTATCTGTCAGGAACCTTTGTCAATTTGCCCCTATTTCAAGCAAATTCGCCCTTGGTATCAAATTCACTCCTTTTGCAAAAGAGTGAATTTTCTTATGCCTTTGTCGATCTCAGATTCGCCTTTGTAGCAGGAAAATTCTCTCATTAGAGTGGTTTCGCCTCTACGTGCAAAGATTGAAACAACAATAGAAAACAATAGAAAATGTGAAACTGCAGACCCGTGACATGGGTCCCACCGGGCGTGCCAGAGATGTGTGCAGTGTTTTTACCCCATCTAAAATACAACAAATAAAATCAAGAAAATGAATAAAAACAAAACAAAACACTCAATATTGGGCTAAAGATGAAACTCAAATTTAAAAAATGAAAATAAAATCAATTTTACCTTGTTTGAGCTTGATGGAGTTGTTTGCCCTCATCGATGGCTTGATATGTGTGCTCTAGGATGATTTTGGCAACATAATGGCTTGTTGTAGCTTGATTTGGTCACAAAAATGGATGCAAGATGGTGATGGTTGCAAGGATTTTGTTGTGGAGATAGTGTGAGATCTTTTTGTGTGCATGAGATGGTTCCAAATGCAAAAATGGTTGTGTTAGTCATTTAGCAAGGAAGATCGGAATAGATGGCCAAGATTGATTCTTGGAAGAGGATCAAAGGTTAAGATCAAGAGTTGACCAAAATAATTAAAAATTCCTTTTTATTGTGCATGAGAATGATAAAAGGAACTAAATATTCCTTGGGAAAGAGAAAAGGAATTTAATATTCCTTGGGGGATGAGAGAGGAATTAAAAATTTCTCAAAAGGACCTAGGGAAGACAAAAAGGAATTAAAAATTCCTTGGGGGATGGGGAGAGTTGACCAAGGGGTTGATTACATTAGTTAATTAATGATTAAGTTGTGCAAGTAAGGGATTAGGAAAATGATTAGGTGGATAATGAATATTAATGATCCACTTGCATAATATGGAGGATGTGACACCTCCCTAATCAAGGATTAGGAATGTGCACATTCTTAATCTAGGATTATGCAAATTAATCAGGATTACAAAAAGGTTATGGAGGATGTGACATGAGGGGAATTAAATAAATGTATTATTTATTTAAATTTTGGAGGAAAAGGATAAGGGATGAGAATAAATAATTAAAGGTAATTATTTAATTTAGTCTAGGATTTAAAGATGATAGAAGAAATAAATTAGGATGAAGAGATAAGGGATAATGAATCTTAAATAAATAATAAGGTATTATTTAACTAATATAGAGGATATGATATTAGTTGAATTAGAGGTAAACTGGCCAAATGAAAGTGGTCATTTCAGTGTCTACATTTTTCCCCTCTTTGAGATAGTGTTACGAAGTAGCACCGTTTCAAAGAAGATTAAAACATAGCACCTAGAAGAAGATGGTTAGATTAGGGAAGATGCCTCAGTCATCCAAAGTAGTGACTAGGAGGAAAGATGATGGGAGAGAAAATGAAGATTAGGGATTGAGCATGTCCCCTCGAGAGGACATGCAGGTTCAAGAGAACACATGTGTGCTCTCGAAATGGACGATATGATGCAAGGGTAGATGGGGAAGATGTTAGGAGATGATAGATAGAAGAGAGGATGCTAAGATGAAGAGATAATAGAAAGAAAAAATGGATTCAAGGATAAATATGATGTTTCCCTTTTCAAGCTACAAGCCAAGATGGATTGACGATGGATGGAGCATTGTTGATGAGCAAATGATATATCCTGAAACAAAAGAAGGATATGGAAGGATACATCTTGATGATGATGATGCGAGTGTTGTTGATGAGGGAAGGATACATCCCAAAACAAAACTAAAAAAAACAAAACGTTAGGGAAGGATACATCCTAATGATAATGATGATGATGATGATGATGATGATGATGATGATGATGATGATGATGATGATGATGATGATGATGAGTGGATCAAGGCTTGTAGCAAGGTGGGGAACAAGACCAAGAATGCGATTAGATGATTTGTTCTAGATTGAATGGATTAGGATTAGATTGAGATGTGATATTTTTGAAAAGGATGAAGATAGTGGAGTGATAAAAAAATATAGGATAGATAGATGGAGGAGAGTGATGAAGGATGAATGGATTAGAAATATTTAGGGTGAATGGATAGGGGGACTTGGATAGATGAAAGGATGGGAGATGGGGAGATAATGGATAGTAACCAAATCAAGAAATTTAATTATTATGAATTATGATGCCATGTAATGAGCACTTAATTTGATATTGTTGGAAGTGGAACAACACTGAGAGGGAGGGGGTGAATCAAGGTTGTAAAATATTTCTTACAGGACAAACCAAAACATCACCACATGAATTATACTATGGCAATCGATGCTGTCAGAAAACATATAGAGCATGACCAGCAACAACAGAAAAATAACTTAAATGGACAACATCATAGCAGCATTTTTTTTATAAGAGAGAATGAACAAGCATACAAGATAAATGCCTTTATTTCCAGAAGTAAACATATCTATATTTTCAACATGAAGGAAAAACTGAGCAAATAGTGTTGAAGGTTATTGAACTGGATAAGTATACATATCAGAGCAATTGAAGAACCTAAAAACAAAAATTTCAGCAAGGATGATAGAAGGTAAACATGTGCACATGAAATAATAGAGACACAAAGATATGTCGAGTGGAAAACCCTCTAGGGGTAGAAAAACCACTCCAAAATGCCTTGCAGGCTTAATCTCAAAAATCTGTTTACAATATCATTCTGAGAACCAACTCAGTCACTGAAACAATCTGAAGCACCTACTTCAATAGGAGTACCAACTCCTTTTCAAAATCCCTTACATGTAGATTTCACTTGTAAAGTAATGATCTTATAACTATTGTATGTGCAATTCTAAAAACTCCACTGCACAAGTCAATTCATGCCATGATAACAGATCCAAAATATAACCTCAATTTGTTCTCCACAAAAATTTCAACCAAACTAAATCTCTGTTGTAGAAACCAAAGTTAACATATGTATCTCTTCATCTTTTGATTTTACCAAAAACATTCAACATAATATATCTCTTTCTATTTTTTTTATATCTTTTTCACTATTTCAGATCTCTTTTAAAATGGCTTACAGCCATAATATAGAGACAACAAACAGTTACGAAACAAAAACCCATATTTATTAACCAGGTTTTGTACCAATAAAATGAAACCCTTCACAATAATATGTGTACCCATAAACCAATATATCAAATTCAAGGAACCCAAGAGTTTTTAAACTCGGGTTACACCAAACAGAATAACACATTTTGTAAATTCTCAGAATGACAAGGAAGAATATACCAGTTTGCTTAAACTAAAAAACAAAACGAAATACCTGTCATGGCGGCCAGTCAAACAATATACCACCTGTCTGCAAAGCAACTCCATAATAGTAACAACACAATTCTTCCAATCTTCAACATGCAAGAAGTTCGCCAAAACATATTAAACAACATTTCGTTTTAGCTTAAGCCAAGTCTCAACACACAACAACGGATTATAATATTTCCAATGGTGGCGCAACTAGGGTTCAGCTATTGCAAAAAGATAAAGAACAAAACAATTGAACAACTCTCTCATTGCCCTATTTCCTTTCCCAATGAGTTCTTTAGACAAAAGAAAATAATGATTGAAATCCACTGCATACTAAGTCAAAAAACATTATTAACAAACAATGATATTGTCTTCAAGTCCATGAAAAACAAATGAGTGAAATTTTGATACCATCATAAGCCTTGTAAAAAGTCAAAGAACCTTTCAACACTACCAGATTTCAAACCACGTGACATGTAAACCTGTCCTAGTCAAGGCACATGTCATCAAGGACAAACGATCACAATAGATATAGCATGCGATGTTATCCACCAGGGGATGAGGAACCAAGGTGACTTTGTATCATATGCATAGGATTGACACAACCAACAAAATATTAGTCCAACATCCTAAAATAACAAGGGCTTTGGTAGGGCCAATGTTGGAAACCACAAAAACAAAGAATTCCCCAATGAAACGCAAGACCACAAGGATCTTGGTGGGTACTACATGGTACAACCAAGAAGACAAGAGAAAAAAATAGATCAAGATATGTCCCTATGTCTACTTGTCAAAGCACACTATGATATGATTGATTGTGGTGACCTTGACGAGGTATAATAGGAAGCTCAAATGATAAACAAAAGCAAAAAACAATAAAATTTCACAATAAATTTCAAATGTCCTTTGCCACAGGATCAAAAGAGTGGATGGGATTGATGTGGTCTGATTAGGAAGGATGCATCCTATTAAAACCAAAGATGGAAACTAAACTAGATGATCGACATGACGCAGGATACCTGGAACCGATTAGATCTCATGATACTAATGACCCTTGTTTTAAGTACCAACTAGAGAGGGACATACTTGATGACATGACAAGACAACAAGACACACCCAAAAGACCTAGGGGCTCAGGGATTGATCAAAGATCAACCTTGCTTAGGTGAAAGCACATAGCCCTCATAGTTCAATAAAAGATCGACAATTGACCATGGATAAAAGAAGAAAGAGGACAATGGAGACCATGATGGAGGAAAAATGCCTTGGGGGATGATCAAATGATCAACCTTGCCTACATGAAAGCACAGGGGCAATGTAGTTTGACCAAAAAATAAATGACAGACAATGGACAAGGGATAATGAGATGACCATGATAAGTAGATACAATAATGGAATTGATAAGATGAGACAAGATGGACCTTGTGGATACGATGATTGATAGATGAGTGATGAAAAGTGATAGGAGATTGGAAAGAGGTATGAAAGAGGTGGGATAGATGATAGTGAGATAGATAGCATTGGGTTGCATGGGGGTAGCCTATAGCTAGATACCAATGACAAGGGATTATGAGATGGAATGAAAATAGAGATAAATGGATGGATGGATAAAGATAGAGAGATGGAAAGATGCTAGGAGGGATAGATAGAGGGATAAGGATTTGGAAAGATAGAAGGGATAGGGGGATAGATGGATGTAGGAACATAAGGATTTGGAATATGGAAGGGATTATTATTATTATTATTTTGGATGGATGGATGGGAAGATAAGGATGGGGATATGAAAGGATCATGGTATGAAGGGATAAAGGTTTTTGGAGGGATTAATGGAAGGAGGATGTGGAGATAATGATAGGGAGATGGAAGGGATGGTAGGGTGGATGAATGATGTCTCCAAGGACTATGTCACAAAAAAGGAGATGCTCCATTGTAGGTATGGAATGTATCATGAGGCAAGAGGGATGGAAGATAGAAGGATGGGAAAATAAGGGAGTGAGATGAATACATATAGGATGCATGGATAAGGAAGGGAGATTGATGGTAGCATGATAGCTAAACAAGGAAGGTAGACAAAGAGGATAAGGAATATGATAGTGTATGGATGAGGGGAATGTATGCCAATAGGTGTCCAAAGCATGCATATATGTTTGCCCCTATCTATATCAAGATCGCAAGGCGGATGGAGGGATTGGTGATAAATGGGATATGACAAGTAGGATGTGTAAGATAGGTGGGATGGAGGAGATGGGTGAAGGGGATGTAGTTGCCTCCAAGTGTGGAAGTAAACTAGATGGGGGATTTACACATGATGCCTGGTTGCCATGTTTTTATCATAGTACTTATCTGAGGCACTTGTTTGTCAAGTTTTCACCATTGGATGAATTATTTCCCTTTACTAATTTTTTATGTTTTTCTTCTTCTTTTTTTAGATTTTTTGGATAGTATGTGGATGGAGATGGATGATGATAGAGATGTGGATAGATGGATTTGAAAGATGTGTGATAAGGATATGGATAAATGATACAAGCACCAAGTCCCATATGAGGTAAGAAGAGCACATGTTAGAAGTGACTATCATATGTTGGTACAACCTTATCAGAATGGGTGGATTATGCAAGAGAATGGATTAAAGGGATTTGATGGGGGAAGTATATGGGATAATGGATGGGAAGTTGGAAATTGTATGGATGGAATGATGGGGTGGATGTGTGATGGGGGAATTTTTTCAGGGCCAACATTGGCACATATGGTGGTGGATGTGAAATGATAGGAGTATTAATGGATGGAGAATGTGGGGATAATGGAGGACATGGGATAGTGAATCTTGGGACATAGGGACCCAAAATAAATTTAGGAAATGGAGGATGCAGATGATTAGCTGTTGGATTAACAACTTTGGATGTTGTTATGGATTTTTTCATTTGAAGGGACTACATCTTTTTTCTTTAGGATCTAGATGGTTTTGATTTTTTCTTTTGTGGGCCTTTGTGGCCTATGGGTTTGATTTTGATCTTGGATTGGATTTTTATTTTCTTCAACATGTATTTTGAAGGGGACAAGAGGAGCTTTAGATTCATGTGGATATTCGGATTTATTCATTTTTACTTTGGAATCCAAAGTGCTTTTAATAGCAATGGGATGAGTATGAGGAGATGGATGATGTGGAGGAGACATGGATGGAGTAACAGAGGTAGGATTTTGATGATGATGTGTGGGTGGAGAATGTGGGATAGCATGCATGGAGGGGTGCCTTTCTTGATCTTGATTAGGGATTATGAGGTTAGGATTTTTATGATGTGCATTAGGGATAGGTGATGGATTGATGATAGGATGAAGAGGATAAGATGAAGGAGGTGATTTTCAGATATAAGGACCCAAAATGGACTTTGTACATGGAGGATATATTATGGTGGAGGGAGGTACATAAGGACCCAAAATGGATTTAGAGGATGAAGGAGGAAGATGGACGATTGTTTTGAGGTAACATGATGGAGGAGGGGGAATGGAGACAAATGGTTTGGTGGAGCGATGGGAAGTGCCTCTTATTCCTTTAGAAGAGGATCATTGAGGATATATGGAGGTTGTGCCAACATTTTTGGATTGTGAGTTTTGAGAGATATATCCAAGACCACCTGTACATGGGTGTGTTTTGACATGGATGGGCTCTAAAATACCTTGTTCATGAAGGCCTAAACCTTTTCCTTGATAGTTCATGATCTTCAACATTTGATTTATGGTAGGATTCTTGTTGTTCTGGAAACATGACGCAAGTCCATTATTAGGTGGAGGAGGATAGGTGGTGTATATGTTTGGTTTTTCTTCTACAAGAAAACCACCATGGATGAGTGTAATGGTACCAAGGTGATATAAAAGTGGTGTCAGGATGGTAGGATTAGGTGGTGATGAAGGATCATGAGATGAAGATGATGGGATGGCACCATATTGGTCTAGAGGAGTGAGTGATAAGGGATCGAGAGAGGGATTAGGTGACATGATAGGATTTGGATGTGTGGTAGTGGGTGATAAGGGATCATGAAATGGAGTGATTGGATCTTGAGTGACAAGGGGATCACGGGATGGTGTGGATGAGGGACTATGACCTTGATATGGAGTGGATGAGATGGTAGGATCTTTATATGGATGAGGGGATGTGTTGGTATGCTTTCGATCAAGCTCTTGGCATGGCTCATCTTGTGTGGTTGGTGTGATGAGGGACGAGTGTTGGAGGGACTCCTCAAGTGGTGAAGATGGAAGGATGGAGGATTCATGAAAGTCATGTGATTGGATTTATGTGAGACAAGGGTTGTTAGAATCCAAGATCACCTGCATGCAAATGGATACCTGTCACATGCAAAAGACATTCAGAACAAACAAGATCTATAAACCTCAAAGTGTAAAATGCACTATGAGAATCTCAAATATTACAAAGAGATCAATCCTTATGAAGGAGATCAAGAAACCCTAAATGAAACCCTAGTGTGCATGCTTAATAATTAATAAATAATTATTAATGTGCCTAAGTTTAGCTTAATCAACTAGAGGAATAAGTGACTTAATTAATTAACCAGTATGATATAATTAATTAAGCATAATAACTTATTACTCTAACACGCCCCCTTAAGATGAACTTAGGAAGAAGCTAAAACACTAGAATAAGATGCATGCAAACAAGGATGGGTCCTGGCAACTAGGCTTGATCAGGTACCCATTTACAAATGCAAGAAAGAGGTAGAGGAGGAAAACCTAGTGGGACAAAACCCCCCTATAATGATATGTCATGTTGCAAAGAAGCATTGGAAGAACACTGTAGAGTAACACTGGAACCATAATCTGGCAAGCAAGGAAAGATACTCCTGCCTACAAGAAACCATATCAGAATCATAATGATCCAATAGCAGACCCGATGCCACGGAACACTTGAAAACTCCAAACGGGAACAACGCTAGAATCTATGAAGCAGCAGTCGATTATTTAATGATGTATTACTGAAAACGAAGTGCAAAGATGCAACAGGAACTCTCCCAACTGCCAAAATATCCAGGTAATTTCCAATACACCCAGCGGGTCAAATCTAGAATAATGAAAA
>CM021103.1:466164609-466297048 GCA_007115665.2 Sequoiadendron giganteum
GATGGTAGGGTCAGGTGGCGATGAAGGATCATGAGATGGAGATGATGGGATGGCAACATCTTGGTCTAGAGGAGTGAGTGATAAGGGATAAAGAGAGGGATTAGGTGATATGATAGGCTTTGGATGTGTGGTAGTGGGTGATAAGGGATCGTGAAATGGAGTGATTGGACCATGAGTGACAAGGGGATCATGGGATGGTGTGGATGAGGGACTATGACCTTGATATGAAGTGGATGAGATGGAAGGATCTTGATGTGGATGAGGGGATGTGTTGGTATGTTTTGGATCAAGCTCTTGGCATGGCTCATCTTGTGTGGTTGGCGTGATGAGGGAGGAGTGTTGGATTGACTCCTCAAGTAGGGAAGATGGAAGGATGGAGGATTCATGAAAGTCAGATTGGGATTTATGTGGAGACAAGGGTTGTTAGAATCCAAGATCACCTACATGCAAATGGATACCGTCACATGCAAAAGACATTCAGAACAAACAAGAAGTTCTGTAAACCTCAAAGTGTAAAATGCATTATGAGAATCTCAAATATTACAAAGAGATCAATCCTTATGAAGGAGATCAAGAAACCCTAAAAGGGAAACCCTAAATGAAACCCTAGTGTGCACACTTAATAATTAATAAATAATTATTAATGCACCTAAGTTTAGCTTAAGCAACTACAGGAATAAGTGACTTAATTAATTAACTAGTATGATATAATTAATTAAGCATAATAACTTATTACTCTAACAAGGGCTAGGGGGAGAGGGTTGGATTTGGGTGTCTTCAATGGATTGGGTGGTGCTAGGAGTAGGAGATGCGGATTCAATGGGTTTGGGTGGTTTGATGGTTTCAACAGCTTGAGCAGTGCTAGGGGTGGTAATAGTAATGATAGGTGTGGTATGGAGAAGAGCCTCATCGCTAATGGTTGTACATGATAGAGTGGGATGACATGGTTCCACAACATCAAGATGTAGATTTGGGGATGTCTCCTCTATCATGAGTCCTTGGACGACATCTAGAATGAGGTCTTTAGGAATTGTAGGTTTAGGTGGGGTGATGGAAATAGATGAAGGATTATGGATGGGTGGAGGACTAGGATTAGGGATTGATGGATTAGGATTAGATGAGTGGATGGGATTGGATGTATGACTAAGAGGAGGTAGAGGATTAGGATTGGTGAGTGGATCAAGATTAGATAGAGGTTTAAGATATGATGGATGGGAGGGAGGATCAAAATATAATGGAATGGGGGATGGAGTGATATAGGATGATGTGGATGATGAATTAAGATAGGAGGATGTGGGTGCTAGATTTGGTTGGGAAGATTGGGATGGTGGATTAAGATAGGAGTATTGGGATGGTGGATTAAAATAGGGATATTGGGATGGTGGATTAAGTTGGGAAGATGTGGATGTGGAATAAGAGAGAGATGTAGATGAAGGATATGATGAATATGTGGATGTGGATCAGGGATAAGGGATGGGAATAATCCTTATGTTGCCTTTGAAAATCCTTATGTTATCTTATATTCCTTTAGGCTAGGGATAAGGGATAAGGGATGGGAATAAATAATTAAAGGTAATTATTTACTTTAGGCTAGGATTTAAAGATGATAGAAGAAATAAATTAGGGTGAAGGGATAAGGGATAATAAATATTAATTAAATAATAGTGTATTATTTAATTAATATAGTAAATTGGTCAAATGAAAGTGGTCAATTTTCAATGAGATAGTCTAATCTTTTACATTTTTTTTGAATGATAGTTGTCATTTGAATGTATACTCAAATGAGGGACCAAATTTTCTATTCAACCTTTATTCATGAACTTTTGTAAAGAGTCCATCAACTCATCAATAGATAACTTAGGAAAATCCTTTGATTCTTCAATAATAACTATTATAGAGTCAAATCTTGTAGGTAGGTTCTTTAAATTCATCTCAATAACTTTCTAAGCTTCTAATGTCTCTCCATGTGTCACGTATTGATTCTATCAATTATTAAATTACAATTATTAATCATGAGATTTGCATGTTTATGATAGATGATTATTTAAATTGAAATGCAAATGCAAATGAAATGATTTGAAATTCATTATTATGAAATTTGGGGATTGTCATTGCTGATGAGAATTTGAGTGCAAGTGAACACATGAATAGATGAATGAGAATGAAGGCGAGAACATTGATCAGGTAGAGTCGTTTTAGCCATTAGACGTTAATAAGTATGATGGAATCTCACACACCACTTAGTTATTATAATGTATTTTCGTGATGATTATGTTTGGAAATTTTTAATAAGTTTATCTGATTGCTCAAATTTACGTGAAAAAGGAATATGTTTGTTTTGAAATGGAAAGATTGATTATTTACGAAAAGTTTAATCAATTTGAGTATATTATGTTATTGTGTGGAAAAAAAATAAAAATGTAAATCCTTTTGAAAACTAAAATATTGTTATTATATATATATATACTTAAGGGGATAAATTGATTTTATTTAAATAATTAATTCTTTATGTAAATCTTTTATATATCATTCAAAAAAAATAATATGTTTGAAGAGATATATATTAAAATATGTATTTCAATGAAGAGAAGAAAATAAGAAATAAATTACAATATGTTTTAAATGGATTGAATTGAGAATAGTAGTAAACAATTTGAAAACAATTACCTCTCAATCAATTTTCACATGCAATCGAAAGAGATTAGAACTAGGAGTTATGACCATCACTGCTGGAAATTTGGCACATATTATGGATCAAACTTTATTGAAGACTTTGTTGAAGCGGGGATTTATTAGACCAAGTTTATCTCCATGGGGTGCACCAGTAATCTTCGTGAAGAAGAAGGATGGGACCTTGAGATTGTGTATTGATTACAGAATGTTGAACAAGGTTACCATTAAGAACAGGTATCCTTTACCTAGGATAGATGAGTTATTTGATCAAATGAAACGGGCCATAGTGTTTTCTGAGATTGATCTTAGATCAGGTTACCACCAGCTAAGCATTAAGGAGGAGGATATTCCAAAGACAACTTTTTGAACTCGGTATGGAAATTACGAGTTCACAGTGGTACCTTTTGGTCTAACGAATGCCCCAACGACATTCATGAATCTTATGAACAACATCTTTAGAGATTGTTTAGATGATTTTGTGCTTATATTCATAGATGATATTTTGATTTACTCTAAGACAGAAGAGGAGCATGAGAAGCACTTGAGGATAGTCTTGCAATGACTAAGAGACTGAAAGATTTCTGGTAAGTTTTCAAAGTGTACTTTCTTTCAGAAGAAAGTTCACTACTTAGGCCATGTCATATCTATTGAGGTAATCTCAGTTGATCCTACGAAGATAGAAGCAATCGTGGAATGGCCAACACCATAGAGTGTTACTAAAGTTCGTAGTTTCATGGGGCTTGCAAGCTATTACAGGAAATATGTGGAAGGATTCTCCAGGATAGCAACACCTATTACTTCTCTTCAGAAGAAGGGAAGGAAATTTGAGTGGACTGAGAAGTGCGAGGAGGCATGTTTCAATTTCTTAAACAGAAGTTGACATCGACACCAGTTTTGACTATACCAGATCCTAATGGGCACTTAATAGTGATTACAAATGCTTCAAGTGAAGGTGTAGGAGCTGTGTTGATGCAGGAAGGGAAAGTGGTTGCATATGAGTCTAGAAAACTAAAACAATATGAATTGAATTATGCGCCACATGATCTTGAGCTTGTAGTTATTGTTCATGCATTACATATGTGGAGACATTACCTCCTAGGGAAGCCATTTGAACTAAAGACGGATCATTTAGGACTTAAATACATCTTTACACAGCCTAACCTCAATGCGAGACAAAGGATATGGCTTGAGTTCCTAAGTGAGTATGATTTTGGTATTGTGTATATCAAGGGAAAGGAAAATGGAGTTGTAGATGCTCTTAGCAGGAGAAGACATCTCTCTGCTATGCTGACCACAAGGTCAATTTTGAGACAGCAAGTGTTGCAGCATCTTCCAGCAGATGAGCATTATGAGAGGGTCAAGCAATCCTTAGAGGCAGATCCTTTAGATCATAGATTTGATGGATATGTGATGGATTATGATGGTATTTTGATATATCAAGGAAGGATGTATATCCTTGAGGGTGGAGACTTGAGGAGGTTGATTCTAGAGGAAGTACATGATGCACCTTACTCAGGGCATCCAGGAGTTACGAAGATGGTAGCAAAGTTGAAGACTTTGTATTTTTGGCCTAAGCTCAAGAAAGATGTTATGGAGTATGTGGCAAGATGTTTGGAATGCTAGCGAGTCAAAGTTGAGCATGTACATCCAGCAGGACTTTTGTATCCCCATGATACACCTGAGTATAAGTGGCAAGTAATCAGTATGGATTTTATCCAAGGATTACCTTTGAGCAGGAATAGGCATGATACCATTTTAGTATTCGTTGATAAGCTAACGAAGGTTTCACATTTCATACTTGGGAATCTGAAAGATAGATCATTGACACTTGCGAGGAAATTTGTGCAAGAGATTTTTTGATTGCATGGTGTACCAGAGACCATTATATCATATAGGGACACCAGGATGACATCTAGGTTTTGGACAACACTGAATGCAACTTTAGGAACTAAATTGAATTTTAGTTTTGCATATCACCCACAAACTGCTGGCCAAACAAAAAGGGTCAATGACGTTGTTGAGGATCTACTGAAGATGAACTGCATGGATCAGTAGTACAAGTGGGAGGAATATTTGCCATTGGTTGAGTTTTCTTACAACAACTCATTCCATGCATCGTTGGGTATGGTGCCTTTTGAAGCACTTTATGGATGGAAATGTCGTACACTCATTAGTTGGGATAGGATGGAAGATAGGATCATCATTGGTTCAGATATGCTCAAGGAAATGGATGAGAAAACGAAGTTGATCAAGAGTAGGTTGAAGGAGGTAGCCAATAGACAGAAGAGCTATGCTGATAGAAACGGGACTTTCAGATAGTTTGTTGCGGGAGATAAAGTCTTTTTGAGGGTTAAGCCTCATAAGAGCTCTATCTCATTTGGGAAATCATCAAAGTTGGCTCCGAGATTTGTGGGACCCTTTCATGTACTGGAAGTCATTAATCCAGTTGCTTATAGACTAGCGTTACCACCTGCTCTAGCTCGACTCCATAATGTATTCCATGTTTCTTTATTGAAACCATAACATCCTGATGCATCTCATATACTTGATTGGCGTTCATTACAGGTACAGGATCCAGGGGTGGTGCTTGTGGAGCCCATCTGAATCCTAGAGAGATGTAGCATTAAGATGCGTAATAGGGATAATACTCAGTACAAGGTCAAGTGGAGCTAGTATACTGAGGATAGTACTACATGGGAGGACTCTGAGACGATTGATCGTCATTTTCCTCATTTTCTTTCTTAGAATAGTATTTGCTTAATGCATGAGATACTTGATACTCTGGTTTTTGATTCACATATTGTGAACTTGGATAGCGTGGATGCTACTATGAATTGTTTATGCTTATGTTTTGAGAACTATGATGTTAGTTATTATTTCATTATAATTGAGATACTATGTTTTACTAATTGAGATATTATGCTTATTGATTGATTAATAAGACATCGAGACGATGTCTCTTCCAAGAGGGGAAGGATGTCACGTATTTCTTTTATCAATTACTAAATTACAATTATTAATCATGAGATTTGCATGTTTATGATAAACGATTATTTAAATTGAAATTGAAATTTAAATGCAAATGCAAATGAAATGATTTGAAATTCATTATTATGAAATTCAGGGATTGTCATTGCTAATGAGAATTTGAGTGCAAGTGAACGCAGGAACAGGTGAATGAGAATGAAGCTAGAACATTGATCAGGTAGATTCATTTTAGCCATTGGACGTTAATAAGGATGATGGAATCTCACACACCACTTAGTTATTATAATGTATTTTCGTGATGATTATGTTTGGAAGTTTTTAATAAGTTTATCTGATTGCTCAAATTTACATGAAAAAGGAATATGTTTGTTTTGAAATGGAAAGATTGATTATTTACGAAAATTTTAATCAATTTGAGTATATTATGTTATTGTGTGGAAAGAAAATAAAAAAGTAAATCCTTTTGAAAACTAAAATATTGTTATTATATATATATATATATATATAAGGGGATAAATTGATTTTATTTAAATAATTAATTTTTTATGTAAATCTTCTATTTTTAGTTGAAAATAATAATTCTTTTTATTTTTAAATTATTAGAATAATCATATATAGAAATATATGTTTGAAGAGATATATATTAAAATATGTATTTCAATGAAGAGAAGAAAATAAGAAATAAATGCAATACATTTTAAATGGATTGAATTGAGAACAATAGTAAACAATTTGAAAACAATTACCTCTCAATCAATTTTCGCATGCAATCGAAGAGATTAGAACTGGGAGTTATGACCATCACTGCTGAAAATTTGGCACATATTGTGGATCAAACTTTATTGAAGACTTCACCATTCGCATGAATTGAAGGAAAAGAAAATTCGTTTTTGGAGAAGAGGGAGAGAAAAGCATAAAAATAGAGTTGGTTTTTTATTTCTGTTAATCTTCCATACGCATGTGGAAGTAGTTTAGAGGAGAGGCGGCTAGAGGAAGAGAAGAGTCAAGGCGCGGTCAGTAGCAGGAGGAAATACAGAGCAGAAAGGAAGTAAGGAAGAGAGGTGTGGGAAGTAGGAAGAGAGGCGTGGGAAATGAGGAAGAGAGGTTTGTGGGAAGTAAGGAGGAGAGGTGCAATAGCAGACCAGAGGAAGGGCACTCAAGCACAAAAAGATAAGAGGAAGACTCAGGAAGAATAGACAAAAGGAGGTTTTCCACACAAAAGGAAAAGAGAACAGTCGATGCTTATAAAGAAATAAGATTCATTGCTTGATTTAGGAGACACACGACTATAGGTAGGATCGATGGAAAACTACAATTACCAAATTCACAATATTAATATGCTTGAGTTTAACCATTTTCTAGAACATTCGATGCTTATAAAGAAATAAGATTTATTGCCTGATTTAGGAGACACGCGGCTATAGGTAGGATCGATGGAAAACTACAATTACCAAATTCACAATATTAATATGCTTGAGTTTAACCATTTTCTATTATTCATATATTTAAATTGAACATAAAACATATTACTATTTTAATCAAATTTAGAAGAAAGTTCATACAACAGACCATATATTTTCATGAAGATAGAAAATGACCTTGAAAAACACTTGAAAACATGCATATTTACAAATACAGATTGAACAATTCAGTGTAATTAAATATGCTTAAAAAGTAAAAGTGAAAATTGTTAATTCTCTTGGAATGATAAAAAATTGCTACGAAATATAAGTAAATATGAAGAGTTTACGTTTTTTGAAAAGATAATATTTTAAGGGAAATATGAAAAACAGAAAAGAAAGAAAGTAAAATAACAATATAAATTACTTCAAATTGGAATGAATTAGAAGAGGTTATATTGAAGTGTAGTTCAATTTTATGAATAAATGAACCAAAAGAATGTGTGTTCTTTTATTCATTTTGAATATGAACATAATGTTATTTACAATTTAAATATGTGAGATTAGTGTATTAAAACCATGTTTGCATGAAAATAAAAGTGCAGTTCATGTGTTTGGGAAAGATAATTTTAATTTTGAATGAAACCATGCATGCTTGATAATTGAAAGTGCATGACATGTGTTTGGAAAGTTACCTTCTGGGACGAGTGCCAAATATGGATTTTTAGAGAGCGTAGTTTTGCTTTTCCAAAACTACTATTATTCATCGTGCATGACATTTTACTTGTCCAAGTAACTTAAGGACCATTGAAATAGATGGAATATGAATAACTCTCTACCATATCCTAGTATCAAACTTGCTTGTTTCTTAAATGAATTAGAAAAATGAAAATGCTTGTGGATTTACTAGTTATATTAGGCACGCATCAGATTCCATCTTGCTTGTCGACTTCTTTTTGCTAAGCGATTCGTGCCGGGTCAGGTATTCTTTGAATGAATAAGGAATTTTGGGGAAGCGTAAGCTTCGAGGTTGGGCCAAAAAAGCCTGAACCTTGTTCTCGTCTTCATGTTTGAAGATAAGCAATTGGATTGAAGATCAAATGAAGATTTCTTCATATATCTATTATATTTCATTCTTGTATGATCATTGTAGAACTTAAGGCGACAGAATGCCTAAGTCTTGAATTGTAATTTTCTTTTACAATGTTTTTGTATTATTAAATGCCGTGTAAGATGACATGTTTCTGAAATCATTTGGAAGTATTATGAATCTTATTGTAGACTTTAAGTCGATATTTTGGAATCTTTTGGATTAACAAAATTTTAATGAATGGAGTTACAATATTTTATGGAATGGAAATGAATTTATTAAATGAATTATAGATTGTTTGGAATTAAAGAGTTTCACTCTTTACACCATGAGACCTTACTTGATTAATAACACCTATTGCATAGGTATTAAATGCATCTAAAAACTTAGAATCCACTATTTGTTAATTTTCAAAATTCTCTTCTCAACATTTACAATTTAAGTAGTTTACTTTTACTTCCACCTTGATATTCAATCCATATGGTACACTCTTGTGTGCTTCACTCTAAGAAATCTTGATTCATTAATTACCTATTGTATGGAAAACATGACTTTTGCATCTTTCTTTTTATTCTCCTTAAATAGAATTTTCTTTTAATGTGTCAAGATATTATAAACTCGACTAAGATGTATAATCTTTACCTTAATACTCTAATAATTATAATTATTTCTATTGAATAGAGGAATTCAAGATTGAGTAAGCTTATTACTCATACCAATCATGATGAACCAACTAAAAAATAATAATCTTCTCTAATATCAAATTGTAGGAAATGTGAACTATATGTGTTCTATTTTTTTCTGAAATATTTCTATTTAATTTTGTTTTTAAATATGATACAAAATATACACATAACCTATAATACAGTAAATTATGTTGATGAAAATTTATAACTACATCCAAAATTATACTTGACTTTCTTGTTACCAAATTACTATTTTAAATTTATTCTTCTATTACTCTCCTTATGATTTTTCATTTTTTAATTCAATAACAAAAAGTGTATAATTAATATTTAATTCCAACAACTTTTAAAATATATTATTTTACTATTGTTTGTTAAAAAATCTAAAACTCTAACGATTTGTTGTTTTCTTCTTCACTAAACAAAAGTGATCTGAATGATTCAATTACTTTATTTTAAATTCTTTAAATTAAATTAATTAACTGCATAGCTAAGAAATAGCTGCATTCAATAATTGTGAGCTATAGTGCACCAGCCGGATGATGTATTTTGTCAAAAAAGAATAAAGTTCCAATGCTAAAGATGGATCTGATATAATTAGAATTCAACACGTGGAGAATAAATTATATTGATGAAAATATAGAAAGTTATGCTCTAATTTCTTCTTCATACGGTTGCTTTATTTTGATTCTTCTATGGCTCTGCTTTCTTTACAGCATTCTTTTTGCCTTTTCTTATTTAATAATAAAATATATAATATTATATTTTATTCCAACAAATTCTGAAATATATTATTGTAAAGATATTTGTAAGAAATTAAAATTCTAAACAATTTGGGTGTTTGCTTCTTAATTAAGCAAAATAAATATAGACAATTTTATAAAATAAAATAGAAAATTTTGTTGGAATAAAATATAATACAATTTTTTCTTTTTCTTCAGTTTTTTATTATTCTGACTATGGATTACAGAATATGATATAAAATGTTATACAAAAACTTTAACACAATCAAATTCAAAAAAATTATTATCATTAATAAAATATAAACAAATTATGTCTTCATAAAATCAAAGATAGCTTACCAGACATTAGACCCCACATTATATTATTAAGAAATAGCTCCTTCATTGTACAAATTTGGTATAACCATCCATGTGAAGAATAATGGAAGGTAAGCTTATATTTTAAAGCTTGTATAAAGCCAAAATATCAATCAGAAATGCTACATTTCCATTTAAGCTGTACTTTTTTCTCAAAAGAATCACAGCTGAACTGGCCAGGATAAATTTACAATATATCTTGTATTATGAACCCTCAAAAATAGTCTCCAACTTAGATTGTTTTCTCTGTTTCCTGCCACCCATTGCTGCTGTTGACACAGGTTTTGACAAGCAACAAACAGACGAAGGTTCATCTCCCTCATCCTGCAAATGAATATCAAACAGAGGCTGAACTTTACCCTTAGATTTCCTCCTCTGCTCAGTGGCACCATTGGCCTTGAGAAACATAGCTGCCATATCAGAATCAGTTAGCACAAACTCCAGCTTTCTATTAGGAAGAAGAAAATAGAGCTCCCCAAGCTGCAACTCATTATCCTCATGCACCACCTCTGAAATATGTTGGCCTGTGTATAGACCACCAGAGCCACAGATGAAATGGCCTGAGTATTTGCCTACTATCTCATGGCATTTCACAGGCTCAGAGAACTCCTTGATGCTCCCATCCATCATTATCAGCTTTGCTGTCAATAAACTTAGAGGCTTTTCATGATCCCTCCTGCTATCAGAAGACATGCAGATACCCATCTGCAAATAAATCCTATTACAATAAGAAAAGGATTCAAGAAAACCTCCAAAGCATTTGTCTTACACACTTGACAAAAGATCAGTGTGAGGAGAGCCCTGGCTTGTGAAAGGGTATATGTAGGTGGGAAATAAGTGGGCAAATGATGAAAACATGAAACTGGGTATTAGAAACCAGCAGCCAGGTAATTGACACTATACCCTAAAAACATTGGCAGTATTCCATGACAGCTGGATGAGTGCCTTCCACCTGGCATTACCTTTACTCACCAAACATTGGCACTCAAAAGGGGTCAAACTAGGTTCTTGGATTTGGTGAGTTTCAGTACTGAATAATAAACTTATGCTGCTCTCCAGCTTTCTTGACGTCAACAGGGTAAAATTTTGTCCGTAGATTCTTTGAATGGAGAGAACCGTGCAGCCTTTCGGCCCAATCATATTTTGTAGGATTATATGTCAGCTTTCTATAATGCACTTTATTTAAATATTATATTTTTTATTTTTATTTTTATTTTTAAGCGAATATAGGCTTTTTATCGAACATAAGGATCTTCTTTGTCACATGTGGAGAATAGAAAATGTGGATTTTAAAAAACTGTACCTTTTGTATTATGTCTTTGGTTCAACAAAATAGATAAAATTATTTTTTATAAATATATATATATATATGCATTATGAAATAAAATTAATTTAAATTATAATAAATATGGATTAGAAAATTAATTACAAATGCAATAAAAATATGATGCACTAGATATTAGTGTTAGTGATATGCATTTTAAAAATTATAGTTTCATCTTATTTTAATAAATATGATGAGTTATGGATTAAATCTCACTCAGTTCCAAAAAGTATACAAAATAAATCATTAAATATACTTAAAAAATATCACATTATTTAAAACTTTTAAAATATAATTTAGAATCTACACACAAAATATTAAAATTCACTAAATTTGTCACGATTTCCATTCCAAACTCTCTTTTTTTTAATCAAACTTTACATCTCTACTAATTATAATATGTTTTATAATTGATTATATAGTTTGTATTTTTTTTATTATCAACTATAACCAACAAAAACACATTTATTTCATTTACCACCCAATTTCTCCAATCTTCTCATGAGACACATAATATACACAAAATATCAAGTGTGACACACTATGTTTCTTCTTACTCTATGCTTCCAATAGTTTCTTGATTTTCATTTTTAATAGGGAATCAATTTAATATATACATAAAACATGCTATTTTTCAATTCAAAACTTATATGGTAAAATCCGTGCCTTCAATATGTTTCCAGCCATCACCATGATTGTTCTATTATTTTTTAGTAACACCATTTTATTGCCCAGTATATGCTTTTCACTAAATTGTTTCTTAGTTCCATTCTCTTTGCCAAAATTTAGAAGTGTATTAAATACATATTCACCACCTCTATTTATTATGAGCTCTGTTATAAAATGTCAAACACTTTATTTTTCAACAAAAAATTTAAATTACATTAAAATATGTCAAGATATCTTTCTTTTTGTTCAAGGAGGAAACCTAAGTTTTCATGCTATAATTATCAAGGTAAGTCATAAAATATTAGGTATTGCTAATTGAAGGCATTTGTATAGGCTCACACAAATCTGAATGTACAATGTTAAGAGAATTTTTTACTCTCCATGATTTACCAATAGGGAATGTTTCCCAAGAATATAACCTTCACAAAGTTTGTTGGGTTGCTCTATAAAAGGTAGTTCTTTTATCATATTTTTCTTATACAATAAATTTAAATTAAAAATCAAATGTTTGAATTTCAAGTACCATATCATAATAATGATTAATCCTTTATAATAGTTGTACAATAGCTATTAACACATCATTTTGGATCTTCAAAAGGTTTTTTTTTTTGTTTTTCATTCATATTTTTACCATATTATGACTTCCATTTTTATCAAATATTACACACATTCCATTCTTAAACTAATCTCTCTAATTTTATTTTTTTATAAACCACCTAATGCTAACTAAATTATGCTTTAACCAAGAATACAATGCACATCAATAATATAATTTGTCTTACCTTTCTTAGTCCTAATGGAAGTGCTCTATTTTCTCATAAAAAAAAAAGTTGTTATTGTTCCTCAGTATCATTTCAAATTTAGCAAAACCCTCAATGTTTGCAAACATCGCCTTACTACTATTTCTATAATTACTACAAGGATTATTTAAAAAGTGAACTTGTTTTGCACTCTCTTCAACAACATTAGAAGTGATGAGCAAAGAATTATAATTTCCATCTTTAGCTACATTTTAAAGATAAATTAAAATTCTAGATAAATGTTCATATCAAATTGTTCTTTCTACATTCATGGATATAATGACCAAATTTCTACAATAATGACATTGTACATGGGATTTTCCATATTGTTTACCTGCATGTGCATGATTATGAATAATTTCTCTACCTCTTCTTGATAAAACTAATGATTGTTCCTTCATAAAAATTTACTTTGTTTTCAACTCTTGAAAAGCTTCTACCTCTACTCTTATCGGTTCCTCTTGATATATCTCTATGATACTCTAATCTTTTACATTTTCCTTGAATGATAGTTGTGATTTGAATGTATACTCAAAAGAGGGGCCAAATTTTATATTGAACATTTATTCATGGGATTTTGTAAAGACTACATGAACTCCTCAATAGATAACTTAGGAAAATCTTTTGATTCTTCATTAATAACTATTATAGTCATATCTTGTAGGTGTATTCTTTAAATTCTTCTCAACAACTTTCTAAGCTTCTAATGTATCTCCATGAGGCCTTACTTGATTAATAACACCTATTGCATAGGTATAAAACACATCTAAAAACTTAGAATCCACCATTTGTAAATTCTCAAATTAGCTTCTCAACATTTGCAATTTAAGTAGTTTAATTTTACTTCCACCTTGATATTCAGTCTATAAGCTTGTTTAAGATGTATAATCTTTATCTTAATACTCTAATAATTATAATTCTTGCTATTGAATAAAAGAAATGAAGATTGAGGAAGCTTATTACTCATATCAATCATGGTGAATCAACTAAAAAATAATTATCTTCTCTAATGCCAATTTGTAGGAAATCTGAGCTATATGTGTTCTATTTTTCTCTAAAATATTTCTATTTAATTTCAAAAAAAAAAATGATACAAAATATACACATAACCTATAACACAATAAATTATGTTGATGAAAATATATAACTACATCCAAAATTATATTTGACTTTCTTGTTACACTTACTATTTTTATTTTATTTTTCTATAACTCTTCTTCACTACAAGATTCTTTACTTTATCTGTTTTTACTTCTTTTATTCAATAAAAAAATGTGTATAATTAATATTTAATTCCAACAAATATATAATTTTACCGTTGTTTAACAAAAATAAACTGAATGATTTAATTACTTTCTTTTAAATTCTAAATATAATATGACTTAAATTTTAAATTAAATAATTGCATAGCTAAGAAATAGCTACATTCAATAATTGTGAGCTATATGTGCACCAGCTGTGTTAAATGATTATCCGCTCCAATATCAATCTGTAAGAAATGTGAGCTAGAATGTTCTCTACAGGATGATCTATTTTGTCAAACAGAATAATGTTCCAATGCTACAGATGCATTTAGAATACAACTCGTAGAGAATAAATTATATTGATGAAAATATAGAAAGTTATGCTCTAATTTCTTTCATACATCGGCTGCTTTATTTTGATTCTTCTATGGCTCTGCTTTCATTACAACACTCTTTTTGCCTTTTCTTATTTAGTAATAAAATATATAATATTATATTTAATTTCAAAAAATTATATATATTATTGTAAAGATATCTGTAAAAAATTAAAATTCTAGACAATTTGTGTGTTTGCTTTTTAATTAAGCAAAATAAATATAGACAATTTTATAGAAGAAAATAGAAGAATTTTAGGTTTTTAGGATCAGCTCACTTGATTTCTGATTGTCATTTTAGACAGTTCAGATTGAAGATTAGACTCTTCGTTTTAAATGTGAATTATGTGATGTATAGTGAGGGTCCATTACACATCATCAGAGAAGTTATAGGAAGACACATCCTGTCAAAAAGCTAAGTTCCAGATGGCTGCACAAACCTACCATTCCTCTGAGTAAAAAATAAATAGAATTTTTTTATAACAGCAAGATCAAAGACAGTTTACGAGACAATAGACTCCATCATTTAAGATTAATATTAGATTAGATTAATTGCATATGTAAGAAATAGCTGCAATCAATGAATGTATTGTGCAAATTTGGTAGAGCCATCCATGTGAAGAATACTGGAAGGTAAGCTTATACTTTTTACATTGTATAAAGCCAAAATATCAATCAGAAATGCTCCATTTCCATTTAAGCTGTACTTTTTTCTCAAAAGAATCACAGCTGAACGGGCCAGGATAAATTTACAATATATCTTGTATTATGAACCCTCAAAAATAGTCTCCAACTTAGATTGTTTTCTCTGTTTCCTGCCACCCATTGCTGCTGTTGACACAGGTTTTGACAAGCAACAAACAGAGGAAGGTTCATCTCCCTCATCCTGTAAATGAATATCAAACAGAGGCTGAACTTTACCCTTAGATTTCCTCCTCCGCTCAGTGGCACCATTGGCCTTGAGAAGCATAGCTGCCATATCAGAATCAGTTAGCACAAACTCCAGCTTTCTATTAGGAAGAAGAAAATAGAGCTCCCCAAGCTGCAACTCATTATCCTCATGCACCACCTCTGAAATATGTTGGCCTGTGTAGAGACCACCAGAGCCACAGATGAAATGGCCTGAGTATTTGCCAACTATCTCATGGCATTTCACAGGCTCAGAGAACTCCTTAATGCTCCCATCCATCATTATCAGCTTTGCTGTCAATAAACTTAGAGGCTTTTCATGACCCCTCCTGCTATCAGAAGACATGCAGATACCCATCTGCAAATAAATCCTATTACAATAAGAAAAGGATTCAAGAAAACCTCCAAAGCATTTGTCTTACACACTTGACAAAATATAAGTGTAAGGAGAACACTGGCTTGTGAAAGGGTATATGTAGGTGGGAAATAAGTGGACAAATGATGAAAACATGAAACTGGGTATGAGAAACCAGCAGCAAGATAATTGACACTATACCCTAAAAACATTGGCAGTATTCCATGACAGCTGGATGAGTGCCTTCCACCTGGCATTACCTTTACTCACCAAACATTAGTACTCAAAAGGGGTCAAACTAGGCTCTTGGATTTGGTGAGTTTCAGTACTGAACAATAAACTTATGCTGCTCTCCAGCTTTCTTGACGTCAACAGGGTAAAATTTTGTCCGTAGATTCTTTGAATGGAGAGAACTGTGCAGCCTTTCGGCCCAATGGCGTGCAGAAACATAAACCTGTCATTGGGAAGTGTGGGGGCTTAATCTGGGTCCCCTTATATTCCCACTCTAAATCAATACATGCAATCATTGTATATTGGGTATGACTGAGAGATTAGATAAGACCAAATGGTGCAAGGTAAAACGTGTGACAATTCTTAGCAGCTGGGATGGTAAACAGGGAGCAGGCCTTAATTTGGTGGAAAAGGTGATGGAATTATTGGAAATGGAAGGGTTCTGTAGGTACCTACTTAGTTATTACCACTTGGGTTGGATAAGGGAAAGGAGTATGATAGGTTGGATAAGGGAAAGGAGTATGATAGATGGGATGATTCGACTGATCACCCAAGTTCAGAGTGCATAATGTGGTAAGTGTACAAGGAAGAGACATGAGGGCCTACTTTACAGCCTGTTACCCTTAATAGCTCAGAGATATGCCTTCCTATCCTCGACATTGACATCTTGCCTTTCTCCTTATAATATTCTACTCTTGCTACCTTAGACACAACATTGCGTTTGTCTTTTAAGGGTGAAAAGAGTATACCTCGTACTTTTTCCTTTCCTTTTATTAATTTTACTTATTATTTGGTATCTGAAAATAAAATCTAAATTTACTATTTTTTGTTTTTATTATCTATTATTATTCTTAGATTGTATATGTGAGTACAAAATTGTTCAAGTCAATTTTATGATGTAGATTCAATCCATCATTTCAAGATTTTCAAATTTACTTCGAGTCAAGGTAACTCAATTTTAACCATTCATTATGTGTTGTCTCTCACTCAAAACATTGAAGTTGTTTCCCTTGGTTATATATAAAAGGACATCACGCCTTGGTCATTTGAATCATCTAAAGAGAAACTATCTAGCATAACTTAGAATCACCCTATCCTCCAAAATTACTCACTTCCAACATCATGCCTTTGTACAATGTATCTTGCCCCTATCATAGCATCATGTTACGTCAACATATTCTAATTACATCAATTATTTGTGAACAACTTTACAAAGTCCTAGTTTCATACTAGGTCATTGCATTACTCTATTATAATTTTGTTTCAAGTTCTAAGTTCCAAGATATCCTCATCATCACAGCATTTGAATTCATGGTGTGCTTTTTTCCAACTTTATTAGAAACTAATAAATCAAATCTATGAGCTTGTTTTAAGACCGCCCTTACTTCACAAACCGCCAAAGGTGTTTGTCAATACTTACACTTTCTTGTAGGTCCAAAATATCAAGGGAAGCCTTTGTTTGCAAATATAGGTCTACATGTCACAAGTTTATTTCCATAATTAAAGTTCATTTTTATAAATTTATTAGTACCCATTTTGATTACCTGCCCTTTATAACCTCATGCAAGCCTTTGCTCATCTAATCACTATCCCTAATCCAACTTAAGACTGATGTAGGTGTCCTTTATAGATGGGAAACTCTAAAAATTAATGGCTCTACCAAAGACAATGACTATCTTCTCTTCATTCATCTTGCTCAAACTTTGTGACCTTGCAATCTTGGTTGGATATTTTAATCCTTACACATTTTTTCATAGATTGGTAAGTTAAATAGTTATCTAGTTTAATTTGTATCATTATTAGTGTGTTTTAATTCTAGATTATAATTATTTTCCTTGTGTTAGAGTAGAATTTTGTTTGAATTTATTCATTTGTGTTATTTTCTTTGTTTTATCTTCATATACTTTATGTGTGTGTCTATAGGTATTTTTTTGTATTAGATTCCAATTTTCACCACAACCTCTCAACTCTAAATCCACCTTCTATAAATGACCCCACATGTCCTCTTTTGGACTTGAAGTTGTCCATTGTCAACCCTCTTAAGATTGTCACCTACAAGTTGTTTGCATAGGTTTACCTACATGGTATTTAGTCATAACAACCCTTGAAGCCCTTGTAAACAACCATTTATAACCTTTTTTCTTTCTTAAAAAACCTTCATCATTGATGGCCTCTATTTATAGGCCCATTTTTTATAGAGTTAAACATTCTAGGGCACTACAAACATTTCCTTCTCATTATCTTGTTTCATAACAATAATTTGTTATTTATTGTTGATCATTTTAACAATCTACATGTCATACCATCTTTCTCCCAAGTACTTGCTTCAAACCTTAACATTGAAGTTTGTCAATTTAGTTATCTTTCTCTTGTTCTAAGCTTTTTTATATTAGTGGGCTGTTTGCAACATCCAATTTCACAAATTCCACTATATGACAATCTTTGCAAAATCATGCTAGATTGTTCTAAGTTAATTGTCTTGGATTTAAACCTATGTGTTATAATTTCAAAACACAATAGGACATCTTATTTAGTGAGTATTCATATTAAATCACTTTATATCACATATTAGGTTCTTTTCATGTCATTAAATTCTATTTTTGCATGTTCTTGAAGTTATGAAAACAAATAATTAGTTTCTATTAGAATTTTATTGTGCACTAACGATTTAGAGTCACATTAAAATTTTAATTGGGAATGATCTACATTAGTCTAATAACATCTTATACATTTTATTTGATTATTTACATCAACCTACATTATTTATTATACAATGCAAAGCTTGCATACTAGGCATATTGCAAGGCTACAAATTTGTGTTTTTGCTTACAAACTATCTTGTATGATCAAATTCAATTTACTGCCTTACCCAAAGAATGAAAATTATTTATCTTACATTAGGTAAAATCCATTTAGGTAATATCCATATAGGAAACTATTACATTAGATACGACATCCATTCTAGTTATATTCATCCTATTATGCTAAAAATTGTATTTATTTATTCACTTTACTTTCTTTGATTGTATTTTATTTCTACAACCATTAGCATAATTGTATACATCAAAATAACTCTAAATCCTCCAAAACATTAAAAAATCTCAAAAACATTAAACAAAGGATCCCCTTTTGATTTAAAACCTAATTATCTAAGGATTGCACCTTGCACACATCACTTGCAACCTCATGCTCTTTAGGATGCAATTATTAATAAATCAAGAGATTAAGAGGAGAATTTTTGCACTACTATCATCCACTAACTCATACACGATGACCTCCACTCCACCTTCTCTTTCCATTACCTTAACTAAAACCTCTCTAGGACAATCAAAGTACACAATTGAATTGTCCTTCTACATTTTTGAGTTTAGTTTCTATTTGTCACTCCTTAATATTCCTTGAATTTATTTGCAAAGATGCATGGTGTGTTGTTTTTATATAAGTGCACTGAGTGAACCTCTCTTCTAGCAAAATTGACTTATTCATCATTGAAAACATCCTTAGTCATACATGGCCTCATTTGATGTCTCTTTAACATATCTATTTGTTGAGATTTTGGTAGTCTTAGTTTGATTTTCTCTTTTGGATCCCACATTGAGTCTCTGTGAATTTCTTTGACATGATCCCAAGAAGTTATGTATTTTGGATTTTCTACGTACACAAATATGGTGAACCCAATGTGAAACATGTCATGTGCTTTTGTTAATCTTTGACAATCATACTTCCACTTTATTCTACTTGTATGATAGTATTTAAGTGACTACATTTGTCACCGAAAGAGTTAAAGTTCTCTTTAAACCTAGGAGGAGCTCCTAGATAGCTATACCCTCGAATCCTTGAACATTATTCTTATTTCTTTCACAAGTAATTATTTTATTTGAACTCTAATTATTAAGGACTATTACTCATTGCCTAATGCTAACCCAAACCATTGGGGCCAATCATCTTTTAAATAATAAAATAACTATGATCAAGAAATTACTTTTGAAACCTAATCATAATATCTTACCTATAAAAAGCAACACATATGACTCTAACACGTCACAAAAATCAAGATTTAGAAATTGATATATATAATATACCTATATTATATTTGGTCAATATTTCACAAAGGATTATTTTTTTAAAAATGGAATAGGCCACTTGCAAGAATACATATTCAACTACAAAACTCCCATGAGCATATAACAAACCAATCTTTTTTTCATGAACCCCATTAAAAAAATAATTGTGTGCTTCCTTCCTATAATTAGAAAATAGAAAATTATTGAAAGCATTAAATGAGTATTTTATGGGGACCGTCATTGCACCAATCTCCTCTAGATAGAAATAGACATAAAAAGGAGAAGGGGAATCTTTATATGTTTGAAATATTATATTGATAGGAACATCATATTTCTAAAAGACATGGTCATCATGAGGAGTATGCATCCTTTGATGCCTCACCTCTTTCTTTCTTTGAGGATATTTAGACCCTTCACTTTGTTGGATCCTTAAATTTAGTGCAACAGTAGATATATGCATCATATTGACTTGTCCCACAAGAAGGATATTCCCTTTCACATTTTTCTTATATTTCTACCATACAAACAACATAGTTGAGTACAAGGATCTCTCCTTAAGAATCATAGTCACTAGATCCATGTGTATTGAACTAACCCTATAAAATTTTATATCCATGGCTATTTGTCAATCAAGAACCTAAACATCTACAACCCTATAAGAGGTTTGGTTTAGCAGTTTGATTTATTTTATATTGAGTTGATCATTGAGGAAGATAACCATCTGGTTGATACTATGACCACCTATTATAATTTTTTTTTATCTCATTTGAATTTATAAGATTTATTTAAAGGTTTAAATGTGGACTAATTCATTGGTATGGGATACTAACCTCCCAAAACATTTACCTCATATCGATTAAAATTTTGAGCCTCCCATTTGAGATTATGTTGAAAATGGTGAGGCCATTCTTGAATACCTACATGCCTACAATAAGATATTGTGGGGCTATTATAATAATGGGTTATATTTAATTCCTTCTCCATAAAGTTATTTTGGTGTTTATTTAGTTGTTTTATAGGTTAGCTAAAACATTCTAGAGTTACTCCTAGCTCCCCATAGTTTGAAGAAGGAAATGCCTCTATCATAAAGGAATTGATTGAGATAAACATAGGATATCTAGATAATTGTAAGAAGATAAAGCTTGGTTTTACCCCAACCTTTGAATATATTTTGAATAAGTTTGTTAACTATTTTACTTGAGAATATTTAGAAATACTGGGACTAGATGCTTCTTTTATGGTTCACAACCTAGTCACAAAATTGAACACCAAGACACTCAAGTAGAAATTAAGGCCTATCAAACCTAATGTTATTTTCATGGTTAAACATGAGATAATATTTTTCTTTACCATATTGAAAATTCCTTGTAGATCTCCAACATTATGCCCATTTTCAACAATGGTAGGAATAGGATTTGTATAGATTTATGGGATATCAACAAGGCTTGACCAAAATGCGGGCTTCCTCTCCCTTCTCTAAATACTATTGTAGATGACACTATAAAATATGAGATGCTTTCTCTCTAGATGGGTCTTTTTGGCTACAAATCTATATCCTAGAGGAGGATCATAATAATACTAGATTTACCACTCCATAAGGGGCCTTACCATATGTTGTTATTCCTTTTGGTTTAAACAATATGGGAGCAACTTATTGGTGTGCCTTGCACCCACACCCCATTTATTTTCTATAAAAATGGGGACCCCTTCCTTTTTTCTTTCTTTTTTATCCTCTACTTTCTCTCTTTCCCTTTCCTCCCTTTGTTTCCCTTTCCTTTCACCTTTCCCCCCTCTTTCTTCCTCTTTGTGTTTTTGTCACTTGTCAAAATTTTAGGACCCTTAGGATCGGTATGCCATCCTTATCGAGCTCAATCTCTGACATCTATTTGTTCCCATCATACTTTGTTTCATAGTTCCAAGACAAAACCAAGAACTTGAAAAGTAGAGTGAAAACACTAAAATATGGTGCAATTGTGTTGAATGATAAAGCAAGAATTTTTACCTTAGCATGAAAATTTTGAAGTATGTGTGCATTCACTAAAACATAGAGTGAAGTTAATAGTATATGATACATATGTATAAAAATGGTCACTATTACACAAAAAAATAGTTTAATTCTATTTTCAATCACCAAGCCTATAATAAGATAAAATTTTAATAGCACGTCCTCCTACAAAGCCCACTTCTACACAAAGCTGAAAGTAAGAATATCAAAACTCACTAAAAAATGTGTTTTTTATAAAGTGATATAATTAGATATGCCAATTTGTGGAAGAGCCACTAAAATATAGAGCAAAATCATTAAGTTTGTTTTCCTACACAAAAAATTAGCTATTGTCAAATGAAAATTTGATTTAAAGTTGTTTTACACATATCAAACATATATAAAAATATAATTTTGGTAATATGACCCCTTGTAAAACTATTAAAAAAACTAAGAGCCAATTGAGCTAAAATCCACTAAAAATATGTTTAAAATCATCTTATGTAGAACTACTCTATGGTGGATACACCAAAATATAGAGTGCATCTACTAATTTATGTTGAAGTTGTATAAGTCACTCAAAACTACAAAAAAAGTTCTAGGCTTACAAAGCATAGATGAGGAATTAAAAGGACAAAGTAATAGCCTATAAAACTATTTTTCTACCAAATACTAAGAGCTAGACATGAACAAAAATCACCAAAAACTTGTCAAAAATAAATGATGAGGGGATGCATTGATTTGTATTGGATATGTTGAAATATAGAGAAAACCTATCAAATTATAACCTACAAACACAAATAGCTTGAAATACTAGCGAACGATTCATACAAGAGACATGGGTCCAACCAGGTGTGCCAAATATATGTACCTATAAAATGTGAACATAACTAAACTAGACAAAACACCATATTAACTAATTGAAACCCACAGAAATATGCAACACTTGGTTAAGAAATAAGGAAATAGAACATAATAAAATCATACGAAATACTCTTATCCAAGTCTCCTTGATGCACCAAACTATGGTGGTTATGTCCAAAGATTTAAATTAGATAGAGTAGAATGTTGAGTGCTCACAATGATAGCATAACACTACATTCAATAGTTATGTTCAAATGTCTTGGGTTGCATCCTCTTTACATATTTTTAGATGAGTAAATAAATGGGAAATATAGATTGAAAATATCAATGGATCTCATGACTAGAGGATTTGGGGCATGAAGAGAAGACAAGTTTCATGCTTTGAATGTATATCAAAGGGGTTCCCAAGATTCAAGAGAATAAAGGGTGAGATGTATGCCTTGGAGAGAGTGGTTGGTGAGGATCTTGTTGAACACACTAGATACTAAGAGGGGGGTGAATCAATATCTTCAAAAAATTAAACCCTTCCATAACTTGAGACTTTCAACACAATTCAAACTTCTTAATCAAACAAAAAACCCTTAAACAAATCGACAATAATGAAAGATATAGAAATTTAACAAGTTCAAAAACTCTTAACCAGATCAATAATAGTGAAAGATACAACAATTCAATCCTTAATCAGATTAGTATCAATTAACAATAAAACAAGGAAGACACACGCACAAGATGACAACAAATCTATGTAGAAAACTCAATGAGGAAAAAACCACGGTGAGAGTTAACTCACAATATATAAAAATCACTACTTCCAAAATAAGGCTCACTACCAAAAGACTTGAAAGCTAAGACACACAACCTTAGGGAAAGATACAAAGGACTTGAAGATTGAAGCACACTATTCTAGGGAAAGATACAAATACCTTATGAGACTCACTATCTCAAAGCCAAATACAAAAAGTTTATAGAAATTACAATATTTGTTAACACAACACTTTGTTGATTGAGGTATTAAAGCACATATGATCTTTCTTCCACACACTTTCACACTTCTTATGTGAGGTATTCAATACATTCCACACTCACACACTCTTCTCTCTACTTGCATCTGAAATGTTCTTGCATTTATATCCACTACAAGACCTCAAAACGTCAATTAGGTTGACCATGAAGAAGATAAATTATAAAATCAACAAGTCAACCACAAAACATCAATGTGGTCCCATCCAAGGGATAGGGAGGAAAAAATACAACCTTATTATATCTTCCAATTTGATCCCAAACAACTCACATGTTGGTGCACATTAACTCAAATTATTGGCAATAAGGGAATGTGTATATAAAATGTGTAGCACATTACCAAGCAACCAAAAAACATACTTCCAATTGAATTCACTCAACATGGTTCTAACCAAGATAGGTTATGACCCAAATAAATCTTAACACAACTTCATATGCTTGCACAAAATCTCAAGCACGTAACACAAGCAAGATAAAAAGCCCTGTTAGCTAGATATCCATAAATTACCCACAAGACCAACTCAAACACAATGCAACACAAAAAGAGATCAACCACTGAAGTACGGGTCACAAAGAGATGTTCCTTGAACATCCAACAACACTTCCAGACACATCTGTCATACTAACATGTCACCAAAATCCACCAAAGTTCAAACAAAAACATAATACTTCATCTCGAAAGCACAAAATGCAAAAACATGAGATATAACATTAACAAAACAACTTGCAAGCCACTTCAACATATAAAATTAGAATTGAGATAGTGCAAGTACATAAAGAGCACATCTACCAAGTCGCAAGAGGATAAACATAGATACAAATAAATTCAAAGTTTGTGGTTTTAAAATGTGTCAGTGAGAGTAATTAAACATAACTAAATACACACATCAATGAAATGTATTACATCTAATGAAAGAGAAATATCAAAATAAACTATTATAACCCTACATTCGAAATCATTCCATTGTTCTCTATTCTTGGTGATTTCTTAATTCATGCTCTCAGAATTATTCATTGCACATGAATCTATGAAATGGAAACCTAAGAAATGAGAAGCTAATTATGCAATGCAAACTACATGCCCACATCATTAAATTTTTGTGTTTTTGAAGATAAATGCTAAATGATCTATGATGGAGTATTGTTGTGATTGAAATGAGGCTAAAACTAATATTGAAAATCTAATAATGATGTTGTATAAAAGATGCAAGAAACTAAAATGCTAAAATGGAAATGCCATGATAATGCTAAATGAACTAAAACACTAAAATGCAAACTACTATGCTCTCAAATTGTAATGAGATTTTTGCAGCATAAACTTGTCAAATTCTCTTTCTTAAAAAAATGTAGAAATGCTCTCAATTTAGAGATTTTTCAACAAGCTTTTATTTTAGGTCCTCCTTTGTTTCTTCATCCTTTTGATGCTCTTTATAACCTAACCTTGTTTTGTCTTTTGGATTTTTTATAATGGGTTGGATGGGTTCTATGATACCTTCTTTCCTTTTGCCAATAGGTCCTTGTCTATCATATCCCATTTTTTCAAAGATTGAGAATCCTTTTCCATATTGAGTGGTTTGGACATTAGCCATTACTGATTGGGAATCAATTTCATCCTTGTAGAGCCAGTTCAAGATGTCTTTGTCATCAGATTCCTTAGCTTGAGTGCTTGCTTTTATGAATCGACCATCAAAAAGTGTGATAGGTTGTGAGGCTGATTGTGATGAGGTTGATGGTTGACCATGGGATTTTGGTGAAATTAACTATGAAAGGCAAAGGGATTTTTCAATAGAGTATTCACCTACACCTTTGTCTTTAAATTGGACTTTCTTCTCAAACTGTTTGGCCAAAGTATTGAGTTGGGCTTCAGGATTGGTAGATGCAGAGGGACTAGGTTCTTCCTTTTTCTCGAGTTGTTTGGAGGAGGAACTTGGATGACTTACTTGATTGGAGGATGTGGCTAGCAGTTTTGACAATGGATTGGCTTGACTTGGATTATTGGAGGTGTCAGAGGTGGAATCAGGAGCTTCTCGGTTATGAGGCACAAACACATCCTTGACAGCCTTAAGGGTATTGCAATGTTGGGGACTATTGGAATCAGCAGGAATGGTAATTTATTGCCCATTGCAAGGAAATTTTAGACACTAATGATATGTTGAAGGGACAACCTGCATTTCATAGATCCAAGGATGACCCAAGAGTATATTATATGTCAAATCTTTATCCAGAACTTGGAAAACCACATCTTTCTGAACCGGACCAACCTGAATTGGTAGCACTATCAATCCCTTTGAAGCTCTTTCCTCATTGCCATATGCTTTGATGGTGATCTTTTTCTTTGCATTTATTGCATTTTAAGAGAATCTTAGTGCACAAACAAGCTTTAAGGTAGATATATTAAGATTGGATCCCCCGTCTATTAGGACGCACTTGACACGACTTTTATGGATTAGGACCTCAATATGGAGCACTGTGTTATGAGGATGGGTGAGATATACATCGTCATTTTCCAAAAAAGGATAAGCAATGAGGCACAACTAGATGTCCCACCATGGCTTGGAAAGTGAAAACTTCCAAATCATTTGGTACTATTGTATCAACTAGGGCCTTTTTCAAGATCTCCTTGTGGGCAGGTGAGATTTTAAGGAGATCTAATATTGATATTTGTGCAAGGATCTTTTGGAGCTAATCAACAATGTTATATTTATGAGATGGGGCATCAGGTGTTTTAAAAGTGTTTCCCTTCAAAACATATTTGGTTTGTGCCCTTGTGGTCATCTTTACAGGTATACTGTCTTGTTTTCCTTCGATCTTGATGACATTAATTTGATTATTTGTTGGAACCATGTCTTGTTGGGTATTATGGCCTTTATTAGAGAGGATGTTGGTGTCATTGATTGGGTGGTTGGTTGCAACATGATCTAGTGTGTTATTGATTTCAATGTAGTTTGTGTGATCTTCAACGACTGAGATATGATAGATGGTGCCATCATAAACATAGCTAACACCTTTTCCTTTTCCGTTCATGTTAGACGATTCTCCTTTATCATAATTGGGCAAAGGGTTTTTGAATACCCCATGATCGGTGTTTTCTTGGAATTCTTCAATTTGTATGACCTTATTGTCAATCAAATCTTGTACCTTGTGTTTTAATTGCATGCAACTATTGGTTAGTGACCTTTGCATCGAAGAAATTCACAAAAATGGGTTTCCTTCCACCATGGTGATTTAACTTTGGGTTCAAACCCTCCAGTTTCAGGTAGAGTAATGAGATTTTCCGCAATAAGTTCTTTTAATTCAAATTCATATGATTGACCCAAAGGTGTAAACTTTTGACGATTGTTTTCTATTTGATATGGTAAGGTCCTAGATGTTGTGTTGCTTTTATTTTTTTGAGTATTTCCTTGGTTGGTATTTTGGATGTTGCTTTGGTTGGTATTTTGGTTGGTCTTTTGATTGGTGTTCGAGGTGCTTCCTGAAAAATTGAAGACCGGTTTAGCATTAGGCATTTCGGTTGAAGTGTCATTGCCGTTATTTTTGTATTTCTACCAAAACTTGGGTTTGTCATTGTTGGAGGAATTGAATGAATTGCTTTCATTATAAATTTTCAAAATTCCTCATTTCACCAAGGCTTCCTCAATCTTGATCCCATTTTTGATCAATTTTTCAAAAGTTGGAGGAAATTGTAATTCAAGCCTATAAGTCATGTCATCATTTAAGTTATCAATAAACACCTCCATCTTTTCTTTTTCTGGTATCAGACGGGGATACCTCACGAATAACCTTCTCCACCTTTGCAAGAATACTAGGAATGATTCCCCTTTCTTTTGTTTGACATTGCAAAGGTCCTTCATTGTGATTTCATGTTGAATATTATATGAGTATTGAGTGATAAACTTGTTGAATAATTCCTCAAAAGATTTGATCCCTGAGGGTAGTTGCGAGAACCATTGCATGCATTGCCCTCCCAAACTGCATGGGAATAATCTTATTAAATAAGTGTCTTCATGGGAAAATTCTAAGTTCTAAATTCCCTTACACGATCGATGGGATTTGTCTCTCCATTGTATTTGTCAAATTTGGGGAATTCACAATGTTTGGGGAATGGTATCATGATGATGCTTGGATCAAAAGGGCAGGGGCATATATCCTGTATTGAGTACCTCTTAGTGGTTCCAATTTGGATATTTTGCATTTTTTGTTGGAGGGTTTGTATTTGTTGTGTTAAGGAAGCCATGGGGTCATTGCTCCTTGCTTCATTTTTTGTTTTAGATGGTATTTTGGTTTCTATCCTCTTAGGAGTCTTGCAATTTTGTGACATCGAAAGGTATTTCTCCCCCTCTTTCTCAAAGATCTTCTCCATGAATTTGTGAAAATTGGGGTCTTGTTGAGCTTGTTCTATGGTTTCCTCTGTTATTTCTTCTACGTCCTCTTGACGAATTCTAAAGAAAGGGATTTTCATCTCTTTCCACCATGGTGTTTTGGTTTTTGATTTCCTTTTGCTCAAGTTTTTTCTTTTGCATTCTCATTAAGACAGGCATACAAATGATGAATTTTTTTATGAACATTTGGCCAAAGTTTGGGAGTGCCAAGAGGATTGGTTAGAATCTGATTAAGCAAGCTTTATTTCAGGATGAAGGATGATGAATCCTGATAAAGGATGATAAATCCTGATGGTGAAATGCAACTGCTAAATCAGAAATGGATGTGATGAGGATGACAATTTTGAATGTTTGATAAATTATTAGATGAGATATTTTTATTTTCAAATGTTGGTTTCAACAAGTTTGTGATTCTGATTTATCTAGTGTATCAACTGATTTGGACGGTTGGAGTATTGTATTGCTGGTTGTGGAATGTAAGAATGATGAATGGGTTGACTATGATTATGCCTTTGTGAAAAATCTCTTCATTGATAATAAGCTTGTGAATTTAAAGGCTCTAAAGAAAAATCACCAGTGTATCCTCTATCAAAGTCATGATATCTATGGATGAAAGTTTGATAGTTAAGCAAGACCTTCCTACTTTGGTAAAAGAAGCGTCTCCTTTTCAAAAATTTCTTGTAGCTAAGTTGTTTCTTTGGTTTCCTGATTCTTTTAGCAAGGGATTTCTTGACAAATGTCATTGATTTCCAATCTCTTAACATAAAATGATGTTGATTTCAACAAGTTAAAAGAAAATTTAGGAAAAGGAAAAGATCTTGTTTGAGAAAGAATCTCCGAAATTGGATGTTAATTGGTAGATGGGAGATCAAATTTAGCTTTTTGTTTGCAGATTTGTCGGATGCGCTAAAACAGTGGCCCAATGCGCTAAAACTCAAATTCTCTATCGAATGGTACAGATGCGCTATGGGAAGGGTTGGATGTGCTAGAACATGCAATGCATGCACTATAACAACAAATGGATGTGTTGCAAGATGGCACAAATGCGTTATAACAAAGGATGGGTGCGCTAAAACAACAACTGGATGCGCTATTTTATGACAACGATGCGCTAGAGCAACAACGAGATGCGCTAAAATATGCAATCTATGTGCTAAAAACATTAATGGATGCACCGATCTAGAAAAATACTTTCTAGTTTTTGGCAGTTTGACGGATTTTTTTGGTTTCAACAGTGAATTTTGGGACTGTTTGGTTTGGATTTTCTTCTAAATCAATAGTTGGACATGTTTGTGTGATGTTTTCTTGTATATTAGTTTAAAAACACATTGGTAAAGACACATCAAACAAGCACGATTCATAGGCTGTGTAAGACAATGTTCTTTTGGATTCTACGTAGAATTTACTCCAACCGCACTTATTCTTAGCGGGTGATTTAGAAGCTTGGTCGCACAAGCTCCCCTTTACAGTGCACTACTCACTTCTTAGGCTAACCAAGCTTCAAACTCCCATGAATCTCCCATGGCAAATTTTCACCTCTACTAAAAACTACGAGAATGTGGATGTCTTGGAAATGACCGTTGCTGCACCAAATAATAGATGAGGGTAATTTTTGGCTTACTACAACAAAGGGGTTTTAGTAGGGGCATTTTTTTCATGGGGGATCATCCATGTGACAAGAGACCATTGCTACCCTTCTTGTTGAAATAATCCTCATGATAATCGAACTTTCCTCAAGTACCCACATTTATATCCCAGGTGGAAGTCACTTGGCTTTAGTGTGTTCCCGATTGGGCCGTTCCCTCCTTTCAAAGTGGTGAGGCAGGCCCTCTAAGGTTCAAAATGCAAATAAAATGAATGGGTCTAGCTTTCTGATCACCCAGTTAAGGGGAGATCATACACACCTACCATTCCATGCACATCAAACATGGTGTAAATTTATCCTTCCTAGTTATGCTAGATTCCTAACTTAACCAAAGGAAAATGACAACTAGATTTAACCCTGCAACCAATTTCTTAGTAGTTTTGGTCTAGTATTCTTTGACAACGTTCTTTTGTTTGTTTCAGCAAGGTCTCTGACTGCATGTAAGGTTCTTGCAAAACATAAAATCTTAGATTAGTTTCAAGAATTTGGAAAATTTGCAACAAAAACCAAATGCACCATTACAGTGACCGAATGCGCTAAAACTCAAACCAGATGCGCTAAACTATTGAATGCACTAAAAGAACGACCGAATGCACTAAATGATAGAATGAATGCGCTAAACTAGAAAAGAACATAATGAAATTAAAAACCCCCTCATGCGTTGAAATAATAGCTAGATGTGCCGAAACAAAGACCCGATGCACTGAAATAGGAGCCAAATGTGCTAGAAGAACTGCCAGATGCATCGAAACAAGAATTCAATGTGTTGATGCAGAGACCGAATGCGCTGGAGAAAAAATTGTATGCGCTGTTTCAGAATTTTTGATCGAACTTGCAAAGAAAAACTCAACAGAAAAATAGATTAAAGATGGGGCTAGGCCCCATGGTGGGCGCCAATTTATGTGTGGTTTTAAAATACATCAGTGAGAGTAATTAAACATAACTAAATACACACATCAATGAAATGTATTACATCTAATGAAAGAGAAATATTAAAACAAACTATTATAACCCTGCATTCAAAATCATTCCAGTGTCCTCTATTCTTGTTGATTTCTTAATTCATGCTCTCAGAATTATTCGTTGCACATGAATCTATGAAATGGAAACCTAAGAAATGAGAAGCTAATTATGCAATGCAAACTACATGCCTACATCATTATATTTTTGTGTTTTGAAGATAAATGCTAAATGATCTATGATGGAGTATTGTTGTGATTGAGATGAGGCTAAAACTAATATTGCAAATCTAATAATGATGTTGTATAAAATATGCAAGAAACTAAAATGCTAAAATGGAAATTTCATGATAATGCTAAATGAACTATAACACTAAAATGCAAACTACTATGCTCTCAAAATGCTCTCAAATCTCTTAACATAAAATGATGTTGATTTCAACAAGTTGAAAGAAAATTTAGGACAAGGAAAAGATGTTATTTGAGAAAGAATATTTGAAATTGGATGTTAATTGGCAGATGGGAGATCAAATTTATCTTTTTATTTGCATATTTGTCGGATGCGCTAAAAAAGTGGCCTGATGTGCTATGGAATGGTACAAATGCGCTATGGGAAGGGTTGGATGCACCAGAACAGGCAATGGATGTGCTATAACAACAAATGGATGCGATGCAAGATGGCACAAATGCGCTATAACAGAGGATGGATGTGCTAAAACAACAACTAGATGTGTTATTTAATGACAACGATGCACCAAAACAACAACGAGATGCGCTAAAAGATGCAAGCTATGTGCTAAAAAAGTTAATGGATGCACCGATCTAGAAAAAGGCTTTCTGGTTCTTGGTAGTTTGATGGATTTTTTGGTTGAACAGCGGTGAATTTTGGGACTGTTTGGTTCGGATTTTCTTCTGAATCAATAGTTGGACATGTTTGTGTGATGTTTTCTTGTATATTGGTTTTTAAAAAAATTGGTAAAGACACATCAAACAAGCACGATTCCTAGGCTGTGTAGGACAATATTCTTTTGGATTCTAAATAGAGTTTACTCCATCCACACTTATTCTTAGTGGGTGATTTAGAATATTGGCCGCACAGGCTCCCCCTTACAGTGCACTCACTTCTCGGGCTAACCAAGCTTCAAACTCCCATGGTAATTTTTTCACCTCTACTAAAAACTATGAGAATGTGAATGTCTTGGCAATGACCATTGTTGCACCAAAGAATAGATGAGGGTAATTTTTGGCTTACTACAACAAAGGGGTTTTAATAGGGGAATTTCGTTCGTGGGGGATCATCCATGCGACAAGATACCATTGCTACCCTTCTTGTTAGAACAATCCTTGTGATACTCAAACTTTCCTTGAGTACCCACATTTATATCCCGAGTGGAAGTCACTTGGCTTTAGCATGTTACCGGTTGGGTCGTTCCCTCCTTTCGAAGCAGGGAGGCAAGCCCTCTAAGGTTCAAAATGCAAATAAAATGAATGGGTCTAGCTTTTTGATCACCTAGTTAAGGGGATAGCATACACGCCTACCATTCCAAACACATCAAACATGGTGTAAATTTATCCTTCCTAGTTATGCTAGATTCCTAACTTAACCAAAGGAAAATGACAACTAGATTTAACCCTGCAACCAATTTGTTAGTAGTTTTGGTCCAATATTCTTTGACAACGTTCTTTTGTTTGTTTCAGCAAGGTCTCTGACTACATGTAAGGTTCCTGCAAAACATAAAAGCACAAATTAGTTTCAAGAATCTGGGAAATTTGCAAAAAAAACCAAATGCACCATTACAATGACCGAATGCGCTAAAAGAACGACCAGATGCACTAAATGATAGACTGAATGCGCTAAACTGGAAAAGCACAAAATGAAATTAAAACCCCCTCATGCGTTGAAAGAACAACTAGATGTGTTTAAACAGAAACCCGATGCATCGAAGTAGGAGCCAAATGTGCTAGAAGAACCACCAGATGCGTCGAAACAAGAACTCAATGTGTAGATACAGAGATCGAATGCGCTGGAGAAAAAATTGTATGCACCGTTTCAGAATTTTTGACGGAACTTGCAAAGAAAAACTCAACAAAAAAATAGATTAAAGATGGGGCTAGGCCCCACGGTGGGCACCAATTTATGTGTGGTTTTAAAATGCATCAGTGAGAGTAATTAAACATAACTAAATACACACATCAATGAAATGTATTACATCTAATGAAAGATAAATATTAAAACAAACTATTATAACCTTTCATTTGAAATCATTCCATTGTCCTCTATTCTTGTTGATTTCTTAATTCATGCTCTCAGAATCATTCGTTGCACATGAATCTATGAAATGGAAACCTAAGAAATGAGAAGCTAATTATGCAATGCAAACTACATGCCTACATCATTATATTTTTGTGGTTTTGAAGATAAATGCTAAATGATCTATGATGGAGTATTGTTGTGATTGAAATGAGGCTAAAACTAATATTATAAATCTAATAATGATGTATAAAAGATGCAAGAAACTAAAATGCTAAAATGGAAATACCATGATAATGCTAAATGAACTAAAACACTAAAATGTAAACTACTATACTCTCAAAATGCTCTCAAATTGTAATGAGATTTATGTAGCATAAACTTGTCAAATTCTCCTTCTTAAAAAGTTGTAGAAATGCTCTCAATTTATAGATTTTTCAAATTTGGGAATGATGTGGCAGTGATGAACGGCCAAGATTGTGGTGTTGAGGCATCAACGGTTGAGCACGAAGAGGTTGGAGAGAATCATGGAGGTGGTTCCCTGCAAGAGAACAATTTGCCAAGTGTTGAAGGGAATCAAAGGAAAGAAGAAGCCATGTGTTCAAGGTGGTTTCAAATTTGTTACAGGTTGTTGATGGAAAATCCTCATTTTACAAATTAGAAAAAATCAATTTCATGTGACACATGGTGAGGTGGAAGGAAGTTAGAAGAATATGTAGAAATGTGCCAATTTGAATTAAAAATTCAAATTTAAATGTACAGGGGAAATTAGCTAAATGAAAAATTTGTTAATTTGTGCATTTAATTAATTTAAGAGGAAAATTATTTTGGAGGCCAATTTGAATTAAAAATTCAAATTTAAATGAAAGAGGGAAAATTAACTAAATGACAAATTAGTTAATTTGTGCATTTAATTAATTTAAGAGGGAAATTATTTTGGATAAGAAGAATATTTAGAAATGAACTATATAAATAAATTTTGCAATTTATTTATAAGTAGAGGATTTAAGATTTTATTAATTAAATAACAAGTATTTAATTAATTTGTTCCCAGACCATTTTTATGTGCATACATTTTGCCCCTCTTTGAAGTGATGTGTGTAGACGCATTGCCTCAAAGAATAAATTTGTCAGATAGCCGTGAAAATTATGACATGCCCCAGACATTGATTTTTTTAGTGATGATGAATGGATGCCCCCTCAGGAGATAAATCAGGGATTTTTGAATTTTTGATGATTTTTAAAAATTTTGAACAATTTTGATGATTTAAATGATTTTTCACTGATATGCTGATGATCTTCATATTTGATGAGGATGACCTGATTTATCTCCTAATAATGATTATAGTTCAGCCACATTGTTGATTAGTTGATTAAAAAAGGCCCATTTGAAAAATTAAATAAATGCCACCATAATTACCCCTTAACTAGCCCTTAAAAGGTCAAAATGGGTAAAAGAAAGCTCATTTGTAACATGTGCATTGTAAAAAATGAGAGCTTGAAGAGCCAAGATGGATATGATTCCATGCCACACTCACAAATTCGAGCGATTTCGCCGCCACCAGCGTCCAATCGCGTACGAACCTCCTGTATGTAACCCTAGAACCACCATTTTTCAAATTTAAATTTAAATTTTCCTACCATTTTCCATTTAATTTTTTGGATTTTTACATTTTTTAGCACATTAGGTTAGTCTATTAGTGCATCTGGAACCTGATACAACACATAGGGGACCTATAGTAGTGCATAGGGTTAGGTTAGGGTCCAAAATTAGATTAGCGCATCAGGAACCCACTTGAGCACATTAGGTTGTTAGATTAGAGCATAGGGATTTTAGTGCACAGGGTTGATAAAGTCGCGCATAGGGTAGGTCAAATAGCACATTTGGGAAACGTCGCACCGAGACCCTGTTCTGGTGCATCTGGTCTGTTTTCTAACACATCCAAGAACTAGTGCATAGAAGGCCTGTTCTAGCACATCTGGTAGATTAGTGCATAGAAACTTTGTTTTAGCGCATTGAGCCAAAAACGATGATTTTTAAAGATTCCTCCTAGATTTTGATGGTTGATGATCATGTCAATCGATGATAGGATAATGTTGATTGATAGATTGATTATCGTCCTCATGATAGGCGAGGAACGATGATAGGATAGATGATGATGATTGATGTCATGACAAATGAGAATCGATTGATTGATGATCATCCTCATGATAGGCGAGGAGCGATGATATGTTGATTGATGATGATTGATTGATTGTTCTCATGAAAAATGAGAATCGATTGATAGGATAGGTTCACCTCGAGATTTAATCAAAATCTCATGTGAGCTTATTTGATCAATTGACATGTTGATGTTAGGTTGATTGATTGATGTGCTGAATTGATATGTTGATTTGATCATAGGAGGGTGGCTTAGGGAACTTACAAGTTCGAGAGCGCTTTCCGCAGACATGGGACATGGTCCCACAACTTACCCTAGTAGATTTGGCCATTATTGATCAGTGCGGTCTAACTTATTTGATTGACATGCCCCAGTACCGGATTAACTGAGGGATGTTCATGACACTTGCAAAGCGATGGCATAGTGACCACAACACCTTCTATTTGGCGATTGGAGAGATTACAGTTACCCTGAGGACATATATCATATTTTGAGGATACCAATCGTGGGTGACTTAGTGGTGTATGATCACGAGGAGCAAGGCAGAATCGATGCTATTCGGAATATTTTCCAGGATGTTCAGCTCGGTGGTTATGAGATATCTTGGCAGGAGTTGATTGCGACACATCAGCCCTTACCATGTGTGCTAGCAGGATTTATTGGTGGATTTCTCTATCTCGACCATAGGTCGAAGGGCTTTTCAGTTGGCTGGGGTCGGGTTTTTTTGTATGAAGGATAAAATTCTATTTTTTTTACATTTAGATTTGTAACTATGATATCTAACTAGTTCATTTGGTTTCATAGTGTTTCATTACATATTTTTTCCTTAATCAAGTTTCAAAGTCAAACCAATTGCAATTCAGATATAGGTGGAATGTATACAACATAATATTTTTTGTATGTATCAAAATTCAATTTTATTTTTTTAATGGATCAAGGACATCAATACTCAACCTGAACATATTTTTCAATTTTTTTTTTTGATAATCGGCTCTTTTTCCACATGTGCAGAACAAAGAGCTTGATTTTTGGTGAAAACCTATGTTTAATAAAACTAAAAAAATAAATACATAATAAAACCAAAACATATTAAAATTGTATTCGTTAGATAGCTCATTCAGAGGACTACCATCTTCCAGTTGGGTCTGTGAAATCTCATCCATTTTCATCCTCAACCCGATCTTAGAAGGGAAAAAATCTAGAGTTTTTTTTTTGTGTCGGAGGGTGGGAAGGTGGGAAAAGGGGGGTTCGAGCGAACCCCCCTTTCAATGGGAAAATGCGGGTTCCCACATTTAAGGGGTTTGCTGAACGTAGATTTCGTTCGAACCCCCCCCAAAATTTTTTTTTAATGGGGCCATTTTTTGGAAGTTTTCCTTCCTCACTCCAATTGTAAACCACTTTTGTGGGTTCACCCCCAAAAAAACCAACAACACTACCAACCTTCTACAATTAACAAAAACCTCCTTGGCAACACAGGTGACCTAAAAATATAGGAGTGTAACATCCATAGAACACAAAATCTAAATCCAAAACCACAAGACCATATCTCCAACAATAAAGGAATACAAAGCATTCTCCCAAATAGTCTTCACAACACCATTCTAAAATAGAAACTTCTTACCCACTTGTGGAGGCCAGAACAACCTTGAAGCAACACATACTTCTTCAGGAACATCGGGAGAGAGAATACAACTTTCTATAGGCCATCAACAACATCTCTATGGGTCAACAACAATAATTCTAATCCTCATCTTAATATATCATCATGAAAACAACTCTATTGACAACAACAATGTACTATACAACTATGAGACAAGGCATGACATCCAACCATGAACATTAGTAACACACCACCATATTCAATGAAAAAAAAAATATTGTGAACAATGACAATCAATGCAACAATCTTCCCAAGTTTTGGCAACCATGACAACAAAACACCAAGACATCAATGAAAACCAACTCATCAATGACAACCAATTCCAAACATACATCAATATTAGGTGTTGACATCAATGAAAACCATTTCCAACAATCTCCCCCTTTGGCATTGATGACAACACACACTTTCTCACTCTCCCCCTTTCACATCAAGGACAAAGGGCCACACACACTTGCATAATAAAACACCACATTCTCTGACTTCAAGGAAAAAGGGAAAAAGATCTTCAATTAAAACAACACATTCTCCCCCTTTGACCAAAATTACTTCTATACATTCACAACACCTGGACATCTACTTCAAAACTCCCCCTTACTACCGACTCCCCCTGAGAGGTAGCACACACCAATCCAAGAAACAATATATGACATGGATTTCTCCCCTTAGACAAATTCACCAATTATGCATCTAGTTATAACAAGGAGGGGCATTAACCTCTAAGTTATTTCGGAGATACTCAAAAGTATCCTTTGAAAGCACCTTAGTGAAGATATCTACAATCTCATCCTTAGTAGGCACATACTCCAATCTAACTTCTTATTCTACAATCTTCTCCCTTAGAAAGTGATACCAGATAGAAATGTGTTTGGTTCTTGAATGCACTATCAGATTCTTGGAAATATTAATTGCACTAATATTTTCACACAATATAGGAATGGGATCATCATATACTACCTTTACATCCTTCAAGGTCTTCTTCATCCAAATAAATCGGGTGCAACAAGATGCTACAATAATAAATTCAACTTATGTTGTGGATAAGGACACTAAGTCTTGCTTCTTACTGAACTAGGAGACCAATCTTTCTCCCAAGTAAAATGCACTTCCACTTCTACTTCTCTAGTCATCCACACATCTTGCCAAGTCAACATCATTATAAGCACTCAAGGAAAAATTATCATCCTTTTTTATACCACAAACCATAATTTGGAGTTCACTTCAAGTATCTAAAAATTATTTTCACTACCTTCTCATGAGTTTGCTTAGGATTATCTTGAAATATGGCAACCAAGCATATTGCATGCATAATATCAAGTCTAGAAGTAGTCAAGTACAACAAACCTCTAATCATAGACCTATAAAGAGTCTGATCAACCTCTAAAGAATCATCAGTTTTTCTCAATTGGCAACCAGTCACCATAAGAGTACCTATAGGTTTGGAATATTCCATGCCAAACTTCTTCAACATCTCTTTAACATACTTATCTTGAAAAATAAAGATACCACCATCTTGCTAAACAATTTCAAGCCCAAGGAAGAAAAAAAAATCACAAATCATACACATCTCAAACTCTTTATGTATCTCTTCTATAAACTTCTTACACTTACCATCATCTCCACCAAAGAAGATATCATCAACATATACAACCACAATTAAAAACTTGTCTTCCTAAACCTTAACATAAAATGTTACTATTTGCAGTACCTTTCTTGAATCCTTGTCGAAGTAAGTACTTATCCAACCGGTCATACCAAGATCTAGGATCTTTCTTGAGTCTGCACACCATATCCAGATCTTTTGATAGCTTGAAACCATCTAGTTACTCAATATATACCTCTTCTTTTAGATCACCATTCAAGAATGCTAACTTGAAATTCATTTGATAGACTTTAAAGTTCTTATGAGAAGAAAAAGCAAGAAACATCCTCATTGCCTCCATTCTGTCTATTGGAGAAAAGTACTCAAAATCAATACCCCCTACTTGAGAATATCCCTTACATACCAATCTGGCCTTATTTCTCACAACTTCACCATCTCCATTCATCTTGTTCTAGAAAACTCACTTAGTTCCAATCACATTTTTGTTAGTTGGTCTACGAACTAACTCCCATGTCTGATTCTTTTCTATCTAGTCCAACTCTTCTTACATTGCCTTTATCCAACCATCATCTTTGCTAGCATCAACAAAGTTCTTGGGCTCAACCTTTGAGAGTAAACACAAGTTTACTTGCTCTTGCAAGCCTTCTCCTGGTCAACACACCATCATTCTTGTCTCCAATGATCCGATATGATGAATGATTCCTCTGCACATACTTTGTTGGAGTCTTGGGAGCCTTCACTAGTTCTAGCTTCTTCTCTTCTTTTTCTTCTTCTTCTTCAATCTAGGGAGGTATGCCAAATCCACAAACCTCTTGTTCTTGTGAGATCTGATACAAGCCTTCATCTACCTTAACATTTGTGCTTTTAATCATCTTTCCTAGTATCTTGTTGTAGCATATGTAGGATTTTCTCATGGTTGAGTAACCAAGAAAGATCCCTTCATCACACCTTGAATCAAACTTTCCAAGGTCTCCTTCATCTCTCCCGATATAGCATTTTCTACCAAAATTTCTAAATTTTCTAACAATGGGAGGCCTTCCATACCATATCTCATAAGGGTTCTTAGTGTTATTGAGCCTCAATTGCACTTCATTAAGAAAATAGGTAGCTATGTGAATTGCTTCCTTCCAATACATATCAGGTAGATCAAAATATGTCAACATGGCTCTAGCCATCTCTTGCACAGTCCTATTCTTTCTTTCCACTACCCCATTCTACTAAGGGGTTCTAGGAGTAGATAGATGTCTCCTAGTACCATGATCTTCACAAAAAAATTAAAATTCATTTGAAGTAAATTCACCTCCTCTATCCAATCTTAAGCATTTGATTTTAACATCCATCTCATTCTCTACTTTTTCTTTGAAGATTTTAAACTTATCATAAGTTTTTGATCTATCTTTTAAAAATGTAACCCAAGTCAATCTAATGTAATCATCAATAAGTAACATAAAATACCTTTCACCTTTTTGAATCCTTGTTCTTTTAGTTTTACATAGGTTAGTATGGATCAAATATTATGGAATTGTAGCAGAGTAATCCTTGCTCTTGAAACTTGTCTTTGTTTGATTTCCCATTTGACATTCCTTGCATAAAGTGTTTGCAGGCTTGATTATCTTAGGCATATCTATCACAACAAGAGAGATTTACTTTTACCATATTTTCAAATTTTATGTGTCCCATCTTTGTATGCCACAACCAATGTTCTCCAAACTGAGCCAATAAGAAAATTCTTCCATTGGCCTCCTTTAGATGATATACATTTCCATTTGTCCTTGTACCTTCAACAACTATTCTTCTGAACCTTGCCTTCTTGATCTCACAACCATTTGCATAAAATGTGATATTATATCCCTTGTTTCATATATGTCTAACATTGAGAAGATTATTCTTTAGACCATTGACATAGAGGACATCCTCAATTATGCTCTTTCTATCAATTATTATAGCACCTTTTCCACAAATTTGTGCTAATTCGTCACCACCAAACTTAACAACTCCACCATTAACCTTCTTAAGACTGATGAACCTTCTCTTTTCACCAATCATGTGGTTAGAACAACCACTATCAATCACCTAAGAATTTTCTTCTTCCTTTTCATGAAAGGTAGTCCACACAACCATATAACTTTTATTATTTTTATCAGCTTGCAAAGTACCAGACCTCTTACATTATCCAATATTGCCTTTTTTTTAATTTCAAGACCATGAATAGGGTTTCGCCATTTGAATCATTATCCTCATATTGTGAGGAACAACCACTTTCCTTGGAATATAAACTCTTTTTAACCTTATCTCTTTTGTTACCATCTCCAAATTCTTTGTAGGGACATTTATATGCAAAATGACTGATCCTTCCACAATTGAAACATTTGAAAGGTAACTTACCTTTGTATCTGTCAGTGCCTTTCTTCAATCTTCTTACAATTTTTGATTCAACCTCATCAAAGTCATCATCTTCTATCCTTTTACTAGTTTTGAATGCAACTTCCTTATTTGGAACATCTTTTTCAAACACTCTCATTTCAAAGGCTGTGAGAGAACCAAACATTTCATCTACTGAATAGTTATCCAAGTCCTTAGATTCTTCAATAGAAGACACCTTATGACTATAGGATTTGGGGAGACATCTCAAAATTTTCTTCACAATCCCATCTTCTTTTACTACACCACCAAGACCCGTGATGCCATAAACTACTTCATACACTCAGAGCATATAACTTGCAATGTCTTCATCCTCTGTCATCCTCAGGGTCTCAAATCTTCTTTTGAAAATCTACATCTTGGCTTGGTTTACTTTGGTGTCTCCTTCATAGATGTTACTAAGTTTTTCCTAGAAATCCTTAGTAGAACTACAATTCATCACCTTCAAGAATTTTGAATCAACCAACCCACACAAGATAGCATTCTTAGCCTTGGCATTGTTCTCATACAACCTGATTTCAATGAGATCTATTAGAGGAGTAATAGGAGCAACATAACCATCCTTGACTGATTTCCAAACACCAACCTAAAGAGATTTTAGATGGCCTTCCATTCTTAATTTCCAAGGGGTGTAATTAGTCTCATCAAATCTAGGACCCTTGTATGATCCATCATGTGCCATCCTGGACCTTTCCTCAAGCGGTTAAGATTCTTCAGAGGAACTTAGATTTGATACCAATTGTTGAACATACCAGATATTGAGAGGGGGGTTAATTAACATCTTCAAAAAATCAAAACCTTCTGAAACTTAATACTTTCAACACAATTCAAACTTCTTAATCAAACCAAAAACCATTAAACAGATCATCAACAATGAAAGATATAACAACTTAACAAGTTTAACAACCCTTAACCAAATCTGCAATATTGAAAGATACAAAAATTCAATCATTAATCATATCAGAAGCAATGAAATATAAAACAAGGAACACACATGCACAAGATGCCACCAAATTTATGTGGAAAACCCAATCAAGGAAAAACCACAGTGAGAGTTAACTCACAATATATCAAGCTCACAACTTACAAATAAGGTTCACTAGCAAAATACTTGCAGACTAAGGCACACAACCTTAGGTCAAGATAAAAAGGACTTGTAAAATAAAGAAAACTGCTCTCTAGGGAAAGATACAAAGACTTGATGAGACTCACTATCTCAGAGCAGGATACAAGAAGTTTAAAGAAATTACAATATTTTTCAACACAACACTCTGTTGACTAAGACGTTAAAGCATGTCTAATATTTCTTCCACACACTTTCACACTTCTTTTGTGAGATATTGAATATATTCCACACTCACACACTTTTCTCTCTACTTGCATCTGAAATGTTCTTGTATTTATATCCACCGCAAGACCTCAAAACATCAATTAGGTCAGTCGAAAAGAAGATAAACAATAAACTCAACAAGTTAGCCACAAAACATCAATGTAGTCCTATCCAAGGGATAGAGAGTACCAAAGACAACCTCATTACATATTCCAATGTTCTCCCAAACAACTCACATGTTGGCACATATCAACTCAAGTTGGCAACAAGGAAACATGTAGATAAAATGTGTAGCACAATATCAGTCAGCCCAAAAACATACTTCCTATTGAATTCACTCAATGTGGTTCTAACCAAGATAGATCAGGACCCAAATACATCTTAACACAACTTCATATGATGGCATGAACCCTCAAGCACATAGCGCATGAAAGATAACAAGCCATGTCGGCCAGATATCCACAAATTACCCAGAAGACCAACTCAAACACAATGCAACACAAAAAGAGATCAACCACTAAAGTGCATATCACAAAGAGATGTTCCTTGAACATACAACAACACTTCTAGAAACATCTTTCATACTATCATGTCATCAACGTACACCGCAAATCAAACATACATAGAATACTTCATCTTGAAAGCACAAAATGCACACACATGAGATATAACATTAACATAACAACTTGCAGACCACTTCAACATATGAAATTGGAACTGAGACACTGCACAAAAAAAGAGAGAACATCTATCAAGCTGTAGGAGGAGAAACATCAATCCAGAGAAATGCAGAGCATTTTTTGGACTAGTCCAAACAACCAACAAAACCGCCAACCTTTTGCAATTAATAGAAACCTCCTCGACAATATAGGTGACCTAAAAAATATAGGAGTGCAATATCCACAAAACACAAACTTTGAATCCCAAACCATAATACCATATCTCCAACAATGAAGGAATATGGAGAATTCTCCCAAAAAACCTTCACAACACCATTTTGAAACAAAAACTTCTTACCCACTTGTAGAGGCTAGAACAAGCTTGCAGCAACACATACTTCTTCAGGAACAATAGGAGAGAGCATACAACATGTTATAGGCCATCAAAAAAATCTCTCCACCATCAACAATACTTATAATTTCCTCATCTTAATATATCATCATGAAAATAACTCTACTGACAACAATAGTGCACTATACAACTATTAGACAAGGCATGACATCCAACCATGAACATCAACAACACACCACCATATTCAATGACAACCCAAACTTAATGTTGTCCACAATGACAACCAATCCAGCAATATTCCCAAGTGTTGGCAACCATGACAACAAAACACCAAGACATCAATGACAACCAATGTGAAATATACAACAATCTTAGGTGTTGAAATCAATGACAACCACTGCCAATAGATTCAAAAAATAACTTTTTGGAGAAATGTGAAGATCTTCCCTATGCTTCAAGTACTTGAAGTGTAGAAGTGGTATGACATGTATACTCACTTGGGGACTTCAACACATAATGCCTTGATTAATAATTGTTAGACATGTGTAATGATTATGGGCCTTAAATAATTTATTTTATTTTATTAATGAAAAGTGCACAAAATAGGTGAGTTAAATAAATATTGATATTTATTTATTTTTTTGGATGAGGTGAGATTGACTTTGGTAAATAAATATTGAGATTTATTTATCTAAGGTAAAATATATAATAAAGGGATTTATGAATTAAATATTAGGAATAAGATTAAGTGAATAATGATAAATAGTGGATGAATAGTGATTTAATTAATTAATAAATATTATTTAATTAATAATGAGGAAAATCAAATAATTAATCATAGAGGAAATGGTGAGTTATGAGCTAAAAGGATGTGCCAATTTTAGGTGCCTATGCACACATCTCAAATTACTCATCAAGTTCAGGTTTAGCTTATTTCACAAAAAATATAATTTTAACCTACTTTTTGTCCCTCATTTCCATGCATTTACCCTAAAATTTAACAAGATTATAGGCCTTAGATTACACTTTCTAAAAAATATAATTTGTGATATATTTTATTTATTTTCTATTTTTAGTGAAGGTAAGTGTTTTTACCAAACATAAGGGTCTATATTCAATGCATGTGGAAAAAAAGAATGAAAAATATTTGTGAACTCTTATTGATGTCCTTGTTTTATTTTAAAGATAAATAATGTTGATATATATACAAAAATGAATTAAATAACTCTAAATTATAATTAATGTGCATTAAAAAATTAATAATAAATAAAATCTACACAAATTATGAAAAAAATATGTATGCACTAGATATTAGTGTTAACAATCTATATTTAATATAAATTATGATTTTATCTCATATCTAATGAAAGTAATGTGTTATGGAAAAAATATCACTCATTAAAAATATTATAACATATAAAATGAGTTATTAAAAACAATGTAGGGGTTTGATGGAGTCCTTACTGAACAATTTGTTAAATCTTGGGACAAAGTACAGATTGATGTTTAGGGAATAATATTTACAGTTTATAAAGCTATGATAAGCCATGTGATGGGGGTGAGATTTTAAGGAAGAGATGCACCAAGATTAGGTATAAGCAAAGAGAAAGAGTTTATCTATTCCTATCTGTAGGAGGACGAGTATTTGGTTAGGCATTAAAATGGGTATGAGTGGGTTGGAAGGAAGTTTCTCTATGGTGGATGACTACCACTTTCTACTACTAGTTCATTTAAGGCATAAAAAATGCTTATTTTAATTTTTTTCTTGTTGTCCTCTTTGGAATTCTGAAAAAAAAAAATCTTCTCTCCCGCTCCACCAATGATGGATATATCGTCTTTATCAATATAGTCTTAGCCTTACCCCTATCCTACTTCCTACTAGTTTTATTAATACAAACCCTCCTTTTTTGCTAAGTCTTCAACTAAACTTATTGAATCTAACCCTACAAGGAAAGTAAGAAGAACATTGTCCCTCCTTTTGCTAAGACTCTACTTAATCTTTCTAAGTCTAACCCTAATAGAAAGGGTAAGAAGAAGAGTATCTCTACCCCTGAGGTCCTTAAAAATGACATACACATTTATGATGTCATGCGTCCAATTTCTAATCCTAGAGGCAAGGGAAAGAAGAGAAGCTCTCTTACCCATTTTGACAACATTGATAATGTTGATCCTACCTTAAGCACTCCTGCTCTAAATTTTAAGAGTAGTAAAGGTAAAATGAAATTATGAACTCACATACACCTAAGAAAAATTTACTTTCCATAAAAGAGGATGTTATCAAGCCACCTTCTAAGGTTAAATGATTTCCTATAAAACCATTAGAACTAAATTAGTTGCTACATATTTAGACATTGGTGCATCCTTCATTCCTCAAGACTACTTTGAAAAGAAAGATGGGAATTTGAAGAAGTGTAGTCAATCTAAGATTGTTGGGGGGATAAGGTCTTCTAGGCTTGCAAAAATAATTAATTTCAATATTGTTAGTGATGTGGGGAATTTTTCTACTAAGGTTGATAATCAAGAGGGTGATATTAGTGTCAAGAAGATTGAATCTAACTCAGTCCCTTTGTATAACTCCAAAATCACTAAAGGTGACTCTCAAAAGGAATAGTTGGAGCTTGAATCCCCCCATGTTAAATTTGAGAATCTAGTATTTGATTACCCTATTAATGAGTTAAATTAGGTTATATATCAATCTCCTATTATGGAGCATGACATTAATGAGCAAACAAATACAAATAAAGTTCATACTTGCAAAAATTATGAAAAATTGAATGAGATGGATGAAAGGTTGAGCACTTTCTATTATAGGATGAGAAATTTTGAAGAAACTACTGATAAGATTCACAACTGTGAGGTTTGAAATGAAAATTGGATATAGATGTATAAAAGAAAATAATTTCCAAAGTAGGATGCAAAGGATTGAAGAGGCTATGAATGAGATTGTGTGTTAACAATGATATATTGAAAAGAAAAAATATCTATATGTAGGTGGATACTAGTATTGTATGGGAGGATGAATTCAAGAGAATGTGTATGGATTGGAGAGACCTTATTACCTATAATGGGGTCTAAATTTCTCCTTTCCTTATGTTGAAGCTATTGTTGTGCTATTTTTAGTGTTATTTTTGTGTTTTGTTTTATGCTACTTTTGTTGTGCCATCTAGTTTGGTGTTGTTTTGCGAGCTAGTGGTTCTCCATTATGGTTGTTGGTTTTCCTTTCTATCCTATTTTCAATTTAAAGGTTGCCTTTTATCTCTATTCTTATGTAAAGGACTAGAACCCTTTTCACTATTTACTTAATAAAAACAATGAAATATATATGTTTTTAGATTATATACTTAGAATCTACACACAAAATCTAAAAATTACTAATTCACATCATCTTCAAATTCTTATAAGTTTGCTTGCTATAAATCATTGAAAATAAAATTTTGGTTAACAATATTGATTTAAATGTCTTACTTAAGCCAAAAAGTGTGACACGCGATTATGAGATCACCCAAAGGTGGAGCATCTTGAAAGATTATTGGTTTATGGCTCAAGGGTTTATTACATAGGGGTAAATTATATGTAGTTGATACCTCTATTGTAATAAATGGTAGTGGGTACAATGTACGTGGATATTGAGATGGTACACCAAGCCTTTAAAATTCTTATCAAGTTCACCTATCTTGAACCCATTTATGTTTTGGAGTCGGATCCTACTTTATGAGAAAAAAAAGGGAAGCTTCTAGATAAGTTATGACTTCTAGTAAAATATTTTGAGATATTTAGAGTTTGGAGGCTAGAATTGATATGTGCCTCATGCCATGCCAAGTTATGGATGTTGAGGCCCAATAGGTGGTCATTGGCTCTAATGAGGAACATGGCATATCTCTTGCTAGGGCAATTTGATGTCATTATTTTAAGTTGACAATTTTTAGTGTTTTGTGTTTTCTTAGATCTTTTAATCAAATTTTGTATACTTTATGTTTAATTGGGAAAAGGCATCTAAGTTCTAAATCACATTTATCCCAATTTGGTTTGAAGGATTAGAAATGAGCTCGAATCCACTTGACTGCAAAACCTAATAGGAAGAGTCATAATGGTGGATCAAGGCTCTAATCCTTGTGAATGTGTGTGTGATGTGTTGATATGATGTGGTTGATTGACTGAATTTGAATGATGCAGTGAAATGACTATGTAAACTATGAAAATGTTGTAGTCTATTATGATTTTTGATAAACTAAATATAAAAATTCAAAAATAGAATCTAGAAAGATAGAAGGAAAACACAAAGGAAACTGGATTGAAATCTAGTGCAGAATTATTTGGTCTAGGGCGTAGTATGTCGTAGGCTGTCCTCTTACTTTTTGGGATATGAAAACACAAGACTGAGGTCCCTAGTATGTAGCTTTTTCCTTCTAGGAGTTATTGTCAAAACTTTGTCTGAAAATGATTCCATGACTTGAAAACTTATAGAGTTTTAGTGCATGAATGAGCAAGTAGCTTTAAATCTTCCTCTAATTCATTTTAGATCTACAACCTGCACACATGAAAAGAGATGAAAGGTTGTGTCATATAGGGGCTTTCCTAAGTCAAACCTCATGTTGGTATTCTTACCTCCACAATGGTAAATTATGATATAAAAGAGAGCTTATCCTTGGTTGGATAGAGGCTAATGATAAAAAAGTAATGAATTGATAACTTGTTGCAACTCACCACTCATATTTGATCTCCTTGATGGGCTGAAGTCATACTCATCACCTTCAAGGATCCATTGTTGCTTGACTTGAATTGAATTGAATACCTACAAGTGTTAGTACTCACAAACAAAATGTATGCAAAATATGAACAAAGCTTACACAACACATGACATGATGCTTTCAAATGATGTGATGCTGTAATATAATCTTGATATTTTTTCTCTTGATTGCTTTTTAGGATGTTCAATTTGCCCAATAAAAGTGTTAAGATTAAAATGGTGAAAATACTTTGTATTTATATGCAATTGTTCTAATTTTCGAAAATCAAATGCCAACAACCGACAATTAAAATTAGAAATTCAAATAATAAAATATCAACACCGACATATTTGAATTTGGAGCAAAATTAAGTGGAACACCCTAGACCAGATCCACCTTTTTTGGGGTCTAAAAGTGTTGGGAGCAAAATATTAAATGTATAATTTGATTTCCCATGTTTGATTTTCCAAGAATGTTTATAAAATGGGTATTTAATATGCGTAATTAGATCCAAGCACATAAGGGGGAGCTAAACCTAGTGTGAAATTGTCAAGGGTGACAATTTTCGACACTACACTTTATATCAAGAAAATTGTCTGTGCATAAAATCTTTATTCATTTTTATTTTTGACGAAAAAAATCTAGACTAATATATAATCATATATTTAAAGTTATTATACATTGTAATTGATTATTATCTACAATAAACTTTTTCATATTTAACAAAGTTTTACACCTTATATCTGTTTTTTATAATCTCTAGAATCCTCCCTCTTTTATTGATTTAGAAAAAAAAACAAACTACCAGATTAATCAATGCAAGTTTAATATTCTATTTTTTTATTTTTTTTAAATTTTAGTTGTAGTACCTAAATGCATCGACTAGGAGTATCTTTTGTTTTAAAAAGTTTGTTAATCACAACTCTAAATCCAAGGGACTTCATGCTTGACTTTAGAAAATTAAGATTCTTGTGACCGACCCTCAACTTGTAAGATTGATAAGTATGCCATCTACAATATTGTCCTGTGACAAACATTAGAATGGTTGTTGATATATCCTGTCTTTTCATCACTGTATTACTGATATTCATTCACATTTATGGAGAACAAAGTCATTCTTGGACTGTTATGGACAGTGGGATGGCAGTCTTGGACTATTATTACAGCTGTGTCTTTCTTTTATAGCTCCTTGTCTGACTCTTTTCTGTATATATCTTCCAAATTTAAACTGTCAAACTGTGTATTGAACAACTCATAGACTGTGGAATGGCAGTGTTGGACTGTTATTGGAAGTTAATGCTGCTGATGTTTTCAACTGTCCTTTTACCTGCTACAGCTGTTTGTTACCCATGTTCCCTGTGATCTTCTGTTAGTCTTCAATTGAATGATAATCAAACTAGCTCTTGTTTTGAATTCACTGTCACTCTCGATCAATAAAAAGTAGATCAACATGATTAATTTAAAACCCAAAACATTTGTCAAACGAAAGAGAAATGAGAGAATTTATCCATAAATCTAGGGGTGAGCAAAAAAAATTGTTTCTCTGACAAAAGGGAAAAAGGGTGAACCATAACAAATGGTTTCTCTGATAAAAGGTAAAATTTACCATCAGCAATTCACTCCGGCAGAAAATTAACTTTAATGCGGTTAATTTCCGGTCGCGGTGAATTGCTGACGGTGAATTTTTCTGCCATGAATTGTGATGATGTATTTGCCATATATGTATATGTATATGTATTTATATATACATTTCTTTTATTTTTCTTTTAATTCTTTCTTCATTTATATATATAATAGTAGTTGTATATTTGAATCTTATCATTTATTTATTTAAAGTCATTTCTATAGTCATAAGGATTATGGATTTGATATTTTCTTTTTAAAATTTAAATTTAAATATTGATCAATTATTTCTTTCATTTTTCCATCCTAAGACAACTCAGAATATATTTTATAAAAATTGGTGCTATGTACTAGTATTTAAAAATATTCAATGCATTAATTTTAATCATCCAAAGATCTCTCATTTCTCAAGCATTCCAAAGCATTACGGGAGCAAACAATAGTGAAACACTTGGATTTGGAGCAGTTAAAAGAGTAACAAAATTGTCTATATCATCCTATGGCACTTGTTTGTTGTTTGTAAACTTTGTACATATTTTTGAGGTTTGATCTATGACAATTAATCTTCTTGCAACATAATAGCATCCCTTCTAGGGTATTTCTAAATATTATGAACCTTCAAATATAGAAAGTGACATAGTAAACAAAGATCATTGAGACGAGTAATGAAACAAAGTTTTATATCATATAAGGTTGAGTTTGGACTTAAAGGATGAATTTACACCTATAAATCGCATTCCAAATAGAACATGGATCTAGTGTAATTCTAAAGACATTCACAAATAGAGAGATCACCTTTCTTTTCAATTACATACTACTTCAATTTTAGAATCTTCATGGAATGTCTGTAATCTTTAATCATAGAATTAAGCATAATCCCCCATCATATTTACTTTACTAAAATATTCATGTCCGATTATTAGATATATCAATCCCAATTAATCATTATTTAATCTAAAATAATTTGTATTAAATTAATTGTATTTATTTAATTTTATATCCTAAATTAATTATAATTAAAATATCTTTTTTATTTGCACTTTCTTCACATTCTTTTAATTATACTATTAGTTTCATTTTACTTATAAAATCTAAACATTAATATTGCTACATTTAAATATTTAATCAACTATTTTAAATTTCGAAGTAACAAAGAGTTAATATTATAAAAGAAATAGAAACCCAAGAGGGAAGAGAGACATAAGTGGTAGAAAAGAACCATGAGGATATTTTGTGCTCTAAAGTTTGAGTTATATATTCCACATCTTAAAATAAAATTATCAAGCATTGCTATGTACATTCTTGCATGTACAAATATATTACTATCCAAATTGTGCATGAGTATAATATTTTATGGAACGACACCATTTATAACTATTGGTCAAATCTATAACTTGCTATCTAGGGCGAAATAGGCTCTTAGAGCATATTAGGGATCTAACTCGATAAGAACCCTAGACTAGTTTAATAGTAATGTTAAGAGATTGATGGGTAAACTTTACATGTAAAAGATATGTGTGTTGTAATTATGGAATTCATGTGATGAAATCTATGGTAGTATGTTATTGTTATAATTAAGTGGGTTAAATGCTTTAAAATTTTGTATGTTCTTAAAATTATTTATGGCTTTTTTTTTATTATTATTAAAAACTTATTTTGTAATTAGATTTTATTATTATTATTAGAGTTGAATTAGATATTTTGAGAGTGAAGGAGAGAATGAAAAAAAAATAGTTTACATACATATGTGAGGGGCATTAATACACTTGATTTTATTCAAAGAACAAGAATGAAATGTGCTAGCATCATAAATAAATAAAATGGTGAACATAAGTAGTAAAAAGATGTTCATGTGCGTCAAGATCATAACTGTAGTTTTGAAAATGATTCATTTTAGGAGAATCAAAGATAAACATTAAATTTATGAAAAGAGAGTACTCAACTGAATTCAAAATAAGAAAAAAAATTCTAAATATATTTGAAAATTTAGATACATGCAAAATTTCTACAAAAATTTCAAAAAGGCAACCTTTCAAGCAAACTAATAAGATACTTTTTTGTATATTTTAGAATGTGCACACTTTTAAAAACAAATAAGGGTCATGTAGTGATTCATACACACTTACATTGGTAATTATAGTGTATTTGGTGTAAATATTTTTTGTAAAAAATACAATACCACAATAATATCCTTTTATAAAAAATTATTTTAAGGTATTTAAGTAGTGATTCATACACACTATTACATTGGTAATTATAGTAAGTGTTTTAGATAAATAATTGTTTGTAAAATATTATATCACAATAATATTGTTTATATAAATTTATTTTAAGTCTATTTAAAAATTAAATTTTAAGAATAATATTTTATAATTGTAATAATTTTTTTATAAAAATACAAAAAATAAAATTTATATAAATAAATTAGTAATAAAAAAATTTAAATAGAGAAAAAATTGAAGTGTTTAGTTATATTTATAATTTCTTTCTATTAATACATTTTTATAAGTGTTTATGTTATATTATTTAAAAGATAAATATGGAATTGATAAGTTATTCTAATAGTGAAGTAAATACTCATACCGATTTCTATTTAGTTTTTGGCTTATTTTGATGTAATGACTCAATACAAATACATATTGACAAATAATACACTCCCCATTTCAATGATGAATCATTAAGTGTGATTGAGTGTGATTTAAAATTTATTAATGCAAAAATGTACACAATTGAATCCAAAAGCTCTTACTATAAAATAACACAAACTTTTATATAAAGTTGATCTCATTTTCCAATTTATCTCCCCTCCCCATTTAAAAATTCTCCCACGTATTCAACCCTATTGACAAATACTTCTATATATTTTTCATTGTTAAGATTAGGTGTCATACACTGCTCAAATACTATAGTTTGAATTATTTATTTAATTAATTTATGTCATTTTATATGTTCATATATTGGAAAATCCCCCTTAAGGGTGCACAAAGTCTCACTTTTATTATGTATTTTGGAATTTTTTCAATATCACTTTGTATCTTAGAAGTTGTTAAATGCAACTATGATAGTTGCAAGGTGTGTAAGATTTGTCAAGAGAGAAAGAGAATAAAGAGAGGGATCATAATATAGAATAAAAAATTAAGGATATTGTTTTCCAATGCATGAGGTAATCTTTCTAAAATATGTTTAAGTCCAAAATAGGGCCAAATTTTAAATTTATGACATGTTTCTATAGATAATTTACCATAACTTATTTTGTATGCATTGATTTAGGTACCTAACCTATCCATATATTGGATGAATGGGTGGTTTATTAGACACCTTGTATTTGTAGGAAGGTTATGCTGCCACATTTCCTCTATAGTTAATCTTTTACTATATTCATGATGGTAACATTGTAGTATAGTTATTGATGTATGGTTGAGATGTTGTTGGATTGTTCATAGGTTGGGAAGATTGTTTGGAGTTGGGGGATATGTTTTTGGATTGACTAGATAGAATATAGTTGTTTATGATCTCTTTCTTATGACATAGTTATAGATGCTAAAATTAACAATAAAATTTATTGATAACTATGAAATTTTATAATAAAGAATTTCTATTGCCTAAATTTGTTTCACATGTGGTTTTTTATTAGTAGTAGATTTATCTAATGAATTATAGTGAATGACATTTGTATGCACTTAAAAATGGTTTGAGCACGAATTAATTAAATACTTATTATTTAATTAATAAAAATCTTAAATCCTCTACTTATAAATAAATTGCAAAATTTATTTATATAGTTCATTTCTAAATATTATTCTTATCCAAAACTTATTTTCTTCTTAAATTAATTAAATGCACAAATAAGAAAATTTGTCATTTAATTAGTTTTCCCTCTTTCACTTAAATTTTAATTTTAATTCAAATTGGCCTCCAAATTCATTTTCCTCTTAAATTGGTTAAATGCACAAATTTAATTAATTTGTCATTATGTTAATTTCCCATCTCCATTTTAAATTGAATTTTTAATTCAATTTAGCACATTTCTACATATTTTTCTAACTACCTTCCACCTCACCATGTGTCACATGAAATTGAATTTTCTAAATTGTAAAATATGGATTTTCCATCAACAAACCTGTAACAACTTTGGAACCTCCAACACATGGCTTCTTCTTTCCTCTGATTCCCTTCAACACTTGGCAAATTGCTCTCTTGCAGGGAACCGCCTCCATGATTCTCTCCAACCTCTTCATGCTCAACCGTTGATGCCGTGGGATCACAATCTCGACCGTTCACCACTGCCACATCATTCCTAGCTTAGAAAATTCTATAAATAGAACTCATTTCTACAACTTTAGAGGAAGTAGAATTTGACAAGTTTATGTTGCATAAATATCATTGTAGTTTGAAAGCATTTGAAAGGAATTGTAGTTGCATTTTAGTGTTTTTAGTTTGTTTTAGCATTATCATGGCATTTAATTGTAGTACTTATTTTCTTGCATCTTTTATACAACATTATCTTTAGCTTTGCATTATTATTTTAGGCGCATCATATCAACAACAATCTCTCATCATAGATCATTCAACAATTTACTTTCAAAAATATAAAAATATAAGTATGTAGGCATTATAGTTTGCATTGCAAAATAGCTGCTTGTTTCTTAGGTTGCCATCCCATACATTCATGTGCAATGAAATATTCTGAGAGCATGAGTTGAGGAATCACCGAGAATAGAGGACGATGGGATGAGTTTGAATGCAAGACTATGATAGTTTGTTTTATTGCTTTTCCTTCATTAGATGTGATACATTTCATCACTTGTGTGTTGTTTAGTTATGATTATTACTACTCACTAACGAAATTCAAATTACACCACACAACATCTAATGGATGTCTAGTTCAAATTATTGGAAAATTTCTTATTGTATGTTGTGATGTGTTATGTTTTGAATCTCCTTTTTTCTTATTATAAAATGTGTCATTAAATTTTGTCATTTTACTTGAGTATTTCATGATTCATTATGTAATTCAAAAATATATTGAAGCTTGCAGTTACTTTACAATGTTGTGATAAAGTCTAGTTAAATAAAGGATAGTTAATTAGGCAATTGTCTACCTATTCACAAAATAATTCTATAGCATTAAAAATTGTCACCCTTGACAATTTCACACTACCTTGACACCATATTTTGTTTATAATATTTTAATTGAAATGATAATTTACTTATTTTGGGGCTAGATTAATATAATATATTTAAATCCCCATCATCTCAATAATTTTGAGCCAAAAAGTATCGATCACAAGCATAGGGCGTCCTAGACCAAAAAACAGTTGTTTGAATGCTTGAAATTTTGATTGGCAAGCTTTTATGATTCGATAATGACCCCGGGTCAGCCCCTAACCAAAAGGATTAATTAAAATACATATATAAGAAGTTTTTTCCTCTCATTTTGAGCATTAGAAAGAGGGAATTATGAATGAGAATTTATTATGATGCAATTATGGATCGAAGTATTGAGTCATCCTCTACATAATATCTTATGGTGTATGTGAACTAACCTTTTGCAAGTCTATCAATAAATCAAGGTATCCATCAATCAAATTATGTATGGCATCTCTTCTTCAAGGTTTTTCACATTTAGGTAACATTATCATTTGTCATTTATCAATTTCAGTCAATTATTGTTGTTTTCGCCTCTGTCTAGCCTAGGGCATGCCCTCTTAATCATCATCAATCACTGTACATGGAGGTAGGAATACCAACACGAGGTTTGAATTAGGCAAGCCCCTATATAGCACCACATTTTCTCTTATTTTCATGTGTGCAGTTTAAATCTAAAGATTTTGAGAGGTGACAGTCCGAGAAAACATAGTGTAGACTGCAACCTTCAACTCAAAATTTTTAGATCTGACAAAAGAGGAGGCTAGTCCAAGGTGCCCTGTGCCCTTGTCCTTGTAAATTAGGCTTAAATTTATAGTATAAGTTCCTCTCTATGTTTTAGTCTTAGATCTGAAGCCATTTTGTTACTTTCCATTTCCGTTTGTATGATAAATTACATTTTTAGATCTAGGGTTGTATGTCAAATAGGCTTGTTAAATCACACATTAAATTTATCATCCACTCAACTAAATACAACATAAACCCTAGGAGATTGACTCTCCATGGTGGCAACAAGCTAATCATCAAACCCTAGTTGGTTTATGTTTAATGTTGAGTCAAGTAAAAAGGGGATAACCAAGATAGTTAATCTAATTACATCTAGGATCACTTTTCCTACTCAACAAATTATATTAAAATTTCATATTTAAGGTTTCTTAACCATTTTTCTATTTCAAGAACTAACATCAATATAATTGAAGATTAGATGAAATACAATATTTAGGGTTTGAATACACAAAACCTATCATCATTTTCAAATATAACTCTATTTTCAATTTCTAGTACATAAGTCCCTTTGTGTAAATAAAATCCACGATAAAAAAATGAGGCTCATCAACATGTCAAGACCTAATAACCTCTAATACTTTTTGAATGTCTATTGTAACCATTTTATTGCTAAATAAAATATTGAATTCCCTCTAGAAGCCAAGTTTTCTTAAAAGGACTCCTTAGGATATATGTTATGTCATATGTTTTCTCTATTATTTATTATGTTTATCATTAACATATTGCATTTGTTCTCTCATTCCCCTCAATATAGGAATTTTTTCATTTATTTTCACTATGATATCAAATTTATGTGGTTTTCATACTACTATTTGTGGATATAGTTCCTTTCATTTGATATTAGAGCTTAGTTTTTAGCTATATGAGGGGACACCTTCCTTGATATATTAATCCTTGATTAGGTGAAATATGTACGCAATTGATATTATTTTTCAATCACAAAGAATAGAAACAAGATGGGGATCAAGAATAAATGGCATTTAGTCCTTGAGAATCAACAAAATCATATCCTCAAAATTCAATGATACTGTTTATTTTTTATTTATTGAGGCTCAAAAAGGGAAAAAAAATCTCATATAGTCCCATAATGGAGAATCCAATTTCATGCATGAATCCATGGGTTTCATGTGTGTAACAAAAAAAAAGAGAACCCTAAGTTTAATGTATAAAACCTAGGGTTAATTTGCTCCTTTTTCAAGGGTACATTATGATGAAAATCAACAAGGTGTTCAGATTGAATTTCAACCATGAAGGTGAGTTAATCAGACCTGGGTCTGATCCTTTTAAGCCTTGGAAATGGATTAGAATCAGTTTTCGTTAATTAATCTAATTAGACTAGTTTCCTAATATAAAAATTGGAAGATTCAAATAGTCAAAAAATGATAACAGAAGTTTGTAGATAGATCTAAGAAGGGCACAATGACATGTTTCTATCATATAAATTTAAATTCAGTCACTATAGGAGGACATAGGCACCCAAGGGTGTCTCTATCCTTGTAGGGGTGTCTTGTTTTATTTTTGCAATCCTCTTATGTCAAATATGAGATTCTTGTTTCCACTTGCAAACTTGTTAGATCACTATCAGATAATTTTATAGGCGAGTTTCCATGAGTTGACAAGGTATAGGGCTTTGAATGTAATGATGAATAAATTATCTTCAAACTTCCTTCAATCCTCTCCAAACCTATGATCCTCGGATTCCAAGAGAGAAGAAATGTTGTGCCATTTAGGGGCTTACCTTAGTCAAACCTCGTGTTAATGTTTCCACTCCCACAATGGCAATGTCAATGATAGAAATGATAAATGATAGGAAGGAATGATGAATCAACAAAGTGTTGCAACTCCTTCAATGGCTTCCTTGAAGAACTGAAGTCTTGCACATCACTTCAAGGTCTTGGATTCTATTTTCTTGAATTCTTGAATTTCTTGGAGACCTACAACAAGGGTTAGTCTTCACAAAAAATGATAACATGAACTCAAATAGGATTTGACATGATGCTTGGGTCTTGAATTGTTGCAATGACATTGAAATGCTACTCTTTCATTGCTCTTGACATTGATTCTTACTCTTAATATTCACTTGTTGCTAGATATATTTGAAATGATGCAATAATTAGGTATTTATATGCTATTATTCTAATTTCCCCAAAATTAGATCCTAATAGCTGACCTTTGCAACCCAAATTTTAAATGTTAAAATGCCAACACCAACATGTTCAAATTTTGATCCCAAAAAAATAGGGAGACAGCCACCCAAGGGCATCCTAGTCCTAGCCCTAGTTTCCAAGATTTTAGGTGTTAGGGGCAAGGCATTAAATAAATGCATTTGTTATCCACTTGTAATTTGTCAGAAAATGATTAAAATAGGCCTCAGAATGCATAATTTAGGAAATTAGGTGGTCAATTAGGCTAAATAAGGTGGAGAAAAACATAGTGTGAAATTATCAAGGGTGAAAAATTTTGAAGCTACATTTAGCCCCCACTTTAGTGAGAGTATGAACTTATGCTCAGACTCACACTAAAGTTGAAAATCTATGTCAAGAGAGGTTCAATTGTCTAAATGTTGAAGAGATGTATGGGAAAAGGATCAAGGGGGGGCACGTAAGCTCCCAGGATCCAATATCCTATGGCCAGACAACATAAGGAAAAAGGAACATGCATATGTATGAAATGCAACAAAACAACATACACAAGCATAGATTGTAGAAAACACAATGAAAACACTTGACATAACATAACATATATATGAAAACAAAATGAACACAAACAAGATGTAAACACTATGCAAACACAAAGAAAACACATAAAAGATACATTGTTGAATAAACCAGATACTGAGAGGGGGGGGGGGGTGAATCAGTATCCACTAAAACTTATTGAACAATTACCATTAATTCATTTCATCACAAGATAGATAAGAGCAATAACAAAGCATGAAATATCATAACACAGAAACACCAAATTTTACGTGGAAAACCCAATGAGGGAAAACCATAGTGAGGATTAGCTCACAATATATAGTTATATAAAAAAATGGTTCATTGCTTATAAAGGACTTGTTGTCCCAAAAATGGAGGCTCACTACCTACAAAAATGTATAAACAAAAATGGCTAATCACTAGGATTGAATTGATGAAGTTGCACAAGTGTAGATTCAATTCCTTATATGCTCAAAGTATTCGCTCATAGAATACTCTCCAATTCACACACTTATACTTCTTCTCTTCTTCGCATTCGCATTGCACATACTTCACACCATGCACCACAAGTGACACATTCTTCTTCTAGAAAACTTGCATATATACCCGTAAGCAATGGTTAGGTCGACTTCAAAAGTAATTCAACCATGTTAAGAAACATCATGTCGGTTGGGACCAAGAATAGGTCTCACATATAATTCGCAATCCATTTGACTGAGTATTAGGTCGGCCAAGATTAACCTAATACCGCAATACAATTACAAAAACCGATTGCCAGCGCATCACCCAAACATCTGAGAATGCATACATACACGCTTCCAACCATTATAAGAATTTTCTCAAACCCTTAGATTATACTTATTATCGGAGAGCATATGTGGACCAAAAACATCAAAATTACTAGATCAAATACCAGATGAGATGCACACCAATATAGGGTACCGAACTAGCATGGTGGCATCAATGAAAATCTAAGACACATTTCCAACATACACAACAAAAACATTTAAGGTTAATACTAATATGATTTGAGTCTATAAGGCAAAGAGACCTCGGTCTTAAATTGCCTCAAATTCCAAACGTCATCCATCGAATGAATGAATTCTCCCATGAGGACTAGCAAACTATGTTATACCACATCACTCATGAGCCATATGGATCTACTGGCTAGAAAGCTACATTATACTACGTTCCCATGCAATATGATGTATGCTAGATGCTAATAAAACACATAGCTCTATTGTCAAGCAAGTTGTGTTATGCTCGATGACCATGTTAAGGAATTCATGACTCACACAATAGAAAAGTATAATATTTTCTAGGTGAATCACAAACTAAAGGAAACATGGGCTAGTGAAGTCTGATATTCACTAGGTGAGCCCCCAAGACAAAGTAGCAAAATGAGAAACACACTAGGTCTATTGAAGTCCACTATTCACTAGGTGTGTACCCATGACAAAGTAGAAAAATGAGAAACACACTAGGTCTACTGAAGTTCATTATTCACTAGGTGTGCACCCATTGACAACCATACCAAGAGTTATAATCCCTAATAACTTTGATAAGGTTCTATAAAAATGATCAAGATGTTATGCCAACACAACACTAAGTTCAACGTGTGTGAAAAAAGTGATGCACAAATGCCAATGTCAACACACCACTAAGTTCAATGCATGTGAATAAAGTGAAGTGAAAATTCCAAACTCACCTAAGAAGGTGCAAAAAAAACTCACCTTAGGAGGCACAAAAATGATGAGAAGGTAAGGTCAAAACCTCAAGGGGTATTACAACAACACCACCGCAAAATATGATTTACAAAAATAACAAAGTAACTTTACTCAATATATAAAAGGTCACACCTTAGGGAATATCACACATGGCATCACCACCATGAGAGGACTAGTTGTTGAATAAAAGAATTCTAAACTTAGGAAATACTAGCCATAGCTTTACCGCCAAGGGGAACGTCATATGCCAAGAAAGGTCACACTCTTACCGGGCATCAAGCCTATAATATCACCACAAAGGAGACACTAACATAGATCAAGAAGATTGCATTTTCATTGCCAAGGTCAAACTTTCTAGGAGATATATGCTATCATCACTAAAAAGGGACAATTTCCTATGCAAAAAATAAGTGGGGAAATATATCCCCCCCCCCCTTAAAATGTTAGTGTACTTGCTACACTAACGTTTTAAGGAGAGACAAAGGGATCCCTTTATAGAAGGAATGCACCTAATACAAGGCTACCTATCCCCTTGCCCCCTAAGTGTAGGGACAAAGATGATCCCATGTGGATGATGATGTGTTGCTCCTTATGAGATGAAATATGATTGTACAAAGCCTAGTTTATACCCCCATGCATGGTAGTAAGCATGTTGTGATACTACAACTACCACATGGCAAGGAGCAGAAACTAATGCTTTTTATATCTTGTATGATTAAGTGAAGGTCAAGTTTTGATGAAACTGTTATTTTTGAAGGATAATAACCAAGACCTCTTGTTTTTTCTTGCATTTTGAGCTCTACAAGGACACAAATGCCTTGTTATTTTACACGACATCCTTTTCCATTATAGAAAAATCATTTCAAAAGTTGATAACCTTGTCCATAAATGGCTTCCATTTCTTTCAAGGAAGGTGGTTCTTCATAGTCAGTTTATCATATATGTGGATGTGTAATTTGTGTTTTCCTCTTTGCTAGAAGTCGTGGATGTTTTTGATGATTCAGTGATAGATTGTGTTGATGTCATTGTGACTTCTTTCTCTTTTTCTTATTTTTATGGTGTAATCTTGTATTCCCCCATGAATGTACAGGTGTAAAATCTAATGAACCCCAATCATCATCTAAAATATTTGTCACAGATCTGAAATGAACTCATATTTGTCTTCAATTTCTAAAGGTTCCACTTTTGTAGTTGGTGTCAATGTTCTAATAGGATTCTTTATTCATGCTTCAGTTTGTAGAAATTTTTTAGATTTTGGACCAGCTTTCATTGTGTAAACCTTATTGTTGTATGTGTATTTCATTAAACGATGAAGCATTGAAGGCACACCTTTCATCTCATGAATCCATGGTCTAACCAAGAGAATATTATATGAAATATCATGGGGCATGACATAGATAAGAGTTTTCAACACAACCTTACCAACTTTGACAAGTAATGTTATCACACCAAGCGATTGTTTTCCCATATTGTCAAAACCTCGAATAGACAAATCAAATGGTTGAATTTTAGTCTTATTTTCTCCATTTTTATCCAAAAGGTTCACACTACACACATTAAGCCCCCAAACTTGTTAATAACAACCATTAAATCATTAAAAAATCATTTTTTTTGAGTTTCCAAAGGAGGTAATTCACTTTGATGGAAGACAATATCCACATTAACCAAATTCATACCCTCAATCAAGGTTGCTACATCATTTGGTTGAGCACTAGGAGGGACAACAAACTTCTGTAAATAATTTTGAAGCATGTCATGATGATATTTGAATTAAATACCACAAAGAGATCTTAGCAGGAGTGTTACAAAGTTGCTCAACAAGATCAACTTCTTTACCACTACGTTGCAAAATATTAGGTGTGGATGGGAGCTATAGTTGAGGTAATGGGATCCAATTTTGGTGTTTGTTTTGGTTGCTTATTATTTCTAGTGTTGTATCTATGAGCCACAATACGATAGCTTGGTTGCTTCGACACATGATTACTAGTAAATTATTTTTCAAATTTTAGGATATGGCCATGAGGTTTAGGAGATCCTATAATGAGAGGTGTCTTAGGAGGTCCAATAATTAGAGGAATTTTAGGAGGTCCAATAATTAAATGAGTTTTAGGAGGTCCAATAATCAAAGGAGATCTAATAACCAATAATTGTGCATTCATAACCTCAACAGATTTAAATTCTTGTTGATGATCTTCTATCGAGGGGGAATCTAATGTCACCTTAGCATATTTGTTACACCCCATTGTGTTATTAACTATTTAATATTACTTGATGAGTTAAAATTATTTTATATATGATTGTGTCAAGTGTATATTTTGATGGAAAATGTGATGAATGAATGTGTTATGCAATATGATACTTTAAATGATTTGAAGATAAAAATATCGGATGCATATGACTGTAATGTTATGGGCTAACTATTGTTGTGATGTACTAAGTGTTAAGAGTAAAGGTTTTAACTTAATTATGTTGATTAAGTTACCTTTATTCCCTTCTTAAGATTTCACGTTAGTTTGCATAAAGTGACATTTAATAATTATATTAATTATTAAATGTTATCCTATTAGGGCTTCTATTAGGGTTTTTCCTATTAGGGTTTGCATGATCTCCTTTTTATAAGGATTGATCACATTGTATTTCATATCAATTCATTCTCTCATTCTCTCTGATATATACATTTTTAGTTTTTAGAGAACCCTTGCTTGTTTGTCTCCATCTCTTCTTTTGTGACAGGTTATTTGCATGCAAGTGATCTTCAAGGTTTGTGGTGTTGTATTTTCTCAACTCCTACATAGTATCAGAGCTCCACACCTGCTGCTTCCTATTCTTGTTTTGAAGATTTTTGGAGCTTCAAGGGTTTGGGGCTTGTTTTCTTGATCTAGGGCACACCTGCATTTTTGAAGCATTTTCAACTCAAACAAACATTGTCATTGTGTCCGCAGCGGTCCAAAACCCCTAAATCGACTGTTCATTCGTCCATTTTGGACAAAGTCAAAATTTGAAGCAAAATTTTTTTGCTGGTATGGCCGTACGTCCGTCCCCTGCCTAGTAATATTTTATTTATTCTTCGGAATTTATTTTTTGCATTTTTTCAGAAAGAAATTTCATCAAAAAATATACTATGCAAAAAAAAAAAATTGATTGAAAAGTTTTTTGATATTTCAAAAAAATTAAAAAAAGCGAAAAAGCAAAAAAAAAAATCAGCAGTTTTAAGGCTTGTTGGCTTGCAGGCTCCCTGCGCAGGTAGGGACAATACCCAAGGGTACCGCCGCCTGTCCTTACGGCAGGAAGTGGCCCTTGGGCGCCGCCCCCACCTACAGCAGACGGTACCGCATGGGTACCACCTTGCCACATTGGCAGGTGGCGGCCCATACGGGACCATGTACTTTGTTTTTTTTAAATTACATATTAAAAAAGCTGTTTTTATAATGATTTTTTTTTTTAAATCAAAATCCTTTTTTTTTATATAAAAACTTTTTGTTATAGCCAATCACACTTTTCTTGACAACCGTTTGGCCGTTAAATTTAACCTAGTATTTTTGCTGCGACGGTCGTATGACCGTCAAATTTAACCCAGCACTGTTTTTTTCCCTCTTTGGAACTGATTTATTCCGGAGGTCATAACTTGGGCATACGATATCGTTTTTTGGCAAACAAAATATCATCGAAAAGCTGATTTTCTCATCTTTCCAGTGGTGTGGGTCTCATCACTTCTTTTTTCTGTTGGTGCATTCTACAGCCAGTTGAAGACAAAGGGGCTATTTTCAATCTCAACCTCATAACTTTTGATCAGTTTCTTCATTTTCGTAATCTCAGCGGCGTTGGAACCATATTTCAGAGCTCTTCAGTTTCATCCATGCCTTTTTTTCTAGATTTCACTCCAGGTATATTTTATTCAGTTATTTGTGTTTTCACACACTGGTGGATTACCTAGACATATTTGCTCTTGGAAACTTTTTGTTTGCATGGGATGCTTTGTTCTTGGCTGTTATTCATGTATTTCCAGCATTTTGTCCTTTGAGGACATTTTGAGCATCATTTGTAAGCTATCTTTTATGTAAACGCACTGAGATAAAGTGCCACACTATTGTACATGCATCTTTTAGGGATTTTGCACATAAGGTTGTGCCATATTTTTTACTCACACTGATATTATAAAGTGCCATGAGGGGTTGTGTAGTTTGCCTTTGTTTTGCCATCACATCTTTTTCCGGTGAGTATCCCTCCACGACGACATTGAATCCATACCATGGGGGGTTGTGTAGTTTGCCTTTTTTGCCATCACACCTTTGTCCGATGAGTGTCCCTCCACGACAACCATGGATCCATATGATTCTAACCTCATGCATGTGTGCTTTGTTTTTCACACTACTTTCTCAGTTGCAGGTGCTTTCTTGTGCACTTTCAGATGTTGTATCTTCTTCATGCACTATAGGGTGTTGCACACCATTTCAGTTGATCTGTCAGGCTCCCAGTTCACCATTATGGGGGGGTATTATACTGTTCGTGCTAATGCTTCCTTGGTTTCGCCTTGGAAGGAATCTTCCATTCTTAGTTGATCAATGTTTCAGACTATTGGTTCTTGTACCATTTGTATCTTCATTCCAGGTGTTTGCCTTTGTTTTCCATCTGATTCGAGTAGTGTCGTTTGGGGCACTCATATAGATTTTGTATCTTCGTTCCAAGTGTTTGCCTTTGTTTTCCATCTGATTCAAGTAGTGTCATATGGGGCACTCATACAGATTGTTGTCTTTTTGTTCCTGATCATCCTATCTTCAACAGAGGTTCTTCAGCACCATAGCAATCATCTTTCGACAATTGTTTGCAGCTTCTTTCGCTTCAGTGATGTTCTTCTTTTTGGCCTTCTGCATCTCTTTTTGGAGTAGAGCTTTTTCCCATGAGGTTTTCTCTATTTCTCGTCTTTACAGAGATTTGGTTGTATTTGGGTACCTGATCTAACCTAGTTGTTGGGACCCATGTTTGCCTTCTTGCATTGTAGTTACCTTTGCTTTTTTGCATTTGTTTGTAGCTGCACTGTTGCTCATCTTAAGGGGGGGTGTTAGAGTAAGGGTTTTAACTTAATTATGTTGATTAAGTTACTTTTATTCCCTTCTTAATATTTCACATTAGTTTGCATAAAGTGACATTTAATAATTATATTAATTATTAAATGTTATCCTATTAGGACTTCTATTAGGGTTTTTCCTATTAGGGTTTTATTAGGATTTGCATGATCTCCTTTTTATAAGGATTGATCCCATTGTATTTCATATCAATTCATTCTCTCATTCTTTCTGATATATACATTTTTAGTTTTCAGAGAACCCTTGCTTGTTTGTCTCCATCTCTTCTTTTGTGACAAGTTATTTGCATGCAGGTGATCTTCGAGGTTTGTGGTGTTGTATTTTCTCAACTCCTACACTAAGTTGGATGTAGGAAAAGAATCGAGCCTCCTAAAGAGAGGGGGAGTATCACTCAGGAGAAGAGTTTGTTCTAGTAACCCTTCATATGCATGTTTGAGCTATCACACACTCACATCCTATTTTAGTTAAGTTGAGCCAAGTTAGTTCAGGAATTGGTAAGTAAACCTTCGGTCATAGTTTGGGGATGATTTTTTATGGTTTTGGTTTTGGTCTTTAATTTCATGATTGTTTCTTAGTTTGGATTATGTGACTAATCTATGTATTAAGTTCTTCTTTGTGTATCTTATATTTATGTATTAATCAATGAGTATAAACATAGAATGTATATATGTATATATGTACGTGATTGTGATAACTCATACATGTGAGTATATATGTGCATGTGTATACGTAGGTAGAAGTACTTACACATACTCATGTGTGGATATATCATATGCATGAGAATATCAATTGGACATATATGACATATATATATACATTTTGTATATATATACCAACCAATGAATATATAAATATGATTATATGTGTGTTTATTATGATAATAAAATAATGATATATGTATACTGCCCTCTTTTATTGGATTTAAAGGGTATGGCCTTGGTCAGGCATAGGATGATTGTGGCAGTTGGGGCGAATTTTCTTAAGAAGGTGATACAATTGGAGGTTGTGAGTGGATTTGAATGGGTTCCAAAGTTCGATGCCTTCGCCAAAGCTAATGGCTTCCTATAAGTGTTGGGTGGTCCGATGGTAATGTGTCTGGCTTGGGTCTTTTTATGTTAATTGTTATGGTTAGGGTGGTCATTGATATGGCCCGACCTAATGTCAGTTTTGTAAATTTTCGAAGGTAGTGGCAATGTTTAGTAGGGTTTCATCTATGGAGGTCTAGTTTTGTGTTTTGGTCTGGTGTGTCGGGGTTGGTTGGTCTTGGATGGTTGGTAGTTTTTGGTGACTGTTATGGTCAAATCCTGCTATGTAGATGCTTCTAATCCTTTTTGAAACTTAATATAATACTCTCTTACGAACCAAAAAAATAATAATAATGATATATATGTATAATATATATACTAATATATATGTGTATGAGTATATTAATGTATATATATATATATATATATATATATATATATATATATATATATATATATATTTGGTATATATTTAAATATCAATCAACAATTTTAATATACTTATATATATACATTAACATATATATTACAATGGCATTATAATATATATATAATATTGATATATATATTTGAAATGTTATAAAGTAAACTTTGGCGCATATGTAATGCAGACCATATTAATAGAAAATGGTTGTATAAAGCCAAGTAACATTTAAATCATCTGATGCGCATATGTAAGAATGTTTAAATGAAATTTAAAGTGCCTATATGGCGCATAGTATATAATTTTTTATGTATAAAGTGAAAGGTATCCAATGCAGATTATAAAGTGATTAATCTGTGCTATACAAGGTGAATCGATGCATTTTAAAAAGTTGTTGCATACATTAAAACTAGCACAAAACAAAAAGGGCACGTATTATGTAAATGGTGGTTCCATTTAATATGAAGTTTGTATTGAATAAAAGCCTATTTGCTTTGTGAAAATCCACACATAGTTTTGATAATTATGAGCTTAGTTAAATTTGGCCACAAGCTGGCTCAATCTTGGAGGAAGTCAACTTAGTCTGCAATATGAAACCTGAAGGTAAACATTTTTGTGCTTTGACTCAATAAAATATCAGTTGTTGGCAGTTAAAAGGAGACGAATTAGCCATATTAGAAAGTTTGGAAATGCAACGACTACATTATGTGTTAGAATTTTAACTATTTGAGCAGCCACATTTCACTTCTATTAGCTTAGTCGACCCATTTAGAGGTTAAGTTAGTTTCTACTATTGAGTGGTGGAAGTTGGAAGAGAAAAGGTGGTAGATTGTAGAGCTAGTTTGTAGCATTAAGTTTCTCAGATTTTAGTATAAGTAGAGGTGGATTCTTAGCCTTTTGGTCATTCATTTATTATCATTATTTTGAAACTTTCATTGTCATAGTTTTTTGTGCAAAATAGTTGTAGAGTGCATTAGTGAGAAAAGAGAGGTTGCTTTGTGAGTTTGTAGTTTGTTGAGAGTTTTGAGAAAGAATAGGATTAGAGATAGGTTTATCATAGAAGGAGCAACAAGCGTGACTGAGAAAGTTAAGCTTCGGAGACAATATCTTCGTTGGAAGCTATAATTCCAAGTATGTTGATTTTACTTCTCTATTCTTTTATGTTGGAATCATATTTGTTTATGAATGCAAGTGTTTGAGGAAAAGATTAATTATATGTTGTGATCGCTTGAACTTTGATTATTTCTTATTTGGTGAGCATGCATAATATTTGGTGAATTCTTATTTTGGTGAAACCATGATGGTTGATTCTTTCATTTAAATTTATTCCTTATGTTGGAGATTGTATGGTTGTATTTGCTATACAAGATAATCATAGTAGGTTGTCATAGAATGTATACATATGCTTTCAAATAAAGTATGAAATATGAGAAATGCTATTATCTCAAAGTACTATGTTGAAAATGTTAGTTTGCAATATTGTATATGCATGGTTAGTTTGGTTGATCCCACGGTTAGGATAATCCATGGATGGGAGTAACCTAGTGGTCACCTAGTTAGGTCATAACCTTTTGGATTGAAACTATATTATGATTGGAAAGAGTATGAATGATCATATACCAAATTGATCTAAGGTTTGGGTGAACATATGACTACACTCGAAGTACTGAGTGATTGTAATTATATATTGAATATTTAGCCAAAGTAGTGTAATTAGCCACTAATTACATTTGACGATTCATTGTGAGCTAGGTTTGCATAATTAAGCTAGGAATTCCATGCATGTAGGTTGTATCCAATGTATAGTAGCTTTAGTTATGTACGACACAACACCATTTTTATAAAGGTTAGTATTATGAGTTTACCTGTCCAATCTCTTCATTGAAGGGTAGGGCCATCTTACTAGTTAGGTAGATGTATATACATATACATATACATATAAATATATATGTATATACATATACATATGCATATACATATAGATAAGGAAATCCTTCTTCCTTTAAGTAAATACTTTTTACATATAGATAAGGAAAGCTTTCTTCCTTTAAGTAAATACTTTTTACTACACGGTTGAATCTTGATAGCAATATCATAATTATGTTCAGTTTTTTTTTTTTGATATTTTGTCAGCCTCCTTTTTTGAGAATTGTGACCTAATTTAAAAATCTCACCTTCTTTCTTTCTAATATGATTGAAAATCTTCCCACCAACTCTTTTTACAAATGCTCAATCCTACCTCTTCTCTATTCATATATGTAGATACAATAAAAATTTACACCATTTTGTCATTACTATAATATTTTTTATTTTCATATATGATAAATACATATATGATTGAAAACAAGTAAGAAAACAAACTATATATCGGGGTCACAATCTTTACTCATTTCCATTTATGCAATTAAACTTATCAATTCTAATCTACATGAACTAGATATTGTTGCAAACACTAAAGTTGATAATCTTAAACCATAAAACTTGTTAATAATATTTTTAATTTTATTATTGTATGTTTATTTGGTTTTATTTTCAATCAATTTTTAGATATAATTTTGATTTGTTTGCAAAATAGATATTTATAATAACTTATTTTCTTTAAAGTTGATTTTATTATAATTTATTCTATTAAAAATTTGAGATTGATTAAACTTTTTTTTCTACATAAGAAAGTATTTCTATTAATATTCAAAAGCAGGCCATGCATAATCTATAAATAGATAGGAGATTGACCAATAATCTCACTCCCAACATTTCAAAAAAGGAGCCAAATCAGATCTTACAAAATTGCTTCACCTACAAAAACAACCTAGGCTGTCCTACAAATACATCTTACAAAATTGCCTCACCAAGCCATAGGAAAACACTAATGCAAATTATAAAATTCCAAAACCTGAACTTATTCAACTCCATTTAATTTCAACTAGATTATAAAATCACTGACACATTCAAAATCCTAGACTGGTTCCAAGTGCAACCACTTCTTCAAAAACCTCACCCCCTCTAATGCCCTTGTATGATGTGGAAACAGTTCATCTCCTTTGACATCCAATAGGAAAGAGTATAGCTTGACCACCGCACCCAGTGCATTGAGCAAGCCCATATCTTGTGGCCTTGGAATGCCAACACCCAGTTGAGCAACACCCATTATCTCTTCAAGACCTCCCAACAAATCTAGCTTCATAATTTTCCTTGTAATTTGTAAAACTTCCTTCTTTAGCAATTGAAGATCCAAAAACCCAATAAAAAATCGAGAAGTAATATATGTGTCCACCCTTTATCTTTCCTTTTACAATAACAATATAGGCCCCAGAATCAGCTTCACCGCACCAAGCACCAAGAAGTCACTCAAAATCAATATCCTCCTCAACCTCGGCTCTGAGACTTCCCCTAGAAAGGCCATTTGTTGTCGAGAGTTGACCAATCTTATAGGAGCATCCATTACTCTGTCCATAAAAAACACCAAACATATTGATTGTTCAGCCATCAAGCTCAACCTTTAAAGAGCAGTTCGCTCATGCCAAAGCTATTCATGTAACACTTCTAGACTATAAAATCCGCCCTTCGACTTCTCACATGGATGTGAATCCGGCTTTATTAATGCCTTTCCATAGCACCTCAAGTTGTCCCATGTGTTAAGATACTTAAGCTAGCTTGATTGACATGACTTTCTAATTAATCCATTCCCCATCAAATCAACTTATATGTTGGAGTTGTATTATTTCAACATTAAATTTAGATTGTAGTATGGAGAGCCTCCAAAAATGGCCATCTCAACACAATGTACCATACTTCCACCTGTCACCTCGGCGTGCCTCCTTACAACAAAATCTCAAAAATAAAATATAAAGTAGCACTAGAGCACCACATGTATATTTCCCAACCTTGGGCATGGCACTTATCCTCCCAATGCACCCTCCCCCACCAGAGATTGACCTTGATGGCCAGGAGCATGAACAGTCACCATGTGCATTTGAACATTGAGGTTCCACATGCCTTAAATAACCCCAACACTCATTTTCTCAATACGGATCAAATCTTGTGCCAGAGCAAGCAAGCAGGTGCCACTTGTCGACCTAGCTCACCACTTCTCAATAAGGTTTAAACTTAGCACCAAAATGTGTGTATGGGCACCACTTGTCAACCCAATGCACCATACCACAACAATGCATAAGCTTTACACCAAAGCAAGCAAGTGGGCACCACTTATCAAACCTTTGTGCCTTATCACAAAGAGATTTTCTCTTTGTGCCAAGACAAGCGAGCAAACACCACATGCACCAAGAATTCATGAAGAAACCCATCTTCCACCTGAAATGATCAAAGCCTTTGAGGGAACCCAAGGTACCAAGCCATCAACTTAGACCACACTCCCCATCAACCACCTCCAAACCCCTCCCACCACCTATATCCATTGTATAAAGTTGTAAACAAACATCGCTAAACCCTTTGAGAGAAGGAGAAAACTTGTTTCTTGACAAACACATTGCACCATGATTTGCTAATTTGTCCACCTTAGAATTGGCTTCTCTATATGTGTGTTTCACCACATAGCATTCAAAATTCCCAAATAGATCAATAGCTCTCTCCATCATCCCCTACAACTTTGAATTCAAAATCTTGCTCGACCTACGATCACTTATCACCAAAGTTGAATCACCTTCCGCCTCTATGCTTTTACATATAAGCTCCTAGAAGAATTGAAGCCCCTGAATCACTGCCTATAGTTCTATTGCATTATTCATCCCATCTGGAAGAGGGGCCAAGAGTTCCCCCACTATAGCCCCTTTACAATTACGGATTATGCATACTATCCTCGACCTTCTTGGGTTCCCTCTTATGCCTCATTGAAATTTAGTTTGACCCATGACTGAACGGGAGGCCTCTAAATGACCTTGGCGCGAGGTTTTTTTGTTTTGTTTCCCTTGACTCCCAAATTCTAGAATCTTGAGACCAAACCACCCAAGTCTCAACTTCACATCCCAATCTATGATGGGGATTCAATCTTGAAACTCTACTATTCACAACTTAGCTATTACTGCCCCCACCTTGTTTTGAAAGGATGATAGATTCATCTCTTTGCCATGGAATATTCTCTTGTTCTATTCTTTCCATATCTCCCAAATTAGAATGGATGGGCTAATTAGCCATATGCATGAATACATCACTTTCCTATTTAATAAGGATCATGTTTTGAAAAGGGATAAAATTTCATTCAGAAGGGCACCTACCCAACCCAGTTTTGCACATAGCCTCTTTCAACACTCTTGAGAAAAGGGACATCCATGCAACGGGTGATTTACTTCTTCCTCACTTGATTTACACATTACATACCATGATGGACTGTGATGGCCCATTTTGTTAAACCTATCTGTAGTTAAAATCTACCCTTGGATTACAATATAGGAAAAGGCCCAAGCTTTTTGAAGGCATCTATTGTCTCAACATAATTTCCAAGGGAGTGAGGTCCTCCCATCTTGCTTCCCTAGCATTAAGAAACCATATACTTAGTGTTGTACTGTCCTAAACTAGCGATAGTCCAAACCAACTTGTCTTTACCCTCTCGAATCATTATGATTATGTCCTTAAGAATCAATTGCAACTATGTGATTTTGGCAGCAGGAAGATTTAGCCTACTGAAATCATTCCATTGCCATCTATGGATCCCTTCAACATGGTTGATCTCCAAGCAATCTCTCACATTCATTCCCCAAAGTTGGGATAGTATACCTTTTGTCTGTTGTAGGTCTACCAAGTTATCTATTATAAGGTCCCCCTCACGAGTCCTGCCAAAATAGTGATGTACTACCGTCATGAATGTCCCAAGATAAGAACTTTGTAATTAGTGACCTGCACTCCAACATGAAATTTTAAACTCTTGAAACTCTAGGAAGTGTTTTGGCAATGAAGATGTTGCACATATTGTCATTCCCCAAGTATTTATTCTAAAGAATCCGAGCCTATTTCAACTTGCTTTTTGTATACATCTTCCAAGTCTATAATAAGAATAAAATAAAATATATTGATAAATTCTAAATCTATTTATTTCTTGTGAAATATTAATTATTGTAATAATTTTGATATATTTTTAATATATTTAATAAAAATGTTTACTATTTTTATATTTTATTTTTAAATATTGAAAAGGAAAAATAATATTCCTTAGAAATAATTAAATAAATAAGCACACATTAACTTAAATAAAGTAGTTAATATATGTTTGTTAATAACCGTGCTTTAGAAACTATAGGTGCCTTAAACAATCATATATGCAGATCAGAATCAATTTCGGTTTGGTTCACACTAGCTAACTTGCTTTATTCCTATGATGTCAACATGTGATGATCTTTGGATTGTGTTCTAAATATTTAAAAATACCTTGATAGATAGAAAGCTTCAAACATTAACATGAACTCTAGAAAGATTGCTAGTTGTTTCACATGTGCTAAGAGATGGATATGATAAGATATGCTAGATTCCTTTCTTGACTTCAAACTTTCAATGGAGATACGATTGATAGCTCATGATTAGAATCAAAGAAATAAATGTTTTTCTACATAGACAAAGCACCACATTGCTAAGATTTATGCAAAGTCAACCTTGTGATCTAGTTAGCTAAATGTTTGATTTTGATAAGTGTTTTAGTGGATCGAGATCATGGTTGCAAGGATGCACTCATAAATATACCTTGGATTAGACAACCAAATTAAATCATTGCCCTAAATGGATTGAATTGGATTGGATTAGAATAAGATTAATAATCATAATCAAATAGATAAGTCAAATGAATGGAACATATATAAATAGAAGACTGGATGCAATCCAACTTAAATACATAGGTCCAACTAAATACAAAAATATACAATTTATAATTATATAAATATATTGAAACATAATCCCAAACTAAACACAAAACTAAATAAAAAATGCATCACATACATACATACATATATAATTTTAAAATAAATTCTCAAAAATGACAAACTCTCACATCATTGCTAAAGCATACTGTCTGTCTTATAATGTTTTTTTAAATCTAAATGGGTGCCTAGGACCTTATAAAAATGTCTATATTTCTTACCAAAATGCTATAATAAATTCTTGTACCTTAGAACAACAAATGACATTATGAGTCAGTATAAGCTGGAATTATTACTTGGCCATGATGTAACAAAATGGCAGCAGAACTGCCCTGTAAAATGTTTTTACCACTTAAGCTAAATTACTTCTACAATGGAAAACCTTCCTTGAGTCTCTGAACTTCATCCATTACCTGAAAATCACCTACATATTCTGAACAGTGCCTGAGCCATCAGCACCTATGAAATGTGGGTTTTAATCCAACACATTACTTCATTGATCTGAAGAACCTATGATACATAAAATGTACTACTGAAAAAATCCAAATCTTTTCTGGATAAACGATACGAAGCACCTTTCATTACATCCAAATCCAAAAATATGTTACACCGAAATGGATTTCCATGAAAATAACCAGTGCCTTGAATATAACGTAAATCTAGACCACCAAATATAAATTACATCTTTGCTATACATGGATGACAGGAATTTTGGAACTGTTATTTCACACACCCTCCATTATCGTCTCCAATTTGGAATGCCACTGGTTTTTACCCACCCCTGAGGCAGCTGAAACACAGATCTTGGACGACAAAAGGAAATTCACCCTGCACGACTCTTCTGCCCATAACAAATCCTGGATTTCCTCTTTAACATCCAAATGAACGTCAAACAAAGGCTGCACTTTTTGGCTCCTGCTTCTCTTCTGTCTAAGTGTAGAAATGGCCTTAAAAAGCAGACCAGCCATGTCAGACTCTGTGACCACATATTCCAATTTCTGTCTTGGAAGAAGAAAATAGAGCTGCCCAAGTTGCAGCTGGTCATCCTCTTGAAGAACCTCAGATATCTTTCTTCCTATATAAAGCCCATCTGAACTGCAGATAAAGTGGCCTGGGTATTCTTGCAGAATCTCCCTACATTTCAGAGCTTCAGCAAATTCCCTGATGGTTCCATCCATCAGTATCAGATTTGCAGTGGGTTGGGATTCATTGGACTGTGAAGAAATGCAAGCACCCATCTTGCAGTATAAAGATTTTGTCAGCTTAAAAAACCCTTTTCCTCAACACCCAGAGGATTTAACAAGAAAGAGTTATTTTTTCAAGGAATCCCCGCTCTTTATTATAAGGAGGTGAGGGTGAGATACCACAAAAGTTATTGTTTGTCGTGAAATCAGCACTGGTTTTCTGTAGCCCAAAAAATCCAGTGGGTTTTAATGGATCTTCGTGGCATAATTCAAATGATGACGCGCCAGCAGTATTGTGGCCACAAATTTGTTCGTATCATATAATAGTGCCGGTTTTGGTTGATTGGCAACTGTGGTGACATCAGCTCTTATCCTCACAGCTTGTTCCAACTTGCATGCGGATGTTTGTGTGTCACGTAAGGAATCCAACCTGGTTTTTCTCCACAGCACAAAGGGTTGGATTTTATCCTATTGTTTGGGAGGTTGGCATCAACTTCGTCCAATCACAATCACAATGGACTAGTTTGTTTGTGTGACCGACATACTAATGTAGTTTAATAGTGATCTGATAAAATTGCAATTGTGAAATTAGTATAATTCTCATGTGTTATTTTTGGTATATCATAAATTTATTGTCAGCAAATTCATTGTCAGCAATTCATCGATGAAAAATTCACCGTCAGCAATTCATCGATGAAAAATTCACTGTCAGCAATTCATTGCCACGAAAAATTCACGTCAAGTAAAATTAACGGCATTAATATTTTTAATAAAATCAAAATTTTCAAAATATATATTAAAAAATATTAATACTGTTAATTGGTTAATTTTCCTTTTCCTTACTGATAATTAGATTATTCTTGTGTTAAGTTTAATTTTAAGGTTGATTTTTTTATATATATTAAATATAAAGTAAAAAACAATTACAAAATTTTATGATGCATTATACATCAGAAAGGCTTCCCAACTTTCTGTACAGAGCTTTCTTTCCCATACATAACATTATTGTTTACTTCATATTTAATGTTACCTTTACTATCATTCTAGTATCTTCTAATATCTTGCTAATATAATCTATGAGCATTAAGTTGATTCTTATTTATCTTTATTTCATTTTTGTTTGTATTAAATCTTATGTATATTTGCTATCTTTTATTCTTATTTTATTTGTATAAGTATTAGTTTCAATATATTCATTTCTTATCTTGAGATCACCACTTTATTCATGTAGATCATTTCTATGTGACTTGGGATTGGTCCAAATCAATCTTGAGGACAATAAGAATTATCATTGAATCCCAAAGTCTCATTATTATAAATCGATCTAGCACATGCTTCTTGCAACATGTTGTGTCATGGTATTTGAATACATTCAACGTGCACTTAATTTCATTTGTTGGATTATTATATCATCCTTCAATTTTAAAGAATATTAAAGGAACCAAATTTGCATCATCATCATCATCATCATCATATAGTTCATCTACACATGTCTGTGAATATTGTCTTCAATCTATCTCATCATTTTTAATTTAGTCTACCAAGGGGTTTAACGTAGGAGAACTTGTTCACCTATCAAATTGGCAAGCTCCTCAACAATGTCTCTTCTTAAAATAATCAAATTTCTATGAGGTGAAAGAAAATAGATCTTTAGACCATTTTACATTAGATCAATTATGCATGACTCAATTCAACTACATGCAACTTAGGTCAATTCTACAAAATCAAATTAGTTTTGTGAGAATCAAAATCAAACTTGCAAGGCTTGGGATCAATTTGCATTATTTTAAATGATATAAATTTTGAGGCATTCATTAGACTAATGCAATTAAATTTTTGATAGTGGTGAATCGCTTCATATGCCAACATCAACAAAATATATCCATTATCAATCCCAAAGCTAAATACACCTATTCAACAAGTACTTTCACATGATTAAATTTCAATTATCTATCCCATCTCTATTACCTAGATTAATTCATTTTCTAGTTGATTACATATTTATTTAATTAGCCTATATATAATTTATGCAGGTGGTACTTTTCCCCTTACATTTATTTGGCAAATCCCCTAGGGTTTCAAATTTAATTTCTCTAATTGCTTAACTTGCATTTCAAATTTTCCAAGGGGTTGATATTTCTCTTGTGTGATAATTCATTTCCTTGCTTCTTTTAGGGTTTTTCTTGTTCTTGCTTAATATTATTTTTCACTCGCCTAAAATATTAGTGTTCTAACCAATTCACTATATTTCTAAAAGATGCATTTATGAGATCATTTAGACTTAGGTTATCAAGTAGTGCAAGAGCATCAAGTGACACGTTGAGCTTAAAATACAAATAGAGTGGGCTAGTTAAAATTAGAAAGTATAACACTTCTAAACTTTGATCTATATAAAGTTTAGGAGGGTAGTTCTTTGGAGATCTCAATAATCAATAAAATAAAAATGTGATGAACTTGATGCAAGAAAAGATAAACTTTATGGCATATGTTTGAGTCCTATTTTAACTTTTCCTTAACTCAATCTATGCTAGCTTTATAAATTACATGTATAGATCTATTATCTATATAAAATCAAATATCTATTAAAATATGAGCATAGATCTTATAAAATATCAATGTATCTAGTGGCTCTTTACACCCTTAAACTCATAGCATTATGTGAATCACATACTTAAAAAAAAGAGATTTGTCATTTTGTTTAAATCCTATGATCACAACTATTTTAAGATTGATTCCTAGTCCTTTAGAGGAAAGTTAATAAAGTGGATTATAATGATAAACCTTAGTGCTGGATGAATTTAATAATTATTATCTTGTATAATTTAAAATCTCAAAGATATTGTTGATCAATCTTTATGTACTATACTTAATTATTATTTATCATGATATGTCACACATTAAGATAGAAATATTTTACAACTATTCTTGATGGAAAACTACTACTCTTGATAAAAGATAAACAAATGTGATTCTAGGGAATTGTTAGATCCCCTAAAATACCAAGCAAATAGTAAAGACAGTGTACAAAAAAATAGTGAAACTATTAGAAAAGGTGTCTCAACCATGTATTCTAATGTTAAGAATGAAGAAAATGTAATAGTTAGGCTAAAGAGGCTCAATCAACTTCATGGATCAAAAGTTATAGCCTCCAAAATTTGTGCCTCACATCAAAAATATAAGAGAATCCATGAAGCATCCATGCCTCCAAATTTTGATGCATGTTCTGACATGTTATAAGGCATCTTTCAATAGAGATGATAGATCCAATATAGATAACCCAAGTTAGTGAGTGGATTATGATGAGCTTATGACAGGTGTTTAAGGAATATGTTATTTTTAGTCTATAGACTCATCTTGAGATTTAGGAATCATATTTTAACTAGGGATTTGGACACCACATTTTGGGTAGTTTAGCTCATGGTTTCATACTTTTCATTTTGATGGTTTAAATTATTTATTCTTCTATTTATTTGGGTTCTTGAGATCTAGATTTTTTTTAGTGATTCTTGTATGTAGTGATATGCTACCATAACTGTTACGCATATCATGTTAGTGATGTTCCTTTAAGTTATTAGGCCTTACAAGTGTATTGTAACAATTTGATTATTAAAAAATACATTAAGCTACTTTAAATTATGGGGTTTTCATCCTAAGAATTTTCCCCCTTGGAAATCACTATGTTATGGTATATTTATTTTTTGAACTTATCGCCTTATAATTATATGATTAGTTTAATTTTTTGCACATATCTCCTCTTATCTAGATTTTTGTAGAAAGCATATGTATGCCTCTACTTCCTCTCATTTAGTATCAAATATTAATCACCTTGGGTTGTAGGTATACAAAATCTTGGATTGAGTGGGAGAATGCATAGAAGGAGATCTTGTTGTATTAAAATGGAAATCACGTCAAGAACAAAGATGGGGAGATTTAAGCTCAAGATGGACGATATGCTCATAGACAAAGATTTACAGGTTTTTGTATCTAAATTAAAGCCCACTACAATGTCACAAGTTGACCAAGACCTATTATATAGAAAGGTAAATTTCCTCATTAGGTTCTACTTGGTAGATTTTTATTATTAAAAAATAATCCATTGTACGAGCTATCTAGAAAAAGATGAGAAACTTTAACAAGTCTAAATTATCTGACACAAAATTTTCATGAGAAAGAAGCTATACACCTTGAGAATGGATGATGGTTATATTGTCAAGTATTTGAATGAATTCAATACATGATTATGACCTAGAGTTGCACTCTATTTGAGCTAAAATGGAGGATAGTCATTGCATTACACGTCTATGTTTTTTGTTAAACTCACGAGATCGCTTGGTGATGTAAATTAGGATATTTGACTAAAAACTCAAAATGGAAGAATTAGGCTCAATCTATTATGAGGGCCCTAGATGTTCAAGGAAGGCTAAAGGAGAAAGGAAAGAAGGACAAGAACAAACATAAATTTTATTTCATAAATTTTGATAGATTCTATAAAGAGAATGAGATTGAGAGACATAAGAAAAAAATTATATACCTCTTCTAGCATAATAGAACTAAATAGATAATGGATAGGATACTGATAGAGAGAACTAGATGCATGCTTAGAGGAGTTGATCTGGAATACAAATTTTTGGAAAAATATTTTCTTTGACTTGTTACCTAATTAATACGTCTCCTACATCAACTCTTGTTGACAAGACCCCTATGGATGCATGGATAGGAAAAATTCTTATTACAATATTGTCATTTTTTTATTGCGAGGCATATGCACATGTGCCTAGGGATAAGTAATCAAATTTAGAGAACAAGTGTACAAGCTTTGCAGCCCTATGGCTAAAATTACTATATATAATAGAAGTGTTATCTTTAGAGATATAAAGTCTTGTTTATCAATGTTAGAACCAAAAGACTAATGGAAGAAAGAGGTGGTTCAACTAACCCTAAATATCGAAAAGGTTGATCCAAAATCTCATGAAGAAATTGAAGAGGAGGAGAGGTCAAATAACTTAGATTGTTTTGAATTGGAGGTAGAATCTCCTTCTTAAAGCTCTTGGGGAGGTCCACTTGATAGAGATAATAAACAAATAATTACACTCCTAATTGGAGATGTATTTTTTATGTAATTACTAATACCAATTAGACTATAACTATTAATGAGACAATGGCATGGGTGTTTCTAAGGCTTGGATACTAGCCATGGTTGAGGAGATGGTTGCATTGAAGAATAATGGCATTTTGGGCTTGGTACTATTCCTAAAACATACTGGATGTAAATGAATATTCAAAAAGAAGATTGATTTATATGGTAGTATTAAATTACAAGGAAATATTGATTCCAAAATGCCATTCTTAGGTTGAGGGGATAAAATTTGGTGAGATTTTTCTCCAGTTGCTAAGCCAACAATTTTAGTTGGAAAAGTTTTTGACATATTTAACTTATCTAAAATGAATCTTACTAGATCATATGTTTGACCAAAATTGATTTTTAATTATAAATACTAAAATTCACTTGTGTTGATAAGTTGGCCGAAAATGTGACACAGCTTTGTACTTTTACCTAGCAGTAGCTTTTGATTTAAAGATAAAACATATGGATGTGAACATCATTCTTGCATGGTAACTTGGAGGAAGATATTTACATGACACAACTTAAGTATGTTATATTGAAATAGTCAACCAAGCAAGAAATTTAAAATTTAAAAGTGAAGGGATTAGATCTATGGCTATGGAACTCACTTGAGATAGGTCTAGATTTGCATATATAATCTAGAGTGAAGAAAAATAAATCTAGAGATCAGAAATAAAACTCACAAAATTAGTGATTTGACAAGAATTAAGATATGAACAAAATTCAAGATGAATATACTACTTATAAATTAATTATTGCATTTAAGACACTTGATCAAAATAGAAATAAATATAATAAAAATGAATATAGATATACAATTTTGACATTATCACTCATATTCCAACATCATGAAAAACAAAATTAATATATATAATTATTTATAAAAATAATTTTAAAACATAAAATTTTGTTACTCTTAAAATCACATCAAAATAAAAATTCAAAAGTTTAAACACAAATATTTATAATCAAAGACTAATTGGAACTTAGAACGTAACATACTGATTCCAGCGAGACAATCAAACTTCTCAGTGTTATGGCTGCCAGATGGGATGTGTAGTTGGAGAGAGACAATGATAAAAGCATTCGTTTGGTATCACATTTCCCAAGCTCACCAGCTTTGAATACATTTCAGCAGCGATGGTTGTTAGCAATGGTTGGCCACAGCTCTTTTTTGGCAGATTGTGGGTGATTGAGCGATGAGGACCACAACAATTATCACTACAGACAGACCCTGTTCAAAATTCTGTCCCCATGCATGATCAAGGTGATGTGTCTGCCATTAATGGTGCCCTGTACGAGTGTTCTGAACCATTAAATCTCGTTTGTGGGAGAATTTCTAACCAGTCATTGTTTACCTGATTGAGCTGATTTAGATAGTGTGGTGAAGAAGGATTGTGAATGTGAGGTGTGGTCAGATTCTTTGCATACCATAGGATGTGGCAATTATGGTCACCAAGGTTGTACATTGTTTAAATTAAAGGTGTATCATAAGAATGACAGTTGAATTTGATGGTTGTATGATTGTATTTAGAAATTTTTATTATAAAATTTAGTTATTTTGTTGATATTTTATATTATGTCAAAAGAGATTTTGAATAAATCATAAAATAATATACAAATTACAATTAAATACATATAATTTATTATATCTTTAAAAAAAAATAATATGACTTAATTTTTGAAGTGAAATTTTGAAATGATAATTACCATAAAAAATTGCTTAGCAAGTAGGGTTGACAATCAAATTGAAGTGTTGATTGGAAAGACAAATTAATGTCAAATATGTCTTTCCAAACTTAAGCATTATGAGGAAGTGACTCGGTTTTTCCATGCCTCAACATCCTTGGAGATGAATTCTCTTGGTTGCCATTGATTATGTGTTTTGAGTCTAACTACATGATACATTGAAGTAAGGCAAGATTGTGTGGTAATATTAAGACATGTAAAAAAAAAAAAATCATAATATCATAAATATGGAGGAATAGTTGGCATATAATAAAAACAACCAGAATATTGTTATTACTATTATCGCAAAGAAAGGGAATGTTGTCATATGTTATGACCCCAAAATGCAAAAGACGTAGTCATTATAAGAGCATGAATTTAATTTAGTGCATTCAATAACAAAGAGGTATATAAAATCATCAAATCTTCTTTAGAAGTGTAATGGTGAAAATGACATACTTATGGCCTTTTCCCTTCGTGTTGAGCTCACTTTAATTAGAGTATTCTTTATGTAATAATAAGTTTACAGGGGGTATATTCTTATGTATAAAAACAAGATCACAATCTTATATTTGCATGTCCCAATTGATAAATACTAGTGGTATTGCAAATAGTACTATTCTACCATATATGATATTATCCTACACTGCAAAGGGTTTTGTGGTACTACTCGAGGAGGATCAACATCTAGAAGAATATGTAAGAAGGTTGTTTGAAACTACAAACTACAATAGTAACCTTCCAATAACATCTACAAATATTAGAAACTCAACATAGTGACACATGAGGTTTTGCAATACTACATATGTCATTTGGGTCATTTCTAGAGACATACATAGATTATATACCACTTAAATAATATTAAACACACCTTAACATATCTAAATATATAATAATAAGGATAAATATCACAAAGGAAAATGTGAATTCATGGGAAGAAAACAAAGATTTATTATGAAAGGATATGAGGAGAAGGCCTTATGAAAAGGCATTAAAAGGCTATATAAAAAAGGAGAAAGTGGGAGATAAGAGCATGAAGCATATATGAGTGAGTGTCAGAGATATATAAAGATATGCATGTGGATGAGATGAGATGAGATGATAAATAAGAGGGGAAAGAAAAATAATATATAGATGAGTAAATGTATTGTAGAGATACAAGATATATCATCCAAGTATATGTGATGTATATATCTATGCTTGCAATATGAATGTACATTGTATATTAGAAGTATATGATGTGAATATGTGAATGGAGCAATCTTATGGTGTGTAAACATGTACAATATTTATTTTGTGTATATATTACTCTAATACAACTATTCTAGTTTCCTTCTTATTGAATCACCTTAGGGTTATTTTTAACATAATTTATCTAGACCTTGGGTTTGTATTTATTGTCAACAACCCCATCATCACTTTTCCAAGAAAGAACTAGTTTCAATTCTTATATCTCCCATTTCCCACCTTTGTTCATATATGTAGGTGTAGAATTAACCTAGGTCACTTCCACAAATACAATTTTAGACCTCAAACTTTAAAATATGAAAATTCAAATTTAACCTTGTCGAATTCTTCCTACCAATCATTGTAAGCTAGATTAGCATATGTTTGTGTGGATTTGTGTACTATACTATATTTAAGGTCATGTACGCCCTAAATCATATGCAATCATCTATAATCATTGAGAAATATTTATATGAGAACATCATAACATCTTAGAGAAACCTAATTGTAGCATCTACTTGCATTATGTAATGTCCCCTTTTGGGATTGTCTTAAATCTTACCATAGAATCACTAGACCAATGTAGTTAGTGCTATAACTTACCAATTTGATGCTTTAAGAATATGAATCTTGATTTATGTCCTACAACCATGATAGATAATATTGGAATATAATTTATATATTCAAACACATATAATAAATATCCTTATCTATCTGAACATATAATCAAACATGTATAATAAATATCCTTATCTATTTGAACAATATAATTACATAAGGAAAAATACATATTCATGGAAGTTCAATCATAATGCGAATTGGATGGGGAATATGATAAGTCCGCTCGAAGCTATCCATCTAAGCCCAAGAGAAAATATGTTATCCCTCTTGGCCCCAAGAGGTAGAAACACATTCCTTCAACCAGGGGTGGCGTGCTTAGGGGATACACTTGTACTTGCTTTCCCTATCCATCCTTATCCATCCTACTTATGATTGAAACCCCTCAAGTCTATCCAAAAACCAACCCATGTAAAATTTGAGGAAAAGGTTACCATAGGAGGCATGTAGACATCCTCTCCCTAAGCCCAAGAGTGGATATCACCCTTGGATCCCAGTGGCAGACACACAGTCATCCACCAAAAAGAGACATACTTAGAAAGAAGTCTAGAACCTACTCAACCTACTGGAGTTTCCCCCTTTCCTCCTCATGGTTGCCTGATGAGAGAGAAAATACAAACTATGATAGTTTCAGAGAAGAGGAAACACCCTCCTCTTCTTCTAGAATTACCCAAGCCAAAGAAGATTAAAAAAGAGCCCAATCCTCAAAAGGAAGTTATTACTATCAGTGAAGAGGGCACTCAAAAAGAGGATTTGATAGAAAATAAGCAGGGGAAAGGTAGCAGAGGTAATCGTGGTCAGAGGTCAACTCACCTGGTGAAGGCTTCTTCAAAGGACAAGAAAGGAAAATAAAAAATCATAGTGTATGATGAGGAAGACTTAGATATTGAAGAATTTGAATCCCAGATTGATGAAGACTCTGATGAGATGGAATTTGAAGATTCGGCCCATGATATGGGGGAAGAGGAATTAGAAGAAGAAAAGGAAGATGATGAAGAGGAGAATACTGAGATGGAGGAGGATCATGAGAATCAAAACCTAATTGTTCTAGATGCTAGGAATATCGGCAATGAAATTAATTCTGATGATTATAGTTTGGATTTTATGAAAATTAAACTAAATTATTTGTAGGTATAGTTTGATGACATGGAGAAAGCCTTGGTTACGCTAATGAAGGTGACTAACAAGTTGATGAGAAGAGAAATGATTGGAGTTGTTTCTGGACAAAAAAAAATCACTAAGAAGCTAAAGAAACTGGGGAAGTCGGATGAGTTGAAGGTGTTGGATGATTCTGAGGGAGTTGACTGGAGGGAATATATTTCCCTCATTGGTGAATAAGGGGACCTATTGAGAAAAGATAAGTAATGGCTTTATTTTATGCTATTTTTTTATGTCTACTCTCCTCTTTTTATCTTTTTGCTTCCTAATTCTGGACTTCTATTTCATTATAGCCTTGTTATGGTTTAGGACTACTTGGTATATGGTGGATTTTATCAATGGTTTGTGTAGCCTTAAGTATTCTAGCAAAAACTTTATGTTTTTGATTAATTATGGATGGCCTATGGTTATAGTTATGAAGAATGGCCTACAAGCCACCCTTGATGCTATTTTTGATGATGGTTGGTTGTGATGTTTCCCACCTTGTTTTTGTTCCTTTTTGTTAGTATGGTTGTAACCATGGGATCAAGGCCCTTTCCCTGCTTATCTAATCAAAAACAAAATATATCATTACATACAATTTAATCAAAATAGATCATACCACAATAGTTATTAACACATGAAATGGCTATATACACAACAATAGTTGTAATAGTTATAGATTCTACTTTGATAGGAAAATAGCTTACTTGGATCTGCCTTCTAATATCCTATGATATCGGATGACTGATTAATGAGTGTATTTTTGTAGATATCCGCCGATCTTAATATTTAGAAGATATTTATCTTTCTAGTTTGATGCCTCTCTTATCTTTGAAATTCCTTCTTTTATACCCCTGATGGGTTGAGGGTCACATCCTTTCATGTTATGCTTTTACCAATAGGCATGTCTTTTGTCATGGTTTTGACTAATCATTGTTTTAGGGATAATTAATCCTATTAACATTATCACTTTCTAATTGCTGATCCTCCCTTGGCATCATTTAATTATTGGTTTAGCAAATCGTCACCTCTTGTATTAATAGTAATTATTTTATATTTTTCTATTTTATTGGTTTTTTGTTTCTAATGAGGAGTATTTACTTAAACGGGCTATCCATTTAAGGAAATTGATTGCTAACTCATAGTAGGGGCATGGCACATTATCCTCCTAGGAATAATTCATTCTTATCTGGGTATGTGCAGGATCATGATGGGCCAAAAAGTGGTGATATGTAAGTGATATGATGGCCCATGTGGCTGACAACTTTTTTTTTACCCAAAATTAATGAAATGAAATAGGGTTTTTAAAGGAGATTCTCAGCTTTCCACCAATATAAATTATTCTTTACTTTGAATGTAATAGATAATTATTATTCATTTTCTATTTGGATTATGACTAAAGTCTTGATTGATAGGCTGATTGAAAAACATCTATAGTTTCAAACGGTATCACATTTTTTGAATCTGAAATATGTGTCACATTCTATGCTTTACATATTATAGGATTTAAAAAAAAATTGCATTTCATGAAGTTTTGACCAAGTTATGGTGGTTAGACATAGTTTTTATATTTTTAAAAATTTGTAGTAAAAAATTCATAATTAATTATTTACATGGAAAAAAATTATAAAAAAATAAGCATCACATCGGGACATGAGTCCTCTACTTATATCTAAAATATTGTAAAAGAATATTATCATTTTATTGTGGTTAGGGTGGTCAGACAGACACCTACTTCTTATTTTTTCCCTGAAATTTAAGTACTACTGCATTAAAATTTCAAATTTTCAAAAAATAGATTATTATTTTTTTAAATAAACCTAGTAGTATAGAAACTACATTCAATTTTCTACATATTCTATTCTTACATATTTTTGAAATAATATAGATAACTTATTCAAATTTTTACGTCAAGTTGCCTAACTCTGATTTTTTCAATTTTATCACCACTTAAGGGCCTATTTTTTCCATGATGATCCTACACATACCCATCTATTATCTTCAATTTTTGTATATCATCATTAAAATAGTTGTCAATTCTCTATGAATTCAATTTTGTGGGTTAGGATCATTTTTTTACAATAGGTTCACTTCCACAAGAAAAAGGATCACTTTTTCAAGAATAAATATGAACCAAAGCTAAGTATGACTAACATATAGATTCTAAAGTGTTCATCTTCACAAGGCCCTACTTTTCTACACATTAGTGAATCTACTTCCAATATCTTCAATTGTATATTCCTACATCCATATTCCATCTAAGTATCATGTTTAATTTATTGAAACTTCATAAAATATAATTTTGCATTTATTATTCTAGTTCCAACTCTAAATATCAGGAATGTATTATTATTTATTTATTTATCCATAAACTCAAGTCAACTACACCACACTCTAAAAATAAAATATATGTATTTAAAAAGGGACGCTCCTAACTACTTTTGTATGCAATTTATCACCTCTAATTGTTGTCGATGACATGTAATATAAGACTTTAATAGAAACATCTCAAATATAGATAATAATGTACATCATGCACACACAATAATATATAACACAAAATTATACTTTGTAGAAACCCTCAACTAGACCTATAAAACTCTAGGAAGATTGAGTTATGCTCCTTATCTTACTAATCCATAGTATGCATGTTTAAAATGCCTCAAAGGGACATACACACATCCATAGATTATCTTGAAATTATTTATGACCTACAACCCTATGCTGCAAGTATGTTGTAGGTGTTGTCATTCATGTCAACAAAATGGAGATTGTTATAGGTATCATCTTTGATGACTTCTAAGTAGTAGTGTGTGAAAGGTTGGATATGATGCAATTGGTGTGTTAATCAAAAGTGTTGGTTATGATGTCGGATATCATGAGCTTCCTATAAATAGTTATCATGTATCTCATGTTGCTCATTTATGGTGAATGATGTTGTGAATGGTGTATCCATTATCTCTTGTTGTAAAAAACTGCATAAGTTGTGAAATAAAGCATGAAATTTTGTCATGCAGACAATGGCTCACAAAGTTGTACTAAAAGGCTCCAGAGAATGCTCTGCATTCCTCTGCATTTGAAGATATTGCCTTGTGTTTTGGAAGTTTCATAGATGCAAATGTTCAGTGTGTATGTTTCTGATTTCATAGCATACAAGTTACCACAAATGTTTGTAGAGCTAGCAGAGTGAAGGCTATGTTGTTGTAGTCAAGAAGCTTCAAAGAAATCTGCATTTCTCTGCAGTTAATGTTGTTGTCTTGTAGTTTGGAGGATGAGTTCAAAATGTCTATTTTTTTTCTCCCTTCAAGTTCTAGATGTTGAGGTGTACCACAAGTTGAGTTTTCAATGTTCTATCTCAAGATTGTATGTTGTTTGGGTATGCAAGAGATATCGATTCTATGTTTGTTTTCTTGTGTCAACATAATTTTGTGTCAAGTTGTAAAAGGAGGGCATGGAAATATTTTTTGAATATAATTTAATGTGTAATTTAATCTACATGATGGTATCTGGTCTCTCCAGTATCACTTGTGGTCTAGAGTTAATATTTGGTGGGTTAACTGTTTGTTGGGCCAACTTAGTAGTTTGAGGTGTTTGCACAACATTTTTGTTGTGTGTTCCTAGAAAATTGTAAAATTGGTCCTTCTTATCTTCTGGCTTGGAATGCATTCAATTTCCCTTCCTCATAGATGATTTTGAGTCAACTCATTATGGTCGTTACACATTTCATATTTACATATTTCAGTTTGGTTGACAAGGAGAAAATTTTGATGCTTGTAGAAGGTATAAATGAAGGATCAAGTGTGTTATCAAGTGTGACATAGTAGTGTGTGTGTTCAATGTGCTAAAAGTGATATATGTCGAAAGCAGTGAGATGATAAAAAAAAAAGTGTGTGAATTTGAAGTGTGTTGAAGGAAAAAGTATGTGAATGAAGTGTTGAAGGTAGAGGTGTGTGAATAAAGTGTTGAAGGCAGTGAGCTGAAGGCAGAATTGTGTGGGTGGAATGTTGAAGGAAATGACTTGAAGGAAAAAGTGAAGTGTGTGAATGCTAAAGGTAGTGAGCCAAAGGCAATTAAAGTGTTGCATTGGCAATGGATCACTAAAATTCATCAAATATTGTATGTTGAGGTTGTAGCCTCTTTATTTAAGTGTTGTATTGATAGGGACTTGTAAACTTCCTTTGGTTGAAACCATAAAATTGTGTTGTAAATCTTGTTCACTTTTTGTGAGGTTGGATTTGGACAATAGCTCCAAGCAGCTTTCTAACTGTGGTTTTTCCCTTGTAGGGTTTTCCACGTAAATTTGGTGTTATGGTTGTGTGCTTGTGCACTGAATGCTTTATCCAAATAAGGCAATAATAAGTTCTGATTAATAAAATTAAATTGGATTAATTTGACGGATATACTAATTCATCCCCCATCTTAGTATATGTATGTGTTCTAACAATTGGTATCAAATCTAAGTTCCTTGGTGCAGCCTAACAACTGAAGGTAGATTTTTGTTTAGAAAAAATATCTCAGAAGGAGTCCTCTTCTAAAGCACCACTTTTTAATGGAAGCAACTATGCTTTCTAGAGTGTGAGAATAGAATCCTACCTTACTTTTCTAGGGTATGATGTTTGGAGAGCTGCAAAGGATGATTATATTGAACATGCTCATCTTATTATTACTTCTAATGCAAAGAAGTCTCATGAGAACAATGCTAAAGCAAATAATGCCATCCTGAGTGATCTAACAAATTCTAAATTTGTGAAATTAGTGCAATGCAAAAATGCAAAGGAAATTTGTGAAAATCTCAAAAATTTGTATGAAGGGAATGGTCGTGTGAACCAAGCAAGGTTGTAATCTTACTGAACATTGTTTGAGAATATGAAGATGGAAGAAGAGGATAACATAGCCAACTACTTGATTTGGATAGATGAAGCAGTAAATGAGATCAAAGGACTTGGTGAATATATAACTGATTTAGTTGTTGTGAAGAAAGTTCTAAGGACTCTCCACCCCCATTTTGATTCAAAAGAGAAGTTGCATTCAAACTTGTAAAGAAAGAAGAAGCATCTAGTTCAAACAGTGATTTTGAGGAAGAAGAAGAAAACTTTGTGAGGAAGCTGAAAAATGGATCATGTAAGTACTGATGCAAAGACTAGCAAACCCTTTCTTACAAAATCTCAACAAATAAATTAATTAATTAAAAATCGTACACAAGGCTTAAACTACAAGAAATTGAAGAATAAAAACTAGACTTCATAATTTATTTCAAACTTCCCTGCAACTTGCAAATCACCAAGAAAATTGGAATTACAATGTTATACAGCCTTATGGGCTGATGAAAAATATTAAAGAGCTGATTTATATCATATTTAAACAACAAACAAAAATAAGTAAGAGCTATGCCCAAACATCACTACGACATTGGTCTTCTTCATTGCAATATTGCCTGTAAATTGAACTCTACCGAAATTCCCTCTCCAACTCTCAACTCAGCATACCAAGACCTTTCATGCTGTAGAAAATCCTCTGGAATTCACCAATCATGGATGAAAAACCATTACCAAAATCCCACGCCCAACTTTCCAACTTCCACATTCACCAAGAATATTTACCAATGACTCCTCAATTCTAGGCTTGGAAGAAAAAAATTAAACAAGAAAATACATATTTTTTTTTTGCTTTCTCTCCAACTTCCAATTCCAATGCCCAAGGAAGAATTTGATGGAATGTGCTTTGAAAAGGAAAAAATAAATAAATAATAATTTGCATAAAAAAATTTCTAAAAATCTGTAACCAAATTATTTATTAAATGTTGGCTTGCATTTTTTATTTATTCACCAACAAAATGAAAAAGAAAACAAAAAGAAAAATTAAATAAAATCATTTTTTTGGTTGATGTTGGATAGCTTGTTTTTCTAGAATTATCCTACATCAGACACGTCGGGTAGGAAATTTATGAGCATAGGATCAAAAAGATGGATTTGAGTAGTTGAACTACTCTTCCAAGTTGAATGCAACCTATAGCGAACTCCATCGTTGGGATAAGTGCACAAGATTAATTATTTTTCCTTCTCTTCCAACCCCATGTTGGAAAAATTGTCATCTTCCTCCCACAACTCCATTCACCACACTTCTCTCCTCTTGTGGATTCACATCCACCATGTGTTGTCCTCCTCCACCAAATTATTTATCCTCTCCTCTCCTCTCCTTCGTGGGATCCAACCCACTAGTAATCAGCCTCCTCCACCAAACTCTCATGTCACTCTTATAAAAATCTATTGTATACAAATCTTCGTCAAATACCTTATGGAAATTGAATATTTTCATAGGTTCTTCTCCACACTCTTCAACCTTGACTACCTCAAATGTAAGTACTAAAGAATCATCACAAAATGCAGCAAGATTTACCTCTTCATTCGCTACTGTAAATTCACCATCGGATGCTTCAATAACTTCTACTTTCTTCATTTTATGTTTTTCTTCCCACTTTCAATCGCTGCAATATTTTCAAACCATTCACTCTCCACTGGAAAAATATGTGATAAGAAATCATATTCTTCCTCATCCCTCACTACAACCTTTTCACATTTCATTACTGCATCTTCATTTTTCTCTTCTTTGACTACCTCTATCACAGGATCTTCATTGTTCACTCCATCATCATCTTCTTTAGTCATGTCTTTTTGTTCAGTTAGTTGTGCCTCTAATTTTTCCAGCTTATCCAATCGCTTGTTTATATTTTTGGTCATCCTCCATGTCTTATTTTCTTCATACCATCTCCATGCTTCCCAAATCACAGGCTTCTTCCTTATGACCATACCCATCTCAACTGTTGCAATCTTCCACAATTCTCACCTCATGCTCTAAAATCTTCCATCACACTCTCAATCTACAAAACAAATTATTTTGTGGCTCCCTATCTCTCAATTGCTCAGGGCTTCTCTACCTACAACAATCCTCATGAGCTCTCCACAACTGCTTCACTCCCCCGTAGGTCCTGGTGGATCCTCTCCAATCTCAAGATCTCCTGCTCTGATACCAAATGATGCAAAGACCAACAAAACATTTCTTAAAAACTCTCAACAAACTAATTAATTAATTAAAAATCATACACAAGGCTTGAACTGCATGAAATTGAAGAATAAAAACTAGACTTCACAATTTATTTCAAACTTCCTTGCAACTTGTAAATCACTAAGAAAATTGGAATTAAAATGTTATATATCCTTATGGTTTGATGCAAACTATTACATAGCTGATTTATATCAGATTTAGACAACATAAAAAAATAATTAAGAGCTACACCCAAACATCACTACAACATTGGTCTTCTTCATTGAGATTTTTCCTGCAAATTGAACTCTGCCAAAATCCCCTCTCCAACTCTCAACTCAGCGTACCAAGACCTTTCCTAATGTATAAAATCCTCTGGAATTCACCAACCATGGATGAAAAAATAATCCCAAAATCCCACACCCAACCTTCCATCTTCCACATTCACCAAGAATATTTACCAATGACTCCTCAATTCCAAGCTTGGAAGAAAAAAATTAAACAAGGAAATAAAGATTTTCTTTTTCTTTTTCTCCAGCTTCCACTTTCAACGCCCAAGGAAGCATTTGTTGGAATGTGCTTTGAAAAGACAAAAATAAATAAAATAATAATTTGCATAACCAACTTTCCAACAAGTTGTAACCAAATTATTTATTAAATGTTGGCTTGCATTTTTTATTTACCACCAACAACATGAAAAATCAAACAAAAGGAAAAATTAAATAAAATCAATCTTTTGGTTGATGTTGGATAGCTTGTTTTCCTGGGATGCTCTTGCATCAAGTGCATAGGTAAACTACATTTCAAATGTTTTAATTATGGAATAATTGTTCATTATGCATCCAAATGTCCTTTCGGAGAAAATGAAAATAGTAGAAAATGGTTCAAAAGAAACAATTTCAAGAGGAACCTTCTCTCCAAATAAGAATACTACTCCTCAAATGAAGTAAATCACTGTACATCAGATGATGATGGAGAATAATCCCTGTTCATGGCCATCATGATCTTTGGAAGTTCAAGAAAAAATATAGATGAAGAAGAAGGTGAAGTTTCTTTTGAAGGTGAACTTATTTCTGCTCTTGAAGACTTGGAATGTGTGAGGAAAGAGAATAAAAGAAAAAAGGCCTTGATTGAAGCTAAGATAAAAGAATGTATAAATCTTGAAAAATAAATCCTTTTACTCAAAAAGGAGTTGGAGAAAGCAATGTCTAGAAATCTGGAAGTTGATATCAGACCTCAAAGAAGATCTCACCATGTAAGAAATGTCACCAAAACCAGGTTCAATCATGCATTTTTGGTTATTGTTTCATCTGTAATAAGTATGGTCATAAGGCTGTAAAATGTAAATCTAAAATGAATAGAAGGAATTTTGTAAGTATAAAATCTCTTCCTTCTTTGGTGAATGTAAATGTGGTATGTCAAATCTACAACAATGTTTGGTATATAGAAAAATATTAAAGAATTGATCTAGAAAAATCAGAAATTCAAAAGGTGGATGTTATAAAGCAAGTCAAGGAAACAAGCAATAAGGTTGAAAACTCAATGGTTGTCCAAAAAAAAATTCATGCTCAAGGACAAATAAATATCTAGGTAATAGATAGTGGTTTCTCAAGTCACATGACTGGTGAAAAAATCAAATTCATAAAGATGGTTAAGTGGAATGATAGATCAATAAATTTTGGAGATAATTCATCAACAAAGATCTGTGGAAAGGGCGCCATAAGTATTGGTGGAAAATCTAGGATAGAAGATGTTCTCTATGTTGAATTCCTCAAGCATGATCTTCTCAATGTAAGTCAAATGTGTAGCAAAGGATACAATATTTTATTTCATGATCAAGGATGTAAAATCAAAAAGCAAAATCCGGTATATTGGTGGCAAAAGGGTTAAGGATTGAAAGCAACATATATAATATAAAGGGTGTCAATGGAAGAAAGTGTCTTCTAGGCCAGAAAAATGAAGGTTAGATGTGGCACAAAAGGATGGGACATATCAAATTTGATAATATTTTGAAGATCAGTTATATACAAGCAGTAAGAGATGTGCCAAAAATTATCAAACCTGTAAGCACTATATTCAAAGAATGTCAAATTAGGAAGAATACAAGAATAAGATTCAAGACCAAGGAGTATTCTACTACAAGACCTTTGGAACTAATTCATACTAATTGTTGTGGACCTACTAAGACTGGGAGTCTTCAAGCTTAAAGATATTTCATGTTACTCATTTATGATTTGTCTAGGATGGCATGGGTTACATTCTTAAAGGAAAAATCGGAGGCTTTTAGTAGGTTTAAGATTTTCAAGTCAATGGTTGAAAATGAAATGAATGCTAGAATCAAGTGTTTAAGATCTGATAGAGGTGGTGAGTTCACTTCAAATGAATTTGAGGAATTCTATGAAGAACATGGAATAAAGAGGCATTTTTCTGCTGCTAGAACTCCTCAACAAAATGGAGTTGTGGAAAGGAAAAATAGAATTGTTCAAGAAATGGCTAGGATAATATTGAGTGAAGCCAAGTTGCCTAATGTATATTGAAAAGAAGCGGTCCATACTACTATTTACATTCTTAACATAGGGAATCTTTCTTGGATATTGAGGAAGATTGTTGAAAGTGCAAATGTCAGAGTTGATGAAGAGTCACATCAAAACACACATGAGCAAGAAGACTGTTGGTTGGATGAATCTTCCTACTCAAAGGAAGAAGAATAAGAATAAATTGTAGAAAAATAAGAAGCATGGGAGACAGTCCCCAAGACTCCTACCAAGTATGTCCAAAAGAATCATTCAAAAGATCAGATAATTGGAGACAATAATGAAGGTGTGCAGACCAAAAGAATATTTACAAGGAAAAATGAACATGTAAATTTCTCTTTTTATCAAGAAGAGAACATAAGACTTTTTCTGATGCTAGCAAAGATGAAGGATGGATTCAAGCAATGGAAGAAAAGATAAATCGGATAGAGAAAAATTAGAATTGGGAATTAGTGCCAAGACTTGCAGACAAAAATGTGATAAGAACAAAATGGGTGTTCAAAAACAAACCAAATGAAGATGGAGAGGTTGTGAGAAGTAAATCAAGGTTGGTGTGCAAAGGTTATTTATGGGTGGAAGGAATTGACTTAAAGGAAACATTTTCTCTGGTGGCAAGAATCAAGGCTATTAGAATGTTTCTTGCCTTTGTTGTTCACAAGAACTTCAAAGTATCAAAAGGATGTGAAATCTACTTTCTTGAATGGTGACTTGGAAGAAGTGTATATAGAGCATCCTGATGGGTTTTAGCTATCAAAGAATCCAAAAATGGTGTGCAAACTCAAGAAGGCTTTGTATGGTCTAAAAAAATCCCCTAAGGCTTGGTATGAAAGGTTGGACAAGTACCTACTCTAGTAGGGCTTCAAGAAAAGTACCAAAGATAGCAACATGTATATCAAAATTGAGGGTGAAAGAATTCTAATTGAAGTGTGTGTTGATGATATTATATTTGGTAGAAATAATGAACTGTGTAATAAGTTTGCTGAAGAGATGAGGAAAGAAATTGAAATGTCTACGATAGGTGAACTGTCTTTCTTTTTTGGACTTCAAATTGTAGAGTCAGATAAGGGTATTTTTATCTCTCAAGAAAAGTATGTCAAGGAGATGCCGAAGAAGTTTGGTATGGAAGATTGCAAACCAGTGAGTACTCCCATGGTAACAGGCTGCCATTTGAGCAAAGATGATGAGTCACCTAAGTCTGATCAAACTTTGTTTAGGTATATGATTGGGGACCTATTGTACTTAACAGCTTCAAGGCCTAATATTATGCAAGTGGTTTGTTTGGTTGCAAGGTTTCAAGCTGATCCAAGAGAAACTCATGTGAAGGTTGTCAAGAGAATTTTTAGGTATTTGAAGAGCACTCTAGAATAGGGACTATGGTATCAAAAATGATGACTTTTCTCTGAGTGCATATACTAATGTTGATTGGGCTAGTAGTGTTGGTCTAGTAAGAAGCGAGACTTAGTGTCCTTATCAATAGTAGAATAAGAGTATATTGTTGTAGCATCTTGCTACACCCAAGTGTTATGGATGAATTAAACTTTGAAGGAAATCAAGGTGATGTATGATGAATCCATTCTGATTCTATGTGATAATACAAGTGCCATCAATATTTCAAAGAATCCAATGATGCATGCTAGAACCAAGTATATATCTATCAAGTATCACTTTTTAAGAGAGGAAGTTGTGGATCAAGAAGTAAGATTGGATTATGTGCCCATAAAGGAAAAATTTGTAGACATCTTTACAAAGGAACTTTCAAAGGTTACATTTGAGTATCTTAGGCAGAAGTTAGGGTTGTTTCCCCTCCTTCTAACTAGATGTATTTTGGTGCATTTGTCTAGGGGGAGAAATTCAAAACATATTTTCATCACTAGATTGATGAAAGCTACCTCTCAGGAGGAGAAGGTAGAATAATTTTTGAGGCTTGTGTAGACAAGGGGAGCTTATATGTTGTTGTACAGTTGAAGACCATTATCCCTTTGTCCTTGATGTCAAAGGGGGATAAATTGCATATCTGGTTAGTGTTGCCATCAATGCAAAGGGGGGAGATTGTTGCAAGTATGTTGTAGGTGTTGTCATTGATTTCGATAGAATGGAGATTGTTACAGGTGTTGTCATTGATTTCAACAAAATGGAGATTGTTGTAGGTGTCATATTTGATGACTTCTAAGTAGTAGTGTTGGAAAGGTTGCATATGATGCAATCAGTGTGTTGATCAAGATTCTTGGTTATGATGTTGGATGTCATGAGATTTCTATACACAATTATTCTATATCTCTTGTTGCTCATGTATAGGTGAATGATGTTTTGAATTTTATTTTCATTGTATCTCATTGTAAAGTATTACATAAGCTATGAAAAAAGCATGAAATTTTATCATGTAGACAATGGCTTAGGAAGTTGTACTAAAAGGATCTGGAGACTGCTCTATATTCCTCTACATTTGAAGATATTGCCTTATAGTTTTGAAGTTTGGTAGATGCAGATGTTCACTATGTATGTTCTTGATTTTAGAGAATACAAGTTATTGCAGATGTTTCCAAAGCTAGCATAGTGAAGATTGTGTTGTTGTAGTCAAGAGGGTTTAGAGAAATGCTTTGTATTTATTTGCAGTCGATGTTGTTGTCTTGCGGTTTGGAGGATGAGTTTAAAATTTCTATATGTTTTCCCCCTTCAAGTTCTAGACGTTGATATGTAATGCAAGTCAATCTTTCAATGCTCTATCTCAAGAGTTGTTTGGGTATGCAAGAGATACTCGTTTTGTGTTTGTTTTCTTGTGCCAACATAATGTTACATGAAGTTATAAAAGGAGGGTATGGATATGTTTTTGAATATAATTTAATTCCTTTAATGTAATCCACATGATGTTATTTGGTCTCTCCAGTACCACTTATGGTCTAGAGTTAATATTTGGTGGGTTAAGTGTTTTCAGTGTTGACTTAGTAGTTTGAGGTGTTTGTGCCATTTTTTGTTGTTTGTACCAACATGGGATTGTGTGCAGATGTAAAATTGGTCATGCTTATCTCTTGGCTTGGACCACATTCAATTTTATTTTCCCATAGATGATTTGGAGCTGACTCATTATGGTCATTGCGTATTTCATGTTTACGCATTTCAGTTTGGCCAAAAATTTGATGCTTGCAGAAGGTGTAAATGAAGGATCAAGTGTGTGATCGAGTGTGACATAGTAGTGTGTTTGTGTGTGTTCAATGTGCTAAAAGTGCTATATGTTTAAAGTAGTGAGCTAAAGGCAAAAAATTGTGTGTGAATGTGTGAAGGATTATTTGAAGTGTGATGAAGGAAGTGAGCTAAAGGCAGAAGTATTTGAATGAAGCGATGAAGGAAGTGAGCCTAATGTAGAGGTGTGTGAATAAATCATTGAAGGAAGTGAGCTGAAGGAAAATGTGTGTGGGTGGAATGTTGAAGACAGTGAGCCAAAGGAAGAAGTGAAGTGTGTGAATGTTGAAGGTAGTGATCCAGAGTCAGCAAAAGTGTTGCAATGGTAGTGGATCACTAGAACTCATCAAGCATTGTATGTTGAGGTTGTAGCCTCTTTTTATAAGTGTTGTATTGATAGGGAGTTGTAAACTTCCTTTGGTTGAAGTCATAAAATTGTATTGTAATTTTTTTTCACTTTTTGTGAGGTTGGATTTGGATAAGGGAAAACTTTAGTGGTGAATCTTCGCCAATTGGTGAATATTTGAAATTGGGACCTCCAAAAATGGCGAATAATACAAGCTAGAAAGGATGTCGAATCGCCAGGTTTTTACAAAAAAATAATTTTGTCTCGATTAATTCGCCAATGCATTATTATATAAACAATGCATCATTGGAACTAATTTGCTAGTAGTTTATATTGTAATTACAAATATTACTTATATTCATCAATAATTTTATATTCCTACAATTAATTTTTGGGAAATATCGCCACTAATAATAATTTACCATTTCATTTTAGGGATATTTTATCCTTGAATAGGTTTTTTATGTATTGCCATCGATTAGCTTTTTAATCGAATGGTTGCAAGTTAATTTTGTGACTTTATTTGTGCATGCCTTTTAAAAAGGTTGTTGAGGCCCGAAATTTGTTTTGGGCCACACGATTAGATTTGATCATATGGCCCAAAACAAATTTCGGGCCTCAAAAAACTTTTTAAAAGGTATGTGCATATAAAGTCACAAAATTAACTTGCAACCATTCAATTAAAAAGCTAATCGATGGTAATAATTTTACTTTACATATTATCTTTTTTTTTAAGTGAGAATTTAAAAAAATGCTTAATCCATGTGTGCTCCAATGCATTTTTGATAGGGAATTTATGCTTGGCCCCTTGACCCCCGCAAGGGGCTCTGCCCCCTTGACCCCCGCAATGGGTGTTGCCCCTTGACCCCACCGATGGTTGTCGCCCCCGGGCCCCTACTTCAATATTAAAAAAATATGGGGGAACTGCGTCTACCAACTATGCAAATTTCTAAAGGAGATATTTTCCATTGTAATTAATCATTTTAGTGATTATTCACTAGGATTCGCCATTGTGATTCTTTTTTTTTACCAATTATTCATTAAGATTCGCCAAGATTTTACAATTTTTTTAATAATGTGCATAAGATTCGCCAAGGAAAATTAATAATTTTTTCAAATAAAAGGAAAGATTCGCCAGGATTTTACACCTTCATTGAGGGGGGGGTTTCTTAAAGTTATCCTTGATTTGGATAGTAGCTCCAAAAATCTTTCTCACCATGGTTTTTCCCTTGTAGGGTTTTCCACATAAATTTGGTGTTATGGTTGTGTGTGTATGCTCTAAATTCTTTATCTGATTAAGGTGGTAATAAGTTCTGACTAATAAAATTGAATTGGATTAATTTGAGGGATATACTAATTCACCCCCCCTCTCAATATATCTGTGAGTTCTAACACCCTACTCATGGTAGTTTAAAAAAAAGGAAATACCTTTAATATAGGATCTAACATCCACTTGTAGCAATCCAAATTTTGTTGCATTGGTCCCAACAAATTTTCATGTAATGTCTACTAAAATCGTATGCTCAAAGGGATTCTCTTTCATACTTTTTGAAACATGTTCTATTTTTTTAGCACCTTCTCTACCAACTAATCTCAACTAATCAATCAACTTCATGGATTTGGCTCTTTATTGACCAACCAACTTTGTATAGCTCTAGCAACCTTTTCCATTTATAGAATATCCCCAATCATACTTTTTCTCTATCTGCTACCTATAATAAGGCTTAAATTTCTACCCAATATTTTCCCATGGCTTTGAAAATCTACCAATTAGGTTTGGAAAAATACATCCACAAACGGCCCTCATTATCTACCAACCTTTTAGCTCTAGCAAAAACTCACAAGCCTCCTTTGCATGGCTCCAACAATTTTCTAACTAGTAGTATGGCTCTATTAATATACCAACCTCATATCTTTCTCTGTCTAAAATAACATATAAATTAGATACACAAAATACCATCCAACCAAGAGGAACAACCTCTATCAATATAGAAACTACCAAATCAATTATGACTCAACCTTGTAACAACCACTCATGACCTAGGGTATGTGAAACACCACTAATAAAATACCTGAGAAATTTGGTTTTCTATTCTCCTATAGAGAATTCTTAGGTGTAGAAGATGGTGAACTTGTTCTATTTCATGTTTCCATTATTTTATTGTAGACTAGTTAATGACTATAGGAAGTTATATGATAAGTTGTAGTGAGTTTCAAATGTTGCAATTTAAAATAGAGGCTTGTTTGATTCTAATATTTCTATGGTTGAAATTGTAGTGTAGGAAAATGCATACCCTTGCATTTTCACACTTGTTTGGGCCCACCTTTCTTTTTTATCTTTATTTATGTCTTAATTGGTCCTATTTTGCATCCACAAGCCTGATGAACTACATCTTTTTATGGTTAATCTTGACAAACTCCAAAGGATAAATGATAATTTAATGATTCTGGTTGAGTGTCCCTAATTTTTGGGTTGGTACTAAGATGCCACCTAAGGCATCTTTTTCCCCCAAAGGTCTTGGGACCTTGATTTCAAGTGTGCCTTAAATGGGCCCCTTTTTAGATTCAGTGCCTCGAGTTTCATGTCTTGGGACTAAGACGCCACCTAGGGTGTCTTAGTCCCCCTTAAGGTATTTTCAAGATTTAATTTCAAATCTTGGTGGGATTTAGCCTCCTTTAATTAATGATTTCATATTTTGTCTTGCTGTGGTGTAATTTCAAGATATTAAGCATGGATAAGTATAAATACAAGGTTCTTTCATTCATTTTCAACTAGGACTTTTATGAGAGCATTCATAGTAGCAAATTTGAGTTCACAAGAGCACTCAAGAGTAATTCATCAAGCATTTGGAGCCATCATCAATATTCAAGCATCATATCAATGATATTCTTGCATCATGTGTGTTCTTGAGCTAACATTTGTGATGTAGGGTTTTGATTCAAGCAAGAAATTCAAGTCAAGATCTATCAAGCATTCATTGGATTCAAGATCTACATTCAAGCTAGCCATCTCACACAAGTTTGTAGACTTAATAACAACACTTTGGTGAGTTGCAACATATCACTTTATTCATTCATTATTTCCCTCCATTATTTCGTTTCAAGGTTTAATTACCAACAAGGGGTTTGACCAAGGAAAACCCCCATTTAATAACAATCAACAAGTTTTTCCTCTCTTGCATGTTTGTATTTGTAGATTTAGGTTGAAGACTTGAAGATAATTTTAAGTGCAAAGTTGCAAAGTTGCATAGAAAAGTTGTCATCTTCATGGAAACTCACCTACAAGCTAGATCTAGAAGTTTTGGGACCTAAGATCTGAGAAGAAGGAAGTGCAGACATTGGACCTCAGAATCACATTCAGAGATTTAAAACATTCCAGATGAGATGAAATCACCACCTAGGGTGTCTTAGTCCTCCCGAGGGTATTTTTTAGATATTCTTTGAGATCTGGTTCTGACATTCGAAGATTTTGCATCTACCCTGAAAAATAGCAACATGACTAAGACAACAATAAGGGTGTCTTAGTCCTCCCTGGCATATTTTGACAACTTCTTTGCATTTTCAAAATCCTCATCATATTTCCAAACTTCCCTGGTACACATACCCTAACTTGTTGTTGCATAATTTCATCATTTTCACTCATCATTTATCTTGCATTACTAGGTTTTATGAGTTGAATGTTGAATTGTCTTTTGCAAGCTTTTGCTTGGTGGTGAACCCCTCAAAGTTTAAAGAACCCCCTCCTAGGTCTTCCCTATTGAGAATTGACTCACCCTTTGGGTTGATATTCAACCCAATTTGGGACCCTAGGACATTATTGAATGACCTAAGGACAAATAGGGGCATAAACCCCCATATTTTATTTATGGTTCAAAAATCAAAATTATTTTTTATTAAGAACTCACAAAAAATATTTTTATGAGTAGATGCTAGCATGTGTATAATAATGTAGGTGCAAATGCTATGTTGTGCATTTAACTTATGTTTTTCTCTTCTACTACAAAGTTTGTGTTTGTCTATAGTACAAGAATACAAGTACATAATTTAGGTATGGATGGTCAACAACCTTTGACCAAGTATGTACACTCACATATAATTATATGTTGTTATTATCCATGTGTGAAAGATATTTTTATATAATGTTTGATATTGTGACATCATGATATGGTCAAGTTTTGGTTTTGTGATTTTTGGTATTCTATGAGATAGTTAGACAATTTAATTTCATGAGAACAACTAAATCTAATTTATTGTACAAATATAATGTCTAATGATGCTTGATGTTGCATGGTGTGTTGTTGCCTAAAGGTGTATAATCTCTAGTTGGAGGTTGTATGTTGTTCTTTGTAGATTGAGATAATCTACAAAAGAGACTTATCATTATTTATACTTCACTTCTTAAATAATACTATCATGACTATCCTTTAGTTAATTTTTTCTTCTATAAATGTTTCCCACTTAAATATTATGTTTTATGTTTATTTTTGGTTTGCATATTATCTCATGTTGTTTCCTTTTTTGCTAAATGAATTAATGTAATAAACATAATTATATTTATATCAAATAATCTTAAGGCATTCCAATGTCCCAAAATATCTATCAACTATAATATATATTAATTTCCTAACATTTGTAATTAGAGTGTGACTACTTGGGTGAAGCCACATCATTTGGTGTTAAATTCATACATGTGAGTGGTGAAATAATTAAGGAAATGTTGGAGTAAAATTAATTTTACTATGTGTATAGTTAGTTTTAATGGGAGCCTCTAAAGGATCTTTTGAGATTACACAACACATGTTGGATTCATGGTGAGCATGTCAAATTTGAAATTAGAAAAAACAATGCTCAAAATTTTGATTTATAGAAGTTTAAGGTAGAAGATCTCCCAGTAGAGAGAGATCAATGAATAACCATATTTTTTAGTGAAACCTATGTGTATGTCTAATGAATGCCAAAATAGATTGGATAAGAAAGATAGTACTATTCACCTATATTTTATATTTTGTAGAAATGAATATGTTAGAAGATCCTTTTACATGGGTAAGTGCAAGATAATGGGTGCACTTTTTGGTCAAAAGTGGAACTATTTTTGCTTAAAATCAAATTTCATCATAGTTTGAGTAAAAATTTGAAGAAATTACACATAGAATACTAACAAGGTCTAGGAATATGAAATTTAGTATTGTGTTTCTAGTTTACAAATATGTAATTTATTCTAGTACTCAAATGATAAAAGTTGGTTTTGAATAGGATGTACAAAAATCACATTTTGAAAGTCTTATGTTTTGAGCCAAAACATGCATGTGTATGACCAACATAATTTTACCGAAATAAAAGAATTTTTTTATTCTTTTTGGGAAAACTGTGTATTATGATGAATTTTGGTCAAGATATATTTTTTAAAAAAAATCTAAATATTGTTTAAATTATTTTTTTATTGGACCTAATTGTTATTTTTGAAAATGCCTTATGTATAGCCAACAGAATTTGAGATAAACTAATCATAAAATAATTATTTTTTTCATTTTTTAAAGAATGATATCTATATTGGTCACATATAATTTTTTTCAAAAAAGTTTAAAAATTAAAATTTAATAAAAATACCAACCTATCATTTCAAGTTTATGAACCACTTTCCTCAAAAATTAATTAATAAATAGAAAAATATGTCCAATCAGTAAAATAATTTACGTATTTGAAAATTAAGCATCATCATCCATAATGGGTTTTAATTTTATCAAAAAATTCTAAAAAAAAGTCATCAACTATATTGCTAAAGTCAACATTTCTCTTGTTGTTTTCATGGTATTGTACTTGTAGGTTCAAGGCTAAGGTTTGGGTTTCCAAGTATAAAATAAAAGCAAAAATGTGGGTATCAAATTTCAAATTTTATGAAATGCATACCCACTCCAAAATACATACCCATTCTAAAATGAACAGGTATATGATATAAATAGAAATAGGTACTCATTTAAAATGAGGACCTATTTCATTTTAAAACACATACCCATTTCTATTTTAAATGGGTACACCTGTTTTTGTTTAAAATGGCTACTCATTTATGTTTAAAATGGGTACCCATTCCATACAGATAGGATTTTAGGTTTGGGAGTCTAATCCTAAATAGGTACTCATTTTTTTATGAAACGGGTACCCGTTTCTATTGAAAACAATTCTACTTGCAACACTTCCACTAAAAATGGACCCATTAGCTTTCACTTACCCACATATTTATTGTCAAAAAATTATAGAAACCTTGTAGGATAATCCTACAATAGTGTTTTCTACTTATTGGACATCCTAAATTTTACCTAAAATAATGTATATTAAATTAATGAAAAATTAAGCCTAAAGAGGTTTTATCTAAGTAGTTTTGATTGAAGGGGATTAGATCAACCCCCCTTCGATAGAACCATCTCAGCTAAAATCAAACCCTCAACAAAGTATCATCCACATCTATCAAAATGGTAACAATAATAATAATTGTTCTTCACCTCTTGGAGGATCACATGAAGTCAATTTGAAATTCCATTTTGTAAATATATAGCCCTTCTATGAATACAACCCTTAGTATTATATTTCCAAAAAATATAATAGGTATTATGTTTTCTTCTATTTATATTTTCTTAAAATTTAATAATTAATGTAGGTCCTTTAAAAATGATGATCTCTATTTAGGATACTAGTAAAAATAACATTGTACACAAATCTTGTAAAAAGTACTACATTTCAAATAGATGTCTTTTTTTGAAATAAGAATAGAAAAAATAGTTTCAATAAATAGGCTAAGTGAAATGTGTAATGACATAAATTGTACCCCCTTCTTGGAGATAGGGAAATTTCTCATTTAATTTGGACCTATTCTAATAGCCTTTTATTAATTACCCCTTTCAGTCATCATCAATAGGCCCCTAAGACCCTTTATTTCGGATCTTGAGGCTTTTTTCAACTAAAACCCGACAAAATCATCAAAAACACTTAAAAAATTTAAAACCCATCCCGAAAATCTAGGGTGGGACTCATACACCACCTCCAGCATATGAGTCCCTCTAGGTGGGACCCATACACCAAGGTTGGCATATAAGTCCCATTTGGGGATTTTTTAGGGTTTGAGTGGGAAAATCACCTTTTTAACTCAAATTTTTGGTTGATGTCAACATTTGAGATCTAAATAATGGTAAATTAGGTGTTAATGCCTATATAAGAAAGCTCCTAAGTCATTATTTCATCTAAGCAATCATTTTCAAGAGCAATTTCAAGATCCAAGCATTCAAGAGTCTTCAATCATTCTTTCACAAGAACATTCAAGTTTCAAAAGAAAGCAAAGTTGAAGTCTTGGAGCAGTATTAAAGTGATTTTTTAGGTCTTAAAGCTCACTTTCATTCAATATCTAGCATTTTGAAGTATGGATCATGGTTTTCTATGGTGAATCATGATGGATTCTAGGTTGGGGAGATGCAATAGCCATCAAGCCAAGCCTAATGAGTTGTTTCCTAAGTGATTCCATCCTCCATTATCACTCTACATCCAACCTAAGGAAGGTACAAGCATTATTAGGGATCATTTGGGGTGATTAGAGATCTCTCAAAGTGAGTCATTCATCTTCATATGTCATTCATTCATCTTAGTCTTGCACGTTAGAATAGGGTTGCATTGCATTTCAGATTTCCTAATCTTAGACACACTTAAGGTTAGGGGTTGCATTCCTATTTACATGCATATTTCATCATTTCTATCATGGTTTAATTACCAAAGTATGGATTTGACCGAGGCAAACTCGCATAAGAAAATTAAGTCTATATTATGTTTTACGGGTCTTTTCGTAGATTCAAATCCAAAAATCAATTTGGTAGAAAAGAGCAAGTGTTGAAGTGAAAATCTGAACTTTGAATTCTCGAAGAAGAAGAATGGTACGGATATTCCTGAAGTGTCGTATGAGTCCCACTACAGGCATTTTTCAATAATTTTGTAGATTCAGATACCCTTTTTCTAGAAACCTGTTCCTATACAGAAACCCTGATCTGGGATTGATTCGCCCAGACTAGCATATGAGTCCTAGTAGGTCAAAAAATTAGGATTTTTAGCATTTCAAAGCTCATTCAAGTATTATTCAAGTTTCCAAGTGCACACATTTCATCCTATAGCTTGTTATTCGATTTTAAATACATTTCTAGGTCATTTAGTGAAAGATTGCATCATATTAGGGTTAAGAATTACATCTTGCATTTCATTTGTCTTTCCAAGTCTTGACTTGGTGGTGAACCCCTCATTAGTTTACAATCATCCCATAGGATAGCCTTATTGCTAGATCTCTTTCTCTTTTGCATTGAGATCTCTAGGGTTATCCTTGAATGAAATAATTGAAAAGTGGGTGTGCTTTATGTCCTAAACCATACGAAAGCACCTATCCTCATTTTCCACCATTTCATTTTGGTGAACCTGTATTTAAAACATCATAATTCTGATTTGGAGTACATCATCATCCTAGATCTTTCTTGCATTAACATTGCATTAGGGTTTGTGTTAGTTAATTGGCATTCTAGGGTTTCCAAATTTTGCATTAGTGAAAGTGCATATAACTTGCATTTTTGCATCTCAAATCATTGAAATTCATACAAAATCTACATTTTCACTTAGATTACAGATCATAAAAGGCATAAAAATTAATTGAAAATTTTTGAAAATTTTGAAAAAAGAAACCCACTATGACTCATACGCCCCTCTGGGTGAATTAGTCCCAGTGTAGATTTTGCATTGCATTTTCTAGAGTTAAATTCCTTGTTTCTAATTTTTTGTATGCTATTAAAAAAAAATGTTTTAGTTTGCATAGCTTCTGTTACATTCAAATCATTATAAATAGTATAATTTACATTCATTGCAATTGTGGATAGAATTAGATTCTTGTATTTTTTATTTTCAGCATTAGTTCATAGCTCAAATAGATTAGATTACATTTGGCATAAAATAGAAAAAAAAAACAAAAAGAAGATCAAACAGATAAACCACTTGGAGAAAGTAAAGTCATTTGACTATGTCAAATCTCTTTTTCCAAGCTAACCTAACCCTCAATCCTTTTAGTAGTGATGACTTTGACATGTTAGATGAAGCCCTTGAGGATTCCATCCCACAGAGTTCATCCACTAAGGCTTGTTATGACAAACCAAAACCAAGAGACATTAATGTGATTCAACCTCAACTTATCCTTTACCCACCTTCACACAAACCTCAAACTCAAAACAAACCTGTTTACACTCTTGAACCATCTAAGAATATTTTGTTGCACCAATCAATTCATAATAAAATTTCGCATACATATAACACTAGAAATAATCAACAACCAAAACAAACAACTTCAAGATCCTTACCTTTACCTAGCTTCATCTTGCCTAGTTCCCCTCGTTTGCCTTCAAATAGTGGAAAGGAGTATGATCTTGTTGAACAACTTAAGAATACTCTTGCAAAAATATCCCTATGGGATTTAATTCAAAACTCACCTAATTATCGCACTATGCTTCAAACAACCTTACAACAAGATGTGATATCCCCTAATACAAATACAAGTGATGTGGAAGCTCTAATTAAAGGAATGAATATAGTTAATGTAGACATTACCTTTCACCAACATGAGCTCCCTCCCTTGGATATAAGAAAGAAACATGACGCCTTCATGATAATAGCCAAATTCAATAGAACGGGAATAAAAAGAACCCTTATCGATAATGGCTCGACCCATAATGTGTGTAGTGTGGATATTTTAGATAGACTGGGCATAGACAAATCAAAAATTGAACCTGGTTCCTTATCAATTCGAGGATTTGAAAATGTAGGAAAGAAACTGCTCAATGTGATTACTTTACCTATTACAGTTGGAAAATCTACCTTACAAACTCCTATTCATGCTATGCCTTATGACCTTTCATACAATCTACTATTAGGAAGACCTTGGATTCATGAGATGCATGGGGTGCCTTCAACTCTCCATTGTATCATGGAATATGTCTATAACAACAAGGTATACCAAGTTGAAATAGCTCCCAAGCCTGAAAGTTGCTTACAAGTTGAAAAAGTAATGGCGAGTCCTCTCAGCACATTAATTCCAACATCAAACATAGAACCTAAGAAAGAGGCAAAATAAGAGATGGAAAAATTATCAAAATTATTGGATGATGATTGAGGTTCTTTAGAATTCACACCCTCGTTTATGGGAGAGTACATAATCACAAGTAAAGAAGATGACAAGCCAAAAAACCAATGGTAATGTCAATGCAAAATTTAGAAGAAAAATCACAAGCATCTACCTCATCTACTCTAGAAGAAGACACAAGTTATACAACAAAATTTGATGAGATAGATTATCAACAACCACCAAAGCCACAAGAAATGGAAAGACTTTTTGGAATAGGTTATGAACTTATGAAACAACTTGGTTATAGTGGAAAAGGATGTTGCAAGAAAGAACAAGGTATTTGTGTTCCTATAGAACCTAATACACAAGAAACAAAAAATGGTTTGGGGTATTACCCTTCTAAGATTACACAAGCAACAAAGAGACCGTCACTAAATATCAACACCATCATGTATAATCCTAAAACAACTCTCACCTTGAAGCATCCAAAATTAATTGATACAACTTGTGTAGAATCATTGGAGTTTTTTGAAGATGATGAAGCCTTGAAAGAAATGCTAGGAGTGTATGATAAAACATTTACTCCACCTAAATATAAATGGCTTACATGTGTTATGAATAGTACCAAGCAAAAATAAGGAGAAGAGGAAAGTAGTGAAGTTGACATAAACAAAGAAGAATACAACCCTGAGTTCCAAAACAAAATGCACTCCCTTTAGGAGATACCCTGGACATACAAATGGATGTTAACAATGAAGAATATTTGATTAAGATAGGAAAGTTCCTTAATGATGAAGAACAAGAGGACCATGCAACTTTACTCCATGAATTTCCTGAGCTTTTCTCTTGGACTTATTTGGATATGTCAAGAATCAATCCCAAGATTGTAACACACAATATAGTCCTCACTAAAAATGTTAAACCTGTTAGACAAAAGATTCAAAAAATGAACCCTAAGATAGCCTTATTAGTTAAGATTGAGATTGAAAAGCTCCTTGAAGCTAGTTTTATAAGACCTATAGATTATTCTCCTTGGATCTCAAACATTGTCCTAGTCAAAACTGGACAATCATATTAGGATGTGTACAAACTTTCTTGATTTAAATAAAGCATCTTTAAAAGATGACTTTTCCCTTCCTAATATTGACATGATAGTAGATTTGACTGAGACATGCTTTGTTGTCATTCATGGATGGATTTTTTGGATATAATCAAATCTTTATCAACCCTTAAGACCAATATAAAATAGAATTTACAACAGCATGGGGAACATTTTTTTAGGTAATGATTCCTTTTGGATTGAAGAATGTGGGTGCAACATATCAATGGGCTATGAATATTTCACGGTTACATACATAAGATTTTGGAAGACTATGTTGATGATATTCTAGCCAAATATTTAAGAAGACAAGAAAATGTGAATGTCCTTCAGAAAATATTTGAGTGAATCCAAAAATGCAACATGAGATTGAATCTAGAAAAGTGTGTCATTGGTATAGATAGTGGAAAACTTCTAGGTTTTATCGTATCTCACAAAGGCATTGAGGTGGACACAAAAAAAATTGATGTTATAGTTAACATGCCACCTCTAAGAGCTTAAGTAATTAAAATATTCAATGATTCACAATTAATCATTAAACAAATAAATGAAACATATCAAGCGAAGCATGAAAAATTATCAAAATACAAAGATCTCACAATGACTTTATTGGAGAAGCTTGATTTGTTTACCATTGATGGCACCCCATGGAAAGAAAATAGACACATAGATGAAATGGTAAGCATAGCTTCTCTAATATCCCCTAAGGATCCCTCAAAATATTTCACATTTATCGTCCACACAATTATGAAACCATCGATTGAGTATAAAATAGATGAGATATTAGCAATCACCATAGAAATTTTTAGCAAATGGTATGCACTGATATTTGATTATCCAAAAACCAATACCTTTCCTAAGCCCACAACTAAGAATACTAGAAAATACCTTAGGTAACTTGCATCTAAGTATATAATTCTTTCTCAAGTATTGTATCGAAGTTCCTTTGATGGTCTCTTGCTTAGATTCCTTAAACACTCTGAAATCCCTACAACACTTGAGAAAGCTCATTTGGGTGCTTGTGGAGGAAATTTTGGAGGAAGATCATTAGTGAAAAAGTTAATTCTTATAGGATATTACTAGAGAAACAAGGAACAAGACTGCTTTGCATATGTTAAGAAATATCACAAGTGTCAAGAACATAGCAAGCTGATTCACACTCTTGCTTTTGAGCTTCATGCACAAGTCCCTATTCGACCTTTTTCAGTGTGAGGTCTAGAAATCATTGGAAAAATTTCACCTCCTTCCTCCGCTGGACATACATTCATAATCAGTGCGACAAATTATTTCACGAAGTGGGTAGAAGCAATTCCCCTTTGTTCAACAATAGTTGATTTGATATGTTGTTTCATATTGGAACACATTATTGCTCACTTCGGACTCCCTTCTGCTTTAGTTTTAGACAATGGGACACCATTTAAGAATAAGGATGTGAAGTTCTTAGAAAAATTTAACATACAACATCGCTTTTTGACACCTTACTACCCACAATCTAATGGTTAATTTGAATCAACTAATAGAACCCTCGAGAAAATCCTAAGGAAAACAGTAAGTAAATACAATAAAGATTGGCATACGTAGCTAACATATGCATTATGGGCCTATCGTATGAATGTTAGAGCATCAATTAGACATACCCCTATAACCTCATCTATGGAACCAAGGTGATAATACCCTTGGAGTTAGAAATCCCCTCATTAAGAATAGCTCTTCAAGGGGTTATTGATGATAATACTTATAAGGAACAACGGTTGCATCAACTTGAAATTCTCAACAAACAACACATCAACACTCTAGAGCATCTTCAGGCTTATTGTAAAAGAATGCATTGTAGTTACAATTATAATGTAATACCTCATTCCTTTAAAAAAAGGCCATTTGGTGTTATGTGAGAATCAGCATAATTTCAATGATGACCCAATGGAAAAGGAAATTTCAGCCCTAATTGGTTAGGCCCTTATATAATCGATGGAAATTATGGATCTAGGGCTTATACGGTAACAAAAATGGATGGTACACCTCTTAAAGAACCTATTAATGTCATGCACTTTCGCTGGTATTATGTCTAAACTTCTTGAATAGTGTGAATTTTAAAGTAGTGGTGTTAGAGTTAGTAGATGACAGTCTATGTGCTCTCACATTGCTTTGTTCTTGACAAATAATTATTTGTGTGTCTTGGATGCTAAAGTGATTATTTAATATGATTACTTTAGGTTTCATGTTATTCAAGTTCATCTTGTATGATGTGTTAGATTAGATCCTTATATACATTTAATGTTCTTTAATTAGATCATAGATGCATTCAATTTGACATAACATACTTAATCAAAATGTTGCATCTAAGAGAAACTTTAACAAGTTTTAATTAGATCACATATAAGTTAAATCATGGAGATATTTATTAAATATTCTTACACAAGTTATTTGATAAGTCACATTTCCATTTAACATCAAAACACATAAACATAAATAACAAAACATCAAATGATTATATATATGTATATCAAAGTTGTGTACATTTCACCAATATATGCAATGCTAATGAGGTATGTGACTGCTAGATCCCTCTCGATCTGATGCTCGCATCTTTTTGGAGTTTGTCTATTGTGAGATGATGGTATGTGATCATTCTTGTGAGCCACCAAGTACATTCAGAGCATACTATAAACCCTGTACCTGTCCAAGGGCCTCCTGACAATCCTCTGCTAGATAATCTATCGTTGCCTGTAGTCTGGCTACCTTTGACTAAATTCTCTCAACCTCTGTTGGGGCTTGAGATGACTGAGCATCCTGAGTAGCCTCAGCTTGGTGGGCGCGCCTCCTAAAACTCTCATATGTTTCACATAGTCTAACATATGGCTCGAACAACTCTAGATCCTACTCCACGATGTGTGGGGGCACATAGTTTGTATCAATAGCCTCCTCGTAGATTACTGGGGGAACTATCTCGACAGCCACCTGGCGATAGAGATCATGAAGGTCTCTCACAACTCCTACAAGATAGAAATCATAAATCTAATTAGTACACATCATGATATATATATAGACATAAAATTAAAGCATGAACATAAGCATAAAGCATAATAGTAAATAAAATATCATCACCTAGCTCTTTGGATGGTTGTATAAAGATAGCCTCATCATGTGTAGGAGACATGGAGGATGTTCTATCTTCTCCATGACTATAGGTGTTGGTGCCTATTATAGCTATTAACCGTGATCTAGTCACATGAGTAGGAGTTGGCTCTCCCCACTCGTGGCCCACTAGATCCTCATATGTTGTCTCATCACCATCACTCATAAGCTACTCCTCCTCCTTGTCCTCCTCCTCATCCCCCTCCTCCAAGCCATCATAGTCAGGATATGCAACCTCATCATACTCCTCATCTATCACATATGTGAATATTTTTGCAACCCTAAAGCGTGTCTCCTCAGTTCTATCCTCCTCCTTATCTATCTGATCTGGGAGAGGCCCTACATCACCTATTGGCTCATCCATCTAGCATATAGGATCCAACCGTGATACTACCCACCACTCCTCATAGGCATCTATTTTATTGATGTCATCAGCTTCAGAGACTGGAGGTATATCATGATCCTTGTAATTAGTCACTTTAGATGACATCATTGGCGATGAATCGTCTAGTGTCGCCAGGCCTCCAAGCACTCTGTACTAACCTCCTAAAAAAGGAACATGCCATGGGTGGTACCTAGACCTGTCCAAAGTGTCACATGACACAATCATGGTAGAAAGGTCATACTATGTAATTGTGTCTTCCTATTATAAATTTGTCCATATGTAATCTCCTCAGCTGACAAGTCTCATCTGGCCACTGTGGTATAAGTTGGTAAGGTCTCCATATGATCTCCTCCTCATCCAGTCGATTGAATCGGACTCTCCAAAAATTTAAATCCTCATACTACCATAGCCGCCTCAGTGGATAACTAAATGTGCGAGGGTACCCTAATGCTAATGTACATGGAAATCCTATTGGCTTGGTGCATGTGATATGCTCTAGGCACCACACCTGCAGTAGTGTACAGTACACCATATTGTCCACCCCATGAAATGAAAATCACCCTAGATCATAGTATAAGTGTGCAAGGATGTTGCACCCCTAAGCATATACGGTCCTTTTCTCGTCCATCCCTTGTATCATATATACTACTCCTCCCTCTAAATGTGCTCCCCGGCTATTAGGGATGAGTATTATTGCCATAGTCAACATCATAATCCATGCAACAAGTGGAGCTCATGAATATAGTAGCATGGCTAGATCAATCCACGGGCTCATGATGCTATCATGAATCAAACCTCCAAGACAATACTGTATATCATATTTCATCTCATCAAATGATCTATCCACAATAAAATACACCCTCTCACCCTGAATTGAAACTCAAAGTATGTGATGGATGTCCTCTAACATGATCGTGATCTTTTCTGTCAGGAGATGAAACATGCATATGTCTACATTCCACCACTCTGCCAAATCCATCACCATAGCATCATGGTACCTTATTGGGGGCATGAGGTACACCTTGTATAATCCATTCATCTATAAAATATGTGTCTCCTCCTCTGATAGAGTCGGGGCTAGGTCTCAGAGATGATAGATTTGTCTATCGCTAAGACGTTGTCGCGACCATGGTGGAATCTAACAAAAAATAAAAAAATATGTCCTATAAGAATTCTACAATCTTAAATCTATACATCAACAATCAAAAAAATTGCACTAAAGTTGTTCTAGTGTACTCTTCTAAGGGTCCTAGACACTTTAGACCCCTTTTGGGACACTTCACGAAGAAACGGGACACTTTGCGGCAAAAAGGGACACTTCGTGACAAAAAGGGACACTTCATGACAAAAAGGGACACTTTGTGACATAAAACACTTCGTGACAAAAAGGGACACTTTGCGACAAAAAGGGGCACTCTACGAAAAAAAGAGATGCTTTGCAAACTTTTCTTCCAAGGTCCTAAATCAACCTAGAAATGCATACAAATCATAAACTAAATGTGTAAAGACAAAAATAAGGCATAAAAATCACCTCACCTGATAATGATGCTCGTCACAGGCTACCTGATCTCGTAGGACATCCAATCTCAGGGGCTCGTAATCTCGTCAGCTCAAAATATTCAATCACTCTTCACCAAAGTCAAGCTACAAGAAGGTAAATGACAAAATAGTTAGAAAATTACTTCACGTTTTACTCTTACATAAGTTAAAATTAGGGTTTTACTATATTAGGGTTAAAAAGTGCCTTTCATTCAAATTAAAATAATGGGAGCTAGAGAGCTCTATTTTCAACGTTGTTTGTTGCATTGGAATCATAATTCTTCTCTTGTTCTCATCAAATGTCTATCATTATGTGATATGGTTCTTGGAAATACCCTATGGTATAACTTACCTTACTCGATGCAGTTAGACTCCTACCTTGATTCCACCTCTGTAAAGCAAGTGGAATCAAGGGGGGCAGACATCTACCCTCGAATTTGATTTCTATAAGAAGTTAGATAAGAGGATTTTTGGACAACTAATGAATTCGTGTTGCAAGATGTGGTTCCTAACATTATGGTTTTGTAGATAGCTATAGGGCTTCATTCTCCCATGTTATGAATAAATCCATATGAGTATCCTTTTATGAAATGAAGTGTATTGTTCAGAGTCCTTTAGCTTGCATATGCACATAGAGTCATATAGGCGCTAAAGTGGGGGTTATATATAATGATGGAAATTGTACCCCCTTCTTGGAGATAGGGAAATTTCTCATTTAATCTAGACCTATTCTAGTACCCTTGCATTAATTACCCCTTTCAGTCATCATTAATAGTCCTCTAAGACCCTTTATTTCGGATCTCAAGGCTTATTTTAGCTAAAAACTTGACAAAATCATCAAAAACATTTAAAATTTTAACAACCCACCCCGAAAAGCTAGGGTGGGACTCATACGCCACCTAGGGCATATGAATCCCACTAAGTGGGACCCATACTCCAAGGGTGGTGTATGAGTCCCATTTGGGGCTTTTTTAGGGTTTGAGCGGTAAAATCACCTTTTTATTTCAAATTTTTGGTTGATGTTGGCCTTTGAGATCTAAATAACAACAAATTAGGTGTTAATTCCTATATAAGAAAGCTCTTAAGTCATTATTTCATCTAAGCAAGCATTTTCAAGAGAAAGTTCAAGATCCAAGCATTCTTTCACAAGAGCATTCAAGTTTCAAAAGAAAGAAAAGTTGAAGTCTTGGTGCAACATTAAAGTGTTTTTGTAGGTCTTCAATCTCATTTTTATTCAATATCTAGAATTTTCAAGGGTGAATCATGGTTGTCTATGGTGAATCATGATGGATTCTAGGTTGGGGAGATGCAACTAGCCATCAAGCCAAGCTTAATGACTTGTTTCCTAAGTGATTCCATCCTCCATTATCACTCTACATTTAGCTTAAGGAAGGTACAAACATTATTAGGGCTCATTTTGGATGATTAGAGATCTCACAAAGTGAATCATTCATCTTCATATGTCATTCATGCATCTTATTCTTGCACATTAGAATAGGGTTGCATTGCATTCCATATTTCCTAATCTTAGACACACTTAAGGTTAGGGTTTACATTCCTATTTAAATGCACATTTCATTGTTTCTATCAAGGTTTAATTACCAAACTAGGGGTTTGACCAAGGCAGCAAACTCCCATAAGCAAATCAAGTCTATATTCTATTTTGCAAGTCTTTTCGTAGATTCAGATCCAGAAATCAATTTGGGAGAAAAAAGAAGGTGTTGAAGTGTAGATCTAAACTTTGAATTCCTAAAAAAGTGGAATGGGATTGATATGAAAAAAGTGGAATATGAGTCCCACTATAGGCATTTTTCAAGATTTTTGTAGATTCAGATACCCTTTTACAAAAACCTGTTCTTATACAGAAACCCTGATCTGGGGCTGATTTGCCCAGACTGGTGTATGATTCCCAATGGGTCAAAATTTTAGGATTTTTAGCATTTCAGAGCTCATTCAAGTCTGCTTTAGGTTTCCAAGTGCACACATTTCATCCTACAACTTGTTATTTTGTTTTACATACATTTCTAGGTCATTTAGCATAAGATTGCATCATACTAGGGTTAAGCCTTACATCTTGCATTGCATTTGTCTTTCCAAGTCTTGACTTGGTGGTGAACCGCTCATTAGTTTACAGTTAGCCAATAGGACAACCCTGTTGCTAGATCTCTTTCTCTTTTGCATTGAGATCTCTAGGGTTATCCTTGAATGAAATAATTGGAAAGTGGTTGTGCTCTATGTCCAAAACCATACGAAAGCACCTATCCCCACTTTTTTCCATTTCAAAATGTACTACAAAATAAGCCTTTATGGTCCTTGATGTCTTTGTATTCATGATTTCTTGATATCAATATAGTTTTTACCCTCTTTTTTAAAAAAAATGTACTACAAAATAATATAGGTTTGAAATTTTTGTTAGTACTAATTTAAAAATTAGTAATAAATAAAATATTTAATTAAAAATTATCAAAAAATATCTATGCACTAGACATTGGAGTTAGTGTTCCAATTCTAAGAAATCGTAAAAAAAAAATAGTTGTAATTAAAGTTATATGATATGGAATAATGCCACTCAATGAAAAAAAATAGGAAAATAAAAGATTAATTTTTTTTTAAGAATTAAAATTACATCTTGAATCTAAATGTAAAATACTACAACTCATTAGTCTACATCATCCTAAAATTATTGACTATGTATTCCCTATAATTGACACAAATTGAAAAATGCTAAAAATATGCCCCTGCTTGTTCTCTTTCAAATCCTCCTTTTGCAAGCCCTCTTCACAAATTGTAATGACCTCATTTTGAGGATTGGGATCTATTTTTAAAAAATTAGCCTTGGGTAAATCCAAGAGAAGAGGAGAGTTTTTTCTCTTCTCCAGAGTCACTTTCACAAGCTCAAACACAAAGGGACCTTTACCAGTAATTTTTTGAGTCATGGGGGTAGAACAGTTCGAAACATTATCAACAAGGGAAGGACTCTTTGTAGGAATTAACACCCTTCTAGCGGCAACAATGGGGAGCAGGCAAGGATTTAGATTCTCAGTAAGGATTTCATCCATAGGGGGTTCCTCATTGTCACTATCATTGTGATTTTGATTGTCAATTCTAGCCGCAAGAGGGTTACCATGAGGTTTTAGTGCCAGCACATGCTTATATAGAGCAAGCTTCAATCCTGATGTAGGGGAGGGTTAGCACCTTTCTCTATATTCATTTGCAAGGAAGACAATAAGTAGAATGGAAAATTAATTCTTTCACCATGCCTAATTTGATTTAGCAAAGGGAAATCATGCGCATGTATAGACATGTATCTCCCTTCCAACATAAAATATCTCATGATAAACAAACTTACCAAGGCATAGGGAGGCGAAATATCTAACCTAGAATGCCCATTTTGGAAGAATTTAAAATTTCCCTCCTCATGCAGAAACTTGTCCACAAACATCTAGTAGTCAGCCCCACTCTTCCTAGCCACCTTTAAATGTTGATTATGTAATCGAGTAGCTTTTGTGATAAACCTCATCGTCACTTCAAACTTGAAAACACCTATAGCAACATTTCCCTTTCTCCATGAATTGGTGAACTTGGTAGCTAGGCTCTCATTATAGCCCTTCATTGACTCAAAGAAAGGAGCCATGCCCACATTATCAAATAATCTCCACAAGTGCATATTCTGCTTGAGCGTCTGGCGATTTGGAGGCTCAATGCACTTCCTTGGCCGACCCATCTTAGCACTCTACAATTTTTTTTACTACTATGATCTACTCCTCATAACCACCCACTTCTTCAGCTCTCTACCAATCTTGTAGTAAAAAAAAATTCTCAAAGTTTCAGAATAAGCTTGTAAAAACTGAGCAATCAAAAATGTTCTTTTAGGGAAAGCCAACGACACAATTTGTAACATCCCCAAAACTGGGTAAACAAAATTTTTCTAACATTTCATTCCAGACATATAAAAGTAACAAGTAACAAAGACATTGCAATAAAATTCTTCCTTTCTTTATTGATAATACATACAAGTTACAATATATATTTCCACATGAAATCCATTTTCATTGTAAATATAAATCAGAGTACAAAAGTAAAACAAATTACATACATAGCTTGTAAGCTTTTGCACAAATAGTAGTAAGACGGTCCAGGTTCCCTTCCTTTCAAATCTTGGTGTATCCGTCGCCTGCGGTGGAGGAGAAACATCACTTAGGCACTTTTCTACCAACCACGGACTGTTAATGCGGTCCCCCGCACATCTATCATTTGATAGATGGCCCTCCCTTCAAATGAAGAGATTGGTAAAGTAACCGGCTGGGACAACCCAACTGAGCATAGTGATGTGTCCTATACATCTAGAACTTGCTATTTCACAATCCCAATCTAGCATGATGGATCACAATGAACTGACAGTGTAGTCTTGACTATCTCACATCTAAGTGGATGTCGTACCTTCCACTACTTTGGCCAAAGTATTCTCATTCAGTACTTCAAATGAAGGTCATCTATCATATACACTACTCAGGGCCGATTTGACTTAAGGCTATCTTACACTACGCATAGGTTTTAGTCCTTCACTGGATAGTCAATCATCCCAGACTATATTACCTCAATTACTTTAAACAAGGAATGGAGTACAATCAATAAGGGGTCCCTCTGGTACTTCCTAACATGGAAATCTTTATCCATGGAGTACATAGCTTTCTCTGGTTAACCTATTTAACTCTAAAGCTTTAGACTACCTTGGTACTGAATCCACCCTTGTCCTAGTATTAAATAACTAGTCCCTTTCCTTTATTTAAGGAGTTCAAGCAGTATTCAAGTGATACAAAACATAAGGTACTTTTACTAAGAAGTAATCAAACATTTCCCTTTTTATGTTATTCCTTTTCAAATTCTCCTATGAATTCAAACTAATTCATTTCAACAAGCTTTTAAGCTATTTTCAATTCAACAAGCTCTTAAGCTATTTCTTAATTCAACAAGCCTTTTCTAATGAAACTTAAGCTATTCCCCAATTCAGCAAGCTCTTAAGCTATTTCTTAATTCATTAAGCCTTTTCTATTGAAATTAAGCTATTCCCCAATTCAGCAATTCCATAGAAACATAGAGGCTTCCTAATGATTTTCCTTTCATACTACAACATAATGCAAGCACAATCAAGCAAACTAGTAACTCATTTTTAAATCAATGACATAAGTTCTACAAAGATATTTCTCATGCCTGATTTTCTTTTGTGAAATGAGCTCGATTGGTAGCTTCAGTTCTTGCTCCACCGTCCTTTTCAGCCTTTGCCAGCTACTTCTCTCAGCTTGAACAAATTCTACTCTTAGGTAAATGCAATTTGGTATGAGGAAATGTTGCTCTCAGCAATACAGTCTCAAATTGTAAATGGCTTTCACAAAATGGTAAATGGCTCTCACAATCTAATTAGTAATGTTGGATTGCAGCTTACTGTAAATGCAACAGCAGTGATGGTGGATAAACTCTTACAGAATTCAACACCAAAGTGGAAATTTAACACATAGAAAATACCACAGCATGAAATTTGTAATTCCAATGCAAGGGAGAGTGAGTGAATGAGTGATTTCTAACAATGAGAGTGAACCTATTTATAGGTTTCGAATTCTCATGTTTACTACTTTGTAGGCATGAGAATTCGACACCTCTTCCTTTGAAAATGTCAAAATGTGCAGTGGCAACCAAATAACTAGACACACAGCAAAAATGAGTGATGATTCAACATATTTTCCAAGAATGTTTCAACTTATCACTTGTGAATTTCGTGAAGCAACCACGTACAGGTTTAAACATTAATCATGCCCTCAAAAATGGCGGACTGAAGAACAAATGGCGTTTTAAGTTGCTGTTTGAAAATGTCAAGGGTTACACACAGTCGTTTTTATCTTCCTTTCACCCACGCGTCCACAATGGTGGCGTTTTTAAGCACCTGCGACCAATTCCATCATGTGCGAACTGGCGCGGGACTTCATATGCTGCCATTTCCCATTATTCTCAGCTCAGATAGTCACGCGATTTCTTCACGAGAAGAAATTCGCGATTTTCAATTATTTGTTTTGAGTCTTTCAAAAGTCTAAAGTTCAACATTACATTTCCTTCATTAATTTTTATGAATTTTCAATGGTCTTAGTAAATTTCAAAATTCCTTTCCTTTCAATACTTTCAACGTATTTTCCAAAGTTTGAATATTTTGAAATTCCTTTGAATAGTAATGCAAAATAATTACCAAAGACTATATAAGTCTTTAATGCCATTATTTCCAAAGGTAAATAAATTTCAAAATACCTTTATATGGTAAATGCAAAATAATTACCAAAGATTATAAGTCTATTTCAAATCTTTCCAAAGGTTTAGTCATTTTAATATTCACATTAAAATGTTATTAATACATTTTGTATTATATTCAATATAACATTATTATAGTTTTTAATTTACCTTTATTTAAATATATAAATATATCTATATAATATTCGAATATTACATTAGATATATTAATATATTATATTATCGGTAAAACTATAATAATATCAATATTAAATATATTAATAAACTTACCCAGTTTACACTTTAATATATCTATACATGTTTACTTTCAAATCTCCAATTACGTGTATTATAGGCTAGTCAGAGCACCTTTAATAGATGTAATTGCACAAACACGTATATATACATTTAATAGTAAATTCCAGGCATCAGTAACTTATCAGTTCACATTCAAGGTTCACAGAACAATAAGTCAGTCAATCAAGGAACACCACTCATAAAGCATAAAGAAGTAATCAAAAACTCCTAAGCCTAAGGATGACTTATCATGACAACTTAATCTGACTCAGTTCCCAAAACTCTCAGTGAAGTGTGTGTATGCTCATACGATCAACTTTACCGGTTACTCGACCAAGCCCCTCTCCCGAGTGATGTCTCCCCTTTGCCTGGAGGAATAGTTCCTATTCCTGCATCCACAGACATACAATCTTGGCAATTACTTGTTCATAACATCAACAGTATACAAAACGTCTAAGTTAGAATATTCTCAATTCAATACTTTGCATGCAACATAACATCAATAGAATTACCAACCAAATGAGACAGTCATTTAAATAGAGAACATTCATTTTGATAACAAAACACGTTTTATTCATATCAAAGATTCACACAATACACTCATTTACCCTATGCAATAGTAGCTATACAATCGGGGTGTAACACAATTCCTAGAGCCACAATATCATAATTATTAATGCAAGTGATTAACTTCACATTAATAATATTACCTTGCAAATATTCAAAAATATGGGGAGAGTTGACATTAGGCATATCAACTCATTTGGATTTGACATCCCTTCACAATTTGAAAATCTCCATGTGGGTCTTGATCACCTCGAGAAGGAGATAATGATTAATTTTACCTCCAAAGAGGATCAACAAACTCAACACCGTACCAATACTATCATCATTAAAATACATTCCTTTAAAAACACTTGGTCTCCCATACTTCCCTCTCCACTTCCACGCATCATCTTTATAAATTATAATCATATTTAAATTTTTCATTTAGAATCATGTCCCTTAAAGACCTCAACAAGTTATTATTAACCTAACGGGTCCACCCCATACACCTTAGTGCTTCGTTGGAAGCACAATCAGCATATTTATTCCCTTCTCTGTAAATATGTTGCACCTTGCAGCTGGTAAAATAACTCTTGAGGGATAGACACTTTTCAATAATATTTTCATCTCCCACAGGGGTGTAGTCACTCTATTTAATATATCCACTATTAACTTTGAATATCCTTCTAGAATGATATTTTTAAAGCTATACTCCTTAAGAGTCTTTAAGCCCCCTAAAGCATCCATAGCCTCAGCTTTGTTATTGGAACAAACACCCAAGTTAACACCGAAGCTCACTATACACTCTCCTTTGTGGTTTCTAAGCAATCCCCCTACCCCTGCTATACCCGGGTTGCCTTTAGAGAACCCATCAAAGTTACACTTGATCTAATATTTCTGAGGAGGGGTCCACACTATAGACTTTCTATTTAACATCTTGGTCCAATTTAGGATAGGAAGATCCTTGCTAATACCCCAAGTCTGCTTTATTCTCATCTCTTTGTGACTCGACCAAACTTTGGAGAAATTGCATCTTCCAACCTCCATATTTTCCTTAATCAGAGTTTTTATTATCATACAAACTTCATGGTTGGTTCTCTCCACTTCCTTCAAAATCCTGTTATTCCTTTCCTTCCATATTCCCCACATAACAAAGGGTGGAACTTGGTTCCAGAGATCAACAACTTTATGGGAAAAGGGGCGATTTGACCAACTTTTTATAAACAACTTAATAGATTTAGGAAACACCCATTTAGTGAACAACAACGGTAGGAAGAAGGACCAAACCTCTTTGGAGAACTACAAGTGATAGAAGGTGTGCATTATTGACTCTTCATCCTGCTTGCAAAGAGAGCATTTGTTAACCAACTGGAACCCCCTTCTAACTAGATTGTCAATGGTCATAATTTTTCCATTGAGGCAGCCCACCAGAAGCAACTAATTATAGGAACCAAATTTTTCAACCACACTTTTTACCAATGATGATCTTTGATGTCTATCAAGGGCTTGACCAGTTCCTCATAGGCCCGTTTAATAGAGAAATGGCCAGAAGGGTTGCTCTTCCAAACCCATTCATCTTCCCTTTCACTGTCAAACCACTTCACCTCCCCAGTTAGATAGTGAACACTTAGTAGGGTTGGATCCCAGTTGATGTGTCTTTGGTCTCTTAAATTATTCCTCCCTAATAGCATATTAAACTCCTTCCAATCAAGTTCATCCATATCCCAATTGACATAGTCAGAAAACTTTTTGCCACATATCCTGGTAAGGCTTTGTTTGAGGGGATTTAATCCATCAATAAAGGAAAAAGTAGAAGTCTCAATCCAAGGGTCCTTCCAAAATTCAATATTTTTACCATTCCTAATTCTCTTTCTAACTCCCAATTTCAGCACATTTTTTATTTTAACAAGGTGATTCCATAAAACGGAACCACTAGGCAAGTCAGTCATGGAGATGAAATAGCCAGGGTTCTTGTTCTTCAAGTACTTGGCTTGGAAAATATTTACCCAGTCTTTAGACCCTTCCAGGAGGTTCCAACCAACTTTATTGGTTAAGGATTTGTTAAGCAAATTGATTCTCCTTATCCCCAAACCACCAACACTTTTTGGTGTGCACACTTTTTCCCAACTAACCAAAGACGGACTATTTTTTTCTTTTGTTCCAGACCATAGGAATATTCTTTGAGCCTATTCTATTTTTTTCCCCTATAAAGGTTGGAATTTTGAAGAGAGATAAGTAGTAAATAGGAATATTCTATAAGGAGTCTTTCAACAGTTGGATCTTTCCAGCCAAGATTAGAAGCTTCCCCTTCCAACCAGACAACTTTTTTTGAACTCTCTCAATCAGCTAATTCCAGTAATTATTTTCCAACTTCTTGGAAATCAAAGGTAACCCAAGGTAGGCTGTAGATAGGATTGCTTCTTGACATCCCAATATTCTCACCACTCTTTCCTTGACCATTTGGTCAGTATTAAAAAATTATATCTTACTTTTTTCATAGTTGATAAACTAGCTAAAAATAACAACATAATCATTTAGAACCTATTTCCAAAGCCCCACTTCCCCCACTGAGGCTTCCCCAAATAATAGAGTATCATCAATAAATTTTTGGTGGGATTCTGGAAAAAGAGAGGACGCAACTTTAACACCTTTTAGGGCTTTAGAGTCCACCAAATTTTGAAAATTTCTTCCAAGAACCTCAGCAACAATTATGAAAAGGTAGGGTGAGAGGGGGTCACCTTGCCTAAGACCATGGCCACAAGAGAAGAAGCCTTGGGGGACACCATTAACCAAAAAAGATCACATGGGAGGGGTAACATAGGTAGATATCATCTTAAGGAAACTTCCTTCTATCCCAAACTTCCTAAGAACAACAAAGAGAAATGGCTAGGAGACTTTATCATAGGCCTTAGATATATCAATTTTGAAGGCCATATCTAAGGATTTTTAGAATGGTCCATAGAGTGGAGAATTTTATGAGTAGAGATGACAGCATCAAGGATGTTTCTACCTTGGAAAAAACCTTTCTAGTTTGGGGCAATCATTTTACTTAACACCGGTTTGAGTCTTAAAACAAGAATTTTAGAGAAGATTTTATAGATCATATTGTAAAGGCTTATAGGTCTATAATCCTTAATTGAAGAGGCTTCAATATTTTTAGGAATGAGTGAAATAAAGGTGGCATTCAGTTGGTTTAGGAGCCTTCCCGACCTAAAGAAATCTCTAGTAGCATTAAAGAGATCATTTTTGACAATGTCCTAGTAGGTCTAGAAAAAAGTAGGAGGAAACCCGTCCGATCCAGGGGCTTTAAAAGCTACAAAAGAGAACACAACCTTTTTAGCTTCTTCCATAGAAACAACATTAGACATATTCTTTAAATCAAGATCCAAAGTAACTTTAGGGATCACCTCAATAAATTCATCACGTACCTGATTTGCATTGCCCTAGGCAATGTGGTTATAGGAGAAGAAGTTAACAACTTCCCTAGCAATTCCCTTTTCGATGGAGACCACAGAGTCATCCTCTTTCGGAACTGATTTTATCTTGTTCCTACTTTTGTGTTTCAAGGTAGATTGATGGAAGAATTTAGTATTCCTATTCCCTTCAATTATCCAGTGAACACGATACTTTTATTTCCAAAATATTTCCTCCTTTTTGTTAATCTTAAACCATTGAGATATGAGGTCTCTTTCCTTAGCACATATCTCATCATCCACGAGAACAACCTCCATATTACCCTAAATTTCCTTTAAGCTATTTCCCAAGGAATTATTAGTCTCAAAGATAATACCAAAGGTCACCTTATTCCACCCATTCACTCTTTGCTTGATTCTACTAAGCCTTTCCACCAGACAATATGTAGGGGTGCCACTTATAGGTTCCTCCCACCAACTTTTAACAAGAGCAGCAAAGTTCGGGTGAAGGCTCCACATTATTTAAAATCTGAAGGGGAAAGGTTCCCTATTGTGATCAACATTTCTTTTAAGCTCTAGAGAATTATGATCGGAGCCAACTCTTGGGAGAGCAAAAAGAGAGAGGAATTGAGAGATATTCTAATTGACAGAGATCAAAAACCTATCTAACTTGGCATGGATCATATGGTTTTCATTCCTTCTATTAGACCACGTGTACTTAGAGCCTTGAAGAGGGATATCAATAAGGCCAACTGAGTTTAGGAATTCAACCAAATCCATCATGCTATCTGAATAGTCATCCAGCCCCCCAAATTTTTTTGAAGGAAGAAGGGGGGAATTGAAATCCCCTCCCAGCATCCAAGGATCATCTTTTATGTTTTTAATGGCATCATTTAAGTGCTCCTAAAGCAGCAACCTATCCTTGCTCAAATTGGAGGCATAGATATTTATTAAGTTCCATTTCTCCTGGGAAGCCATATCTTCCAAGGTGACCATCAAATTGTTCCTATTAGCAAAGAACAAAGATCCTTTTAATTTAGAGGGGTTCCAAAGGGTAGATATACCCCCAGAAGCCCCTTCAACCTTACTAACAAAATAATTCACTCCAAGCCATATGCTCAAAATTTCCTTATCAAAAGTCTCCTTCTTCATCTTGGTTTCTTGGAGGAGAATAAAATCCACTTTATTGTCTAGGATACAGGTTTTAACCAAAAACTATTTATACGGGATGTTAAGGCCCCTTAAATTCCAGGAGAGATACTTCATAGAGAAAAATATGGAACAACACCACCAAAACCCCAGCAAAACAGCCAGGGCTACTTCTTTTTGGGCTTCGACCCTACGATCAAATCCAAAGTTCTTTGTTTCCCAGCAGTCACATCCCTAACATTGTCTTTGGTTCTAGAGTCCTTTTGGGATGGTCTACCAACCTTATTTCCCCAACATCCAACATATTTTTCTTTTTAGATTTAATTATGGCTTGTGACCAATTATCCTCATCATCTTTTTCACTAGGTTGAGGAAAACCCAACAAGGCCAGAGAGTCAGTCAAGTTTCCTCCCTCCTTTTGGGATAAGAAAGACATTTCCTCCAATGACAAGTTAGTGTCATAATGCTCTAGCTCTCCTTCTTCCAAGTCAACACCCACTCTAGAATCATGAACCATCCCTAGGGATGACTGTAAATTATCCTTCATAAGGGAGACCACCTTAGGTTCGTCCCCAATATTCATATTCACTTCTACCCCTATATCTAGCAACATATTTTTTGGAAAGGAAGGGGTTGGGAAACTAGAAACAAGGCCAGTAGCCTTGAGGTTGAAGTTGACTGAGTCATTGGACACAACAATAGGTTCAGCTCGAACAGCCTCCTGACCATAGAGAAGGGTTTCCTTCTATTGGGGGATAGTAGCTAAAGAGACCATAGAAATTATTGAAGGTTGAGTGACTGAAGCAAGTTCAATAGTAGAGTTACCCTCAACAAAAAAATCTTATTTGCTAAGGTTCCCTCGATAGGTTTATTCTCACAAGAGTCAATGAGGTGACAAAACTTCTTGCACAACTACCAAAAATTATGGGCATTTTCATATTCCAGAGGTTGGGTCTAGTTACCACATTTTGACTTAAGAAGGATAGAAGTTGGCAAGACTAAATTCACAGCCACATTAACATAAATATGGGCGTAGACCGGTCTAGACCTCTCCCGAGTTATCTTATCAATGGCCAGAAGACTGCCAAAAGAGTTAGCTATTCCTTTCAAAATACTCGTCTCCCAGAACTTGAGAGGTAGGCCAAGAAGGCGAACCCAATTTGGAGTCGAGGCACCTAGGCCAACCAATGGATCAAAACTCGATTTCTATTTGTAGAGGAAGAGAAAGTTCTTAAACCTAGATTCAAAGGCCCAAGGGCCACTAGTTAAAACCTTAAGCATATCTTCATAAACCACAAAGGAGAAAAGGAAGATACCTCTTGGCATGACATTTATAGTGACACTACATTTGAGATTCCAAGTAGAAGCAGCCCATTGATAGACCAATTCAATATAAAGCCTATATGCCAAAAATTTACCAACCAGCACCAGTTTTAGATTTTCAATATACTTCAACATGAGAGCTTCAGGAACATCAACTTCCCAACTAGTCACCAAGAAAGAAGCAGACTCCAACGACCTTTTACTCAAAGTTGGTGATTCAAAACCCACCAGTTTGTCCACATAGGAAATCGGTTCTGCCATAAAGAAGAAAGAGTCAAGCCCAAAATTAGAGGATAAGGGCGACTTTCCATAAATACCTTGTCTTTTCTCTAGTGGAAAGGATGGAAGTATGAGGAGGAGAAGTCACATGGGGAAGAACAAGGCTAGTCATTTCCACCGCAGGTAAAATTATAGACAAAGAGACATCTTTGTAATGGTGAGCCTTCCCCTGCCCACCCCCAACCGTCCCATGAAATAGTCAAAATCAAAGTAGGGACCAAAAATTCAAAAAAATAGCCACAACGAGAAAATTTGCAGAGTTGAATAGCCAGCATCATTGTTTTTTTATTTTCTATGAATACAATTGGTAATTCCTAGTGTTATGCTTTCACTAATGATTATTCTATATATTCTAGGGTGTATTTTCTTATGATTTTTTTGAAATGTTTCATAATTTTAAGGAACTTGTAAAAAATTTATAAAAAGAAAAGAAGATCAAAGTGTTAAGGTCAATAATGGTGAGAATTTTTTCTCTAAGTATTTTGAGGAATTTTGCAAGTACAATAGTATTGTTAGGAAAGGACAACACCCTACACAACATAATAGAATGGAGTGACTAAAATGGTTAAACAAAACCTTGTTAGATCAAGCCAAAATCCTATTAAGTAGTGCTAATCTAGGATAGGAATTTTGGACCAAGATGGTTAATATTAATTATTAAATGAAAAACAAGTTTCTTACAAATGAAGAAAATGCATTATATGAGATGTGGACAAGTAAGAAACATGTTTTAAGACACTTGAGAGTATTTGATTGAGAAATTTATTCTTATGCCAAAGGGGAAATGTCCTAAGTTAGACTTACAGGATAACAAAATATTTTTCATTAACTATGGTGAGAATTTGAAAGGATACAAGCTTTGGAATCTACTAAAAATAAAGGTTCTCTATTTAAGGGATGACATATTTAGGGAACTTAGAGTTTTATCAAGTGATAAATTTTATAGTATAAAGGTATTTTTCTAATTAATTATTTAATTACATAGGTCCCTTTTCACTCAAGCGTCTTAATATTACTTAAGTCATGTGATTTATTATGTCTCATGCCATGAGATGAAGACACGCATAATGATCTCTTTTTATCCTCACCTAGGGTTTCTCTAGTGTTTCTTTTTTTCTTTTTTCTTTTTTCTTTTATAAGGATTATTCATTATTGTAATTATTATTCAACGCATATTAATCATTATTCATTACTTTTTTTGGATCAATTATCTCTTGGCCTCCATAGCTTTATGTTTTCTCTCTTTGTGTGATAGGTTTTTTATTGCAGGCGATCCTTGGGAGTTGTACAGTTGAGGAATCAACTCCATATTGTATTAGATTATGGATTTAGCAAACCTCTTCTCAAATTTTGAAGGTTTTCTCCATAAAGTATTACACATGCTATTAGAGCTCCATATATATAATTCACTATCTTCTTTTTGAGAGTTCCATCCTTGAGTGATCAAATGAAGCATCATGGATCCAAACAGACCTCACTATTACATCCAAAAGGCCCAAAAACCCTCAGATCGCCTATCTAAACATCAAAATTGGAGTAGTTGAATTTTTTGCAATTTTTTTTAAGGGGTTGCATAGATCTCAAGGTAGCACAAAACAATTGTAGCAATTTGCTTTGCATTTTATAGCAATTTTTTTTATTGCAACAACAACTCTTTGTTTTCCAATGATCTACCAATTCTTTAGCAAGCATATTTGTTTCCCAGCATGTTTAAACTCATTGGTGGCACACATTTTAATTGTAGAGGTGTTTTCTTCCTCGAACATAAGTTGTTTGTTTCTAAGGGTGGTGACCTCCATACCCAGTTAGTTCCAAAGTTTCCTGACATTGTTTCAAAGTTTTTTGCTCTCTAAAAACCTAGGAAGTTTTGTTGAGTGGAGAAAAGATTGCTGCTAACAAGTGAGTGATGACAACCACTAATGAAATGTCGATGGTGATTTTAAAAACATTGTTGTAAATAAAATTAGATACTTTTGTTCTCCTGACATTGTTTCAAAGTTTTTTGTTCTCCAAAAACCATTTCTTGTGATATGTCATTTGATAATTTTGTGTGCATGATCAATAATTATTGAGTTTTTATAAGTGGTTTATGGGTACATACGAAAATTTCTAAGTGCACTCATCGATTTTATGGAAAATGATATTTTTTATAATCGTGTAGAGAATATTACACTAACTTGTAGAATATTCCTTTAGCATGATATCAATAGTATGGATGACCACCCAAATTTCCCCAAAACTTTAGTTTTTCCCTAAAGGAGTTATTTTCTATTTTAACATAACTTGGGCGTATGGTATCAAAATTTGACAAATGAGAAATCATTGAAAAAAATGGTTATGAGAACTTTCTAGTGGTGTAGGTATTAAATTAAATTGGTGTACTTTATTTCTTATTGAATTCAAATCTAATTTTTCATCTTTCGAGCTCATAAATCTTGGCTAGTTCCTTCAAATTATGTGATTCTTGTGACATTGGAAAGGTATTTCAAAATTATTCACATCTTCCCATGCACTTTTTATAGATTTTTCTCTAGGTTCCATTTGCTCAGTTTGTCATTTTTTGACATTCTGGTTGATTACATAAATATTTTTGGTCTTGAAAAAGTTATATTTGTGTGAGATGACTTATTTTGAGTTGATAAGTAGGAGGAATTTTCCACAAACTGTCAAATTATGATATTTCTATCAAGATTCAACCATGTAGTTTTTTGAGTGAAACTCATTGACCCATGTTTCATGAGTAGTGGCTCACAAGAACCCATCTCTCATGATAATGAGTGTTCCACTTAGCACTCATTGCATCTAGGTGATACTCATAGAGTTGAAGCATTGGGATTTTTTGGGAGGTCACCCATCTAAGTACTACTTCAGCTCAAGCACACTTACTCATGGAGTTTTCCCCAAGGTTAAGCCTACTTAACTTGTAACCCCATTTGAAAATCCTTCAAAAAGTGTTGTGCCTTATGAGCCATTCATTATAGATCCCCTTTAGCTCATCAATTAATAAGTAGGAGGTATTTTCCACAATACATGTCAAATTATGATATTGCTATCAGGATTCAACTGCATAGTTTATCGAGTTAAATTCATTGACTCATGTGTCATGAGTAGTGCCTCACAAGAACCCATATCTCATGATAATGAATGGTCCATTAACACTCATTACATCTAGGTGATTCTCACAGAGGTGAATCATTGGGCCATCCCATGAGGTCACCCATCAAAGTCTTACTCCAGCTCAAGTGTGCTTAACCAAGGAGGTTTCCCCAAGGTCCAGCCCACTTAGCTTGAAACCCCATTTGCAAAAACTTTAGCAAGTGTTGTGCCTTATGAACTATTCATTATAGAGCCCCTTTAGCCCATGAATTGATAAGTAGGAGGTATTTTCCACAGCGTGTCAAATTATGATATTTCTATGAGAATTCAACCATGTATTTTTTCTAGTCAAACTCATTGATCGATGTTTCATGAGTAGTGTCTTATAAGGCACAACACTTGCTGAATATTTTCTAAATGGGGTCGCAAGCTAAGTGGGCTTAACCTTTGATTAAATATCATGGTTAAGAAAGCTTATGTTGGAGTAGTACTAAGATGGGTGACCTCTTGGAAAGGCCCATTGCTTCACCTTTGTGAGAATCATGTAGATGAAATGAGTGTTAAGTGGACCATTATTTATCATGAGAGATGGGTTCTTGTGAGCCACTACTCATGAAACATGGGTCAATGAGTTTGACTCAAAAAACTACACTATTAAATCTTGATAGTAATATCATAATTTGATACATTGTAGAAAATACCTCCTACTTATCTATTGATGAACTAAAGGGGCTCTATAATGAATGGTTCATAAGGAACAACACTTGTTGAATGTTTTTCAAGTGGTTTTGCAAGCTAAGTAGGCTTAACCTCTCTCTCTCCTAACCTCTCTCTACTTCTATTTATCTTGCCATTCTCTCTTCTCTCTCTCTCTCTCTCTCTCTCTCTCTCTCTCTCTCTCTCTCTCTCTCTCTCTCTCTCTCTCTCTCTCTCTCTCTCTCTCTCTCTCCCTCCCCCCTCTCTATCTCACCTCTCTCTCCCTCCCTCTCCTTCCTTGTCTACTTCTCTCTATCTCCTCATCCCTCTCTACCTAACTCTATCTCTTTGTTTCTCTCTCTTTGCATCTCTCATTTCCTCCTTACTTCTCTCTACCTACCTATCCCTCTATACCTCTTTCTCTCTCCCTCCCTCCCTCCTTCCCTCTCTCAATATCTTCACCTTCCTCTCTCACTTCTCCCTCCCTCTCCCCTATTTCTCTCTCTCCTTCCCTCTCTATTCTCTCTCCCCACATCTTTCTCTCTCAAACTCTCCCTCTCTCCCCTCTCTCTCTCACTCTCTCCTCTCTATCTCTCTCCATATCTACCTCTCCCTCCCTCCTTCCCTCTCTCTCTCAATCTCACCACCTTCCTCCCCTTTTTGTATCATATCTTGGTGCACATCAGAGAGAGAGAGGTGAGGTAGGTAGAGAGAGGGAGAGGGGAGATATAGGTAGAGAGGTAGGTAGAGAGAGTGGTATGGAGTTATAGAGGGAAAGGTAGGTAGAGAGATGGAGAGGGGAGATTGAAAGAGGGGGGAGAGAGATGTAGGGAGAGAGAATTGATATAGAGAGAGGTAAGGAGAGAGGAATGGAGGGAGAAGTGAGAGGGAGAAGTAAAGAGATAATGAGGAATGAGGGAGGGATAGGTAGGTAAAGAGAACTAGAGAGGGAAGGAGAGATGGAGGGAGAGGTAGGGATGGAGAGAGAGGTGAGAGAGAGGTAGGAAGAGAGAGGGAGGGGAGATAGAGAGAAGTAGATAAGGAAGGAGAGAGGTAGGGAGGGAGGGAGAGAGAGAGAGAGGTGAGAGAGAGGAGAGAGGGAGGGTTAGGTAGGGAGAGAGAAAGGTGAGAGAGAGAGAGAAAGTGAGTAAATAGGGAAAAGGAGAGAGAGAGAGAGGGGAGAGAGGGGAGGGAGGGAGAGGTAAGTAGGGATAATTGAGATAGATATAAGGAGAAACATAGAGGTAGGTAGAGATATGGAAAGGAGAGATAGAAAGAGGGGGGAGGGAGAGATAGAGAAAGAGGGGGAGGGGGGAGAGATAGAGAAAGAGGGGGAGGGAGAGATAGAGATAGAGAGATAGGTAGAGGGAGAGAGAGTGAGGGAGAGGTAGGGAGAGATATTTGAGATTTAGAGAGAGAGGGAGGGAGGGAGGGAGAAGTGAGAGAGATTAGAGAGAGGAGGAAGGTAGAGAGAATGAGAGGGAAGGAAAGAGGGAGGGAGAGAGAAAGAGGTACAGAGGGATAGGTAGGTAGAGAAGTATAGAGGGAAGGAGAGATGGAGGGAGAGGTAGGGATGGAGAGGGATATATATAGAGAGAGGTAAGTAGAGAGAGGGAGGGGGGATAGAGAGAAGTAGAGAGAGAAGGAGAGATGGAGGGAGA
>CM021103.1:466297068-466403678 GCA_007115665.2 Sequoiadendron giganteum
GATAAAATTAGAGAGGGAAGGAGGGAGAAAGAGAGAGGTGAGATAGAGAGAAGTAGAAAGGGAAGGGGAGAGAGAGAAGGGGAGATAGAGAAAATTAGAGAGGAAAGGAGAGAGAGAGAGGTGGTGGGGATAGAGAGGTGAGATAGAGAGTAGACATATATATATAGAGAGAGAGAGAGAGAAAGAGAGAGATAGATAGATAGAAGGAGAGGGAGGGAAGATAGAGGGATGTGAGAGGAGGGAAGGAGGGAGCGGGGAGATAGAGATTAGAGAGATGGACATGTAGAGAGGTAGTTATTGAGCTCAAGTGAGAAAGAGTCAGATAAAGGGATGGAGATACTAAGAGAGAGAGAGGTCTAGATCATAAGAGATAAAAATGAGTGAGATAAAGAGAGAAATATGATACAACTTGTTGATTACTAAAATTTGACGTGTTGATTACTAAAATTTGACTGTTTGAAAAATTATAAGATATTCCAAAAACTAGAATTTGCATTATAACTCCAAGAGATCCAAAACCACTCTCAAACATCCCTAGACTATATACATGAAATATAACTTAAAGTAGAAGAAAGTAAATGTCCATATGTAAATGTCAACTTATACCTAAATGTTTATTTCATGTATATAGTTTCCCTAGTACTTAAAGGGAAAGACAAAGACAAAGAAAAAAAAAAGATTTCAAAAAATGCATTCCAAAATTTCATGTTTCACATTTGGTGAGCACCAAATTTGGCACTAGACAAATGAAGTGCTTCATTTGGCTAGTTCCAAATTTAGTGCTCATCAAATGATGGGTTGCATTGGGAAATACCAACCCAAAGGGTTGGATTTTTCCTTGGGCATCCAATCCAAAGGGTTGGATGACCATTTCATGTCAAGGACGTGATTTTCTAAAAGGGTAACAAAATTTCACAAATTTTTGGCCATTCTCTCCATCAGGTTTGCACATGTTTCAATGTAAATATACAAAAATACCATGATGATGTTAGTATCTCTCTTAAATATCTAACCATATAATTATTTTTGATGTTTTGATTATGTTAAGGTTTTCATCTATAACTTCTCTTGTTAGTGCCTCCATTTTTTTTCAAAAGCCAACATGACCTAGTTTTGGTATATATTTTTACTCGTTCATCAAATTTTGAAACAAATTGTTTTTTTATAAACTAGACTCTATTCTACACGTAATGAAAAAATAATTGATTATTTATTAGTTTTCAAAAAAAATAGGGTGGGGTACGCACAAATTTTAGCTTTTAGGATGTGTCCACTTTGAAAATTCATAAAATATTATATATTCATTAAAAAATTAGCCAAAAGAACCAGGATAAACTACATGGTGTTAGCTAATTTTTCACCATTAGGATTTTGAAATTCTAAAAAGAAAAAAAATTAGGGAGGGGCCCATAGATGCTATGCTATTTTTTATAAAAATAGGACCACTTTCCCCCCTATTTTCAAACCCTTAATCTTCATCATTTTCAAAGAAAATTAGTAGCTTAGAAAGTAGATTCAAAGCACTAAAACTCTTGTTCTTCTTTCATCTTCAACTTTTGAGCATAACTATCTTCATTTTCTCATGAACATCAAACTTTTTCAATTTCAGAAAAAAAAAAAAAAGTGGAATCTTAAGAGCCATTTTTGTGTCACAACTTGGTGCACTTACCCTAGAGAAAGATGACAAAGATAAAATACAAAAGTAAACTGAGGAAGTAACAAACAAAATTCTTGAGGAAGTAAAAGGTGTTGAGAATGCGGAGCAACCACATGTATCTCCAATCCACGTTATAGATTCCGCTTCGCATTACACTGTTTAGTTTAATGCACAAGAGGAGCAATAAGAACAATTGGCTCGAGATAAACGAAACAAATCTCTGGATCATAATATTGTGCATGATAGTCTACCTTAAAATAATATTGATCAACATGTTCAACAAGATCAACTTGTGGAGCAAGATACACCAGTCTCTAGAGAAAAGGTGCAAGGTAATCCAAGAGTTTCTTCTTATGCATCTCCCATTGATTCCATCAAAGAGTTTTTGGCTCAACAAAAATATATTCAACCTGTAATTTATCCGTAGTTTTTACAATTGTTAATGTTTGATGAAAAAGTTAATATGTCTGGTATCTCACCTCTACAAAAGTTGCAACTTGGTGACATCTTCCACTCCTCCGCAAGGGAAGAGATCTTGCAACAATAGGTGGATAGTTCATAAAATTATTTAGAGGTAATCAAGATTTTAGACATAAATGACAAATGATAAAAGGGATTCTTCCCTGTCACCCACTCAACAAATAAACAAATTGATGGAATCTTTTAAAGAAAATTCTTGCTATCTACGGAAGAAAGCTGAGCTGAAGATCACAAATAATAGACTGTCTAAAGCCTCCAAAAAAATGTGCAAAGGCACGTGGAAAACTACAAGAATACATAAAGGATATTCAAAAGTGTATGGAGGATGAAAAAGTATTGTACATTTTCTATTTACAATGGAATACCACCACAAAGAGTCTCAAGGATCAAATAAATACAATGGAAGTGCAAAACACAAATGTGGCTGCCACATATGATCCAGTGAAGGATAATGATGGTGCTATAAGAGCACAAGTGGAGAAATTGCACTCCCAAATGCAACAAGTGCAAGATCAAAGGGAGAAAATCAAAGGCCAAGTAAAAAAATTGTGAGAGGCAGTAAGATTAAGTTTGGCCACACTAACTAGGCTTCTTGTAGAGGAAAATGGTGTTACATAGAAGAATCATGTACCATCTTCCTTGGAAGAACTAGAAGATATTTATGCTTAACTGGTAAGTCAAGTTCATATCCTAACCTCAAAAAATAAACAATGCGACAACTCTTTAACTCAGTTGAAGTCAACTTACAAGAACATTCTTCCATTAGGTTAGAGTTGAGTAAGTCTTGATGTAAAACACATTTTTGTAAAAAAAAATGATGGTGTGTAAATATTTAGAGTAGGTAATCGATCAAAAATCTATCTATATATCATATATGTAAATAGAATAACTTTCTAAATTAACTAAGGCTACTTTTGAAGGGGAGTGAGTTGTTAAAGTTTGTATAGATAGGAGGAGCCTATAAGTTTTTGCGAGAACAAAAGAAGGCCACCCACCCTTTTCACTTGATGTTTAAGGGGGAGAGAAAATGGAATATATAGTAAGTGTTGCCATAAATGACAAAGGGGGAGATTGTTGGAAAATGTGTTGTTAGTGTGTTGACATAGATTTCAACATATGTTGCTACTACATGCACTTGTATGTTGAATGTATTGAAGGGCTATAATATTGTCTTGTCTTCTAAAGTTCTTGTTGGACTTCAAAATATTGTCATCGGTACACAGTTGTACGTTATCTTTTAAATTTCATGGTTGGATGTCAAAATGACTTAATTGATGCTTTTGATGAATACTTCACATGGGATATGAAGAGAAATGCATATGTCTCCAAACTGTCTAAGGCACAAATACTAGAAAATGAAGATATGGTCTTGTGGTTTGAAGGGTAGCTCAACATAGCTATGAGGTATGCATGTTCTAGGTTTCAAAGCATAAGTTTTACCATAAATTTTTATGGTGTTAACAGAGTAAGTACATGTTAAGTTCTTTGAATGATTGCATAAGGAAGAACTAAATGTCTCTGCTCTTCACTTCATCATCTTGTTTTGCCTTGTGGTTCTAGATTTATACTCATGAATATTTTGTTCCTGCTCAGTTCAAGTTTCATATGGTTTGGTGCACCATCAATGTTTCTATAGATGAAAAAATTTCGTCTATGTTTCAAAAATTGGGTAGGTTGGTCTGTTAGTATTCAAATGAATTACATCAACAAGTAATTGCTCAAATTTATGTAAAGGGGTTATGAGAATAATGATTGAATCTCATTGTGTTTCTTGAATGATCCACAACCTGGTAAATGACCCTCTCATGTACAACAATGTGTTTAGAATCAAATTTTTGGGCATGAAGTGTTTGTGACAGTGCATAATGATTTAAAACAATAAAAGGAGTGCAAAGAAGTGTTTTACAAGCCATATCATTATGTTGGACTGATTTTCACAATGTTGCTTGGTTTCTCTAGTATTGCCTTTTGTCTGGAGTTGATGCATAAAATTTTAGATGCTTGTTGAGCCAACTTGAAATGTTGTGTTACTTGCGCCAAGTGTTTGGATGTGTGCGCCAATTTTGAAGATGTGCTCTATGAAAATAGGTCCTGAATATCTTTTAGTTTGAATTCTATTACATTTCATTCTAATGTGAATAATTTTGGAGTCGACTTCTTATGACTGATACATATCTCATGGTGTAAAACTGTAGCCAACAAGGAGAAACTTTTTGAAGCTTTTGGAGGATACAAATAAAAGATAAAGGCTTTTGAGGAGAGGTATGAGGACATAGTGAATTTTTTGAGCAGACAATGTGAAAATAAGAATCTACAGAATCTCTCTTGGTAATGAAATGTGGTAAATATTATTTTTGAGAGTTCAACAATGAGTGTATGTGAAACTACGAAGAAGCATGTGTGAATGTAAATGAGAATATGGGTTGAAGGAAGTGAGTCATAGGCAAAAAATATTGTTGAAGCAAATGTATGTGTGAATTTATCAAAATCAGTGAGATGGAGGTAACAAAAGTGTTAAAAAAATATATGTTTTGTAAATGTTCTATGTTGCAAGGATTTGTAAACTTCCTTTGGTGGTAGACCATAATACCTATTGTAAAATCTATTTTTATTTGTGAGGTTGGATTTGGATAGTAGATCCAAGCAACTTGATCACTATGTTTTCTCCCTTGTAGGGTTTTCCATGTAAATCTAGTGTTATGGTTGCATGATTATGTGTTCTTCTACTTGTCATGTTTTATTTGGTTAGTTAATGAAAGGAAATAATTTGATTAAGCACTAATTCACCCCCCCTCTAAATAATTTTATGTGTTCAACACAATTATGCACTTGTGAAAGATGAAAATATTATTAGTGTCATAGAAATCAAACAAGATAATATGGGAACTCTTAAACTATTGGAAACAAGCTACACTAAGAGGGGGGGTGGATCAGTGTTGTGCAAGAATTAAATTTATTAACCTTTATCTTCAAAGAATTAACAACATTCAACCATAATGCATAAACATGAATCAAATGAACACAACACCATAACACAAGGATTTTTACGTGGAAACCCTGTTGGGGTAAAAACCACTGTGGATGGCCAATCCACAATTTAATCTGAGTATGCTCAAATGAAGTTTACATTAAGGGGAATGCACTTGCATTCAGGCGCACTACCTAGAGCTCACTTCTCAAAGGGAAGGCTCACTTCCTTACAAATAAAATCATATTAAAACCATCTGAGAGTTTGAACTGAGAAAAATAGCAACTACATATGCCTGATTACAATTCCGATTAAGCACAATATTCAATCTTTTGTCCTACAGACTAATTTTGCACTTCTACTCTATTTTGATCACACTCACAACACAGATCCTTCATCCGCAAGTGAAACTGTGTATTATCACTCCTCTGCTCTGCTCTAATTCACAATTTCCATCAACACACACTTCATACATCACACAAAATGATACGAATGATATTATATATATATCTGCAACATAGAATTCAATTACACTTTGTCAGCTTCAATAAAACACAAAAACAATTACAATTGTAGGCTCAAATCATGAATTATATGTAATTCGTATCCACAACAGTCAGCCACAGCTTGGCTAGGACCCAAACAAAGATGTACGAACATAAAAATACTTAACTAATTACTTCTCATACATCCGTGACATAATTCATTTATGAAATCAGCTCCAGTACTGATAAAATAGAGAACTAGCCAACTGGATCTTCTAACTCGCACAAGGATCGATATGAGCCACTGCGCTTCAATAGTAACAGAGATAATATACCAAAAAAAAAATCTTGATATGCACAACACAAAACAATAATAGAAAATATTCATACAAATCAATGAACACTGAATTACCAGATGCCCTGTTCTTCCTTGTCAATATTCAATCTGTTTGTTGGTATAATCAAATGATGATGTGCATATTTGATCATTGGTTAGGGTTGTCATCAATGACAACACCAAACGATACTAGCAATGTCTCTTGCCAATCATCTCCCCCTTTGGCATTGATGGCCACACTTAGTGAAAAATGGCTAAGTGTAAGATCAGTACCAAGATAAACTACACTGCCATCTCCAAAATTCTAAAAATACAATTCTCCCCCTGAGATGATTATGCATTTTTCACTCCACTATTCTTCCCTTTTGACATCAATGGAAAAGGTGGGCAACTACATGCCAAAAATGGATCAATCAATCAAAACTGTTATACAAAAAATGCTTCTTTAACTTACATAAGCTAAAAAATATCTGTAAAATCTTTCTTCAATTAGATTATATTTGCATCCCAAACTCTTTTGAGACTCTCCAAGATTGTTATGTGACTGCAGATCAGGTAGGACTGGGTCTTTGCAAATTCCAAGTTGGTTGAATCACCAACTGCCATAGTGTCTTCTCCTTCCTTTAGAGCGCTTGACAGTATCTCAATTTTTGGACAGATTATGCCTTTAAGTTCACATGTTCTTGCAACAATTTTGTCATTCTCATGCTTCAATCTTTTTATTTTTTCAAGCAAAGACATCACTTCACCTTCTATCTTTCTAACACCACTAGTTAGAGGATCAAATGCTTTATAAATAGTACTTAACTGGTTTTCTAGATCCTTAACCTTTTTCTCATTTGCTTCAATAAATTTTGAAAAAGACAAACATGATTTGTAAATATTTCCACCTTCTGACAAAGCATTATGTACATTCTTCACACGTGTGGCTAGAACTATTTTATCTTTAACAATCATTCTTTTCAATCCACTAAACCTTTTATCATCAAATTCTTTCTGCACTTTCACCATAGCTGATTTCTCAAGTGACTCAAAGTGAGTACTAACTAATTTGATAAGCTTTTTCAATTCACTGGAGGAAGAACCAATCGAATCTTTCACATAAGAGGGCATTATCTTATCCAATACTCCAAATGCAAGATTTAGCAATTCACTATCTTCAATTTGTGGCTTTAGTATCTCTTCTCTAGCTTTCGATTGAGCAAATGATGCTACTTTCATCTTCTAGATTGAACTCAAGGTAGATAGGTCAATAGGACCTTCAATCAATTCCAAATTAATTTCTTCTTTTTGTTCTATCAAAAATTTCTTCACTGCCTTAGCAGTGTCTCTTGCCTCAACTAGCATTGTCTTTACATCATCTTTCTTCTCTTCAATCATTGTTTCCTCAGTTGCAGGTTTTGATTTACCTTTAGGGATCTCCATTTCGTCAACTGATACATTTTTAGGTATCTCAACTTCCATAGGAATTTTTGAGTTGTTCACTACAAGAGGAATTTGTGAATCCTTAGTTGTATCATAATTTACTTCTTCTTCTTCCTTTACCAGACTAGATGGGGCATCTTCAAAATGTGTTTCCTCAGCTACAACATTAATTCTATCATTTAATAGTATCTCCCTTAGGATTTGCTCAGTTTCTTTTGTAAATTCATCGATTAGAGCAATCATGAGCTTATTTACCCTTGATTTGCTCTTGAAATTCCTTTTGGCTTTATTCAGGAGTACCTGCATCTCATCCACAGACATTACCAGATAAAATTCTACAAGAATTATTTCTCTCATCTGATCTTCTTATGTTCTAGCGTTGATTCTTCTCATTTCTAGAATGTCATATAGACTTTTAGGAAAATTTGGCATTATTTCAATTAGAACTTTATTGAAAATATTCATATGTTTTATTGTTGCTTCCTCGAGAATTCTTTTATCAGATTCACCAAAGGATTTATACCATTTGCAAAGTGGTTTTATATTTCCATCCTTAACCAAATATTTTTCTACTGCTACCACTAACATACCTGGTTTTTCAGTCTTTGCCTTCTTCTTTGCTTGGTCATATCCACCAAAAAAATTTCTCTTTGTAACTATTGCTACCTTGGTGCCTTGATGTCTGATTTCTTTGACTCCTTCATCAAACTCTATCTCTTCATCCTCAGAGACTGCTACATAGACTCTTTTTCTCTTATCTTTCTTCCTCTTTCCATCCTTGTCGGATCCGTTAGATTCAGTTCTCACAGGGATTGATTTTGTTGCAAGGGTTGAATGGGATGCAAAGCTTCTAGTTGATCTAGCTCGGCCAGATGGTGCTTCCAGACCAGCTGATTGATTTTTTGCTACTTTCTTTTTTGCTTCAACTTCTTCCCTTTTCTTTCTCACTTCTTTTAATTTCTCTGCAGATATGCCCAAACTTTCTGCAAGAACTTCTACCTCTTTTCTGATTCTTTTGGTTACCACAGGTTTCCTGAGTTCATTGTGCACCTATATGTCCTTCTCTGCATAGATATCGAACCTCTCTTCTATCGAATCCAGAGGTTTACTTAGTAAGTGTTGTGCATACATATCCAAAATGTTCTCTTCCAATTCATAACCCATAGGCATGATCCAAATTATTCTGGGATCAGTAGTTTCCATCATGCACTGATCAATGTCTACCATGAAATAGATTGTATCCTTGTACTTCTCAACAATTGAAGTAGGAATCCTCTCTCGAGCTTGCATCATAGTCTAAAAACTTTTAAAGTATCCCTAGATAGTTGCATTCTTTTTTTTGGTGTCTGCAAAATTGTGTAGCAAATCTCTAATCTAAGCGGCTATGGGCTTGTTCTTTTGCCAATGAATCTTTCCAATTCCCGGGACTTCACCCATAAAATAAAAGAATAAACATAAAAGCAAGTTACCATACTTGAAATATTTTTTCTTATTTTTCTTAATCTTCACAAGATTTTCCATTAACTGACTCCTCAACAATTCACAGAGATCATATTCTGCATTTTATTTCACCATATGATAAGCGACATAAATTGTTGTACCAGACACAGAGTTGTCTCGGCTAGAATGATAAATCTTGTACCCAATAACCATTGATGAAAATTTGACATCTACCTCAACAATGTCATCAATTGGCATTGCCCTTCTGTCATATTGAGAACTAGTTGCATCAGTGACCGTTTGGTTCTTCATCGATTTTAGAATAGGCAATCCACCAAAGGAACAAAAACCTATAACAACACTTATAGATTCTTTTTTTTATCTTGAAGGGTATGATTAACCACATGAATTTTGCATGAAATCTACTTAAGATATACTAGACCCATTCATTTTCTTGAAAGACGAGAAATTTCACAATCTAAGTGAATGTCTTCTCTTCTATGGTTTTGTATTCCGATTTCACACAAAAATATTCACCTATGATGTGATTATTATACAAATTCAGCAATTGTGAAATTCCTAGTTCTTGAATGTTCACATGAATATAAACCCTAATATCCTTTGTGTGTAACATTTTGTACGGAACAGACGAAAATACTCCTAACGGATCGGTCTCAACAAACTTGTTAGGATTCCATTTGAATTTGGGATGAGGTTTGTCCTTGACTTCAACTACCAAAGGAGTATTCATTTTGACCAAATCACAAATTCTCAAAGTTTTCTAATAAATATCTTTTTCCTCAAATTGGAATATGATTGTTGAATCACCTTCACACTTGAATCTTGCCTCAATTTTCCTTAGAGATCTCAAAACTTCTTTTCTTTCAAATGCAAAGTGAAAAGTGAAGAATAGAAATGACTTTTTTATCACTTACATACCTAACCCTTTATGTCATAATAAATGCTTCAACCCTAATTCATCTGGTTACCCTGTTTCTATGCACTGTGACGGACAAATCTTCTACGGACCTCCAATATGGCATACCACTTCCTCCAATAAGTTCAACAATATCTGTAGAGCATCTATGCACCTCCTATACATATCCACATCCGGTGTTACTTACTGGTTAGGCGGTTAAATGATTTTCTTGACTACTCCCTCTAGGCCAAAAGCCTGAAACTAATTCCTAAAGGAATTACCAGAAGCAGGTTTTGGTGTTGGCACATTTTCCTCAACAAAGGGATCTTTCTTCACCCATTTCTTCTGCATCTGTTGCCTGACCACATCTGTAGTGACTTTTCCTTTTCCCTTGATGTCCTTTTGCATGTTTTTCTTTTGATTTACCAGACCTTTTATGTTCCAATAGAATGTAGCAATGTGACCAAATTTGTTGCAGTTATAGCACACAACATTTCTTTGTCTAGACCAATTGTTCCACTAATTTTCTCTTGATCTACACTGGTTAGCAGTATGGCCAAGTCTATTGCATGTATAGCATCTAATGTTTCTATGAAATTGATTTATCACATTTATGCATTCATTTGACTTATGACCAACCTTATGACAATTAAAGCACTGACCTGAGAAAGATGGACCACTTGATTTCATTCTACTTCTACATTGAGTAGCCATGTGTCCAAATTTATTGCAACTGAAATAGTATCCATTAAATCTCTAAGCATTAGGTTGCCTTACTAGATACCTTCCAGATTTGTTCATTTGATTTCCTTGCTTGAATCTCCTTTGTCCAACATTCCTTTGTCTAGATTTTGAACTTTCTCCTTCCTCATATCCAAGACCTCTCTTGTCACCATTAGTCCTTTGAACTTTAATCAGTTCGTCAAGCTTGGCTAAGCTAACTTTGAACTTTTCCTTGTACTCATTTGCAACATCAAGTTCATTTTTGAGATCATCCATTTTCTTTTCAAGTGCCTCTTCATTATTTTTAGATTGTTCCAGTTCATCATCCAATCAGTTACATAATTCAGATTTTTCTTTTAGGGATTGAGCTAGGTTCTCTTCATTATTCTTTATGTCTTCAATCTCCTTGGTCATCTTCATCATGATAGATTCCATTTCATGCTTTAGGATTGTATTATCTCTGGTAAGATTTTCACATTCTTTTGTCTTTTCTTTTAGGGCTTGACTGATTTGTTCATCTTCAATGCTCTTATTGTCACTCTGCTTAATCTGATCATAGAGTTCCTTTATATTTTCTCTAGACATATTGATTTTGTCTTTCAAAGACTCAATGAATTTCTTAGCATCCATGAGGTTTGCTTGCAATTTCTGAACTTCATCCTTTGACTGATCAAGATCATCCAGGGCCACTAAAAGTTTTTGTTGAAGACTACTTGAATCCATTGAATCACCTTCCAAGATCTCCTCAAGTGGTTAGACTTCTTTCAGAGGAACTAGCTCTGATACTAATTGCTGGAACAAGCTACATTGAGAGGGGGGTGAATTAGTGTTGTGCAAAAATTAACTTTATTAACCTTTATCTTCAAAGCATTAACAACATTCAACCATAATGCATAAAAATGAAGAAAATGAACACAACACCATAACACAAGGAATTTTACGTGGAAACCCTGTTAGGGGAAAAACCACGGTGGATGGCCAATCCACAATTTAATCTGAGTATACTCAAATGAATTTTATAGTAAGGGGAATGCATTTGCATTCAAGCACACTGCCTAGAGCTCACTTCTCAAAGGGAAGGCTCACTGCCTTACAAATAAAATCAGATTAAAACCATCTGAGAGTTTGAACTGAGAAAAATAGCATCTACATGTATGCCCGATTACAGTTCTAGTTAAGCACAATATTCAATCTTCTATCCTACAGATTTATTATGCACTTATGTTCTATTCTGATCACACTCACAACACAAATCCTTCATGCGCAAGTGAAACTGCACATTATTGCTCTTCTTCTTTGCTCTAATTTGTAATTCACATCAACACACACTTCATATATCACACAAAATGATACAGACGAACTTATATATATATGCAACATAGAATTCAATTACACTTTGTTGGCTTCAATAGAACACAAAAATAATTACAACTGTCAGCTCAAATCATGAATAATATGTAATGTGTATCCACAATAATCAGCCGCAGCTTGGCTAGGACCCAAACAAAGATGTACGAACACAAAAATACTTAACTAATTACTTCTCATACATCTACGACATAATTTATGTATGAAGTCAGCTCCAGTACTGATAAAATAGAGAATTAGCTAGCCGGATCTTCTAACTCACACAAGGATCGATACAAGCCATTGTGCTTCAATAGTAACAGAGATAATATACCAAAAAACATTTCCTAAGATGCGCAACACAAAAAAATAACAGAAAATCTTCATACAGATCGATGAACACTGAATTATCAGATGCCCTATTCTTCCTTGTCAATCTTCAATCTATCTGTTGGTATGATCAAATGATGATGTGCGTATCTGATCATCGGTTAGGGTTTCCATCAATGACAACACCAAATGATACTAGCAGTGTCTCTTGCCAACATAAACAATGATCAAAGGACTAGGTGAAAGATTGAAGTATGTGATCCTAGTTGAAAGCTAATTTCTCCTAGGTCATCCTTATATGTTATGAAAGCTTAACATCAAGTAAAAGCACAATAATGTGTCACACTTATGGCTAAACAAATGGTTTTGGTCGAATATATTCCAACTAGAATTATTTTGGTCGAGTACCTTTCAACCAAAACCACGTGGTGGTGATTTGGCACTAACGTGGCGGTACCCTTCTGGCTGGAAGTGTTTCACCTGAAATAGTATCGATCAAAAACCTTTCGACTAGAAGCATGGAAAATAAAACAAAAAAAAGGGGACCCGCTCATTTTTTTCATGTTCGGGCGAAAGTTATTCTGGAGGAAGAAGCTCGGTTGAATAGGGGAAGGCTCACTGTAAATCCAACATGACCTCAACGCCACCTCAAACCAACCATCTAGGTTTTGCGCTTTGTTTTCCCTTATGTTTGGCAGGTTTGATGTCTTATTCCAGAAATTTTGTGCAAAATTTTTCCAGTGAAAGGATATATTTTGATATTCTTTGGTGAATTCTTGGTCAACATGGTGTATATAGTGTTTTCTATGAAAAAATGTATGATTGAATCTATACTAGGTGTTAGGGGTTTTCGGTGAAAAAAAGGCTCAATAGAAGCTATGAAATAATGAGAACTGTTACTATGCCTTGTTTTGAGCCAATTAAAAAATGACTGCAAACTTAGTTTTTTGTGTAGGGTTTGTATTTGTGGAAAAATGAAACAAAGGCTCAATATAAGTTTGTGAAAGTATGAGAACTGTTACTATGCCTTGTTTTGAGCCAATTAATTAAAAACTGCAAACTCACTTTAAGTGCATTATGTTAAGATCCGTCTCAAAAAAATGAATTGGACACTGACTTTCAACATAAACTCCAACACCCATCTCGATACTAAAGTACATTTAGAGGAAATTGTACTCATTACGCATTAGCAAAGGCTTTATGTGAAAAAAGTTTGGAAATGAGGAACAACTCTCAACCTACAATATCCAGATTGATGGATACAATAATCTATACTTTTCACTCCTTTTCACTTTGATAAACAAGGTTAGATGCAGGTATAATTGACAAGAGGCCTGAAAAATTGGATGAAAATACTGAATATAACTCACAAAAATGATTGTCTCTTTGATATAGAAAATGGCATAGTTTCATTGCAAGTTCACTTATAAATTTATATGTCTAGACACAATATAAAATTTAAAAAATAATTGTTCAACAAATCATTACAAGCACACTTACAAATTCAAGGGTAGCATGTATAAACTTCATGCACCCTGATTTTAAGAAAAGAAAGAAAATGATTGGATATGTCAAGCTACAGTTAGAGAAGGTACGTTGACATGAGTTATAGAGCATTTGAAATCAAAATATTGCTTTTATATTTAAATACAGAGCTAATTATTGATAATTGTTGACTATGCTAAAGATGCAATAGGTAATATATAATATTCTTAAATGAAATGGAACGTACATAGAATAAAGAGCTTGACTGACCAAGCTTTAATTTGCCAACAAATCACATGGCATTGGTAATCATATCAACAATAGTTAGTTGATCACAAGAAAAGTTTCCCATATATAAATTTTCAACAAGAATAGTGACTTCTCACAAAATTAAACCTTTAAAATGTATCCCAAATTTAGTCATGAAAATTTCATGTAGTTGTCACCATAAACACATAAGGTATTCAAATATAAGGAGAATTTGTATTCTGCTGAAAAAAAATTCTTTGTGATCAGTTATCATACTGAAGAGTTTCCTTAAAAATGATTTCCAGAATTTGATCTATCGCACAACATAAGTTACTTTTAATGTATGCAAAACCATTTTTATGCTTCTTTACCATGCCTAAATTTTCATAACCTTTTCTCTCTTTGTTTATTTATTTATTTTTCTCCCAAAATTTTGCTTGTAATTGCTACCTTGATTGTTGCCATGCACTTAACAATGAAATGTATCGAGATAAGGAGAATGCAAGAACAATCTGAAAGAGTTTTGACTTTATTTAGAGTTAGTTTCCCACTCTTTAAGAATTTACAGCAGTATTGAAAGTATTGTGTAAATGAATGTTTATTCAAAAAAAAAAAAAAAAAAAAAGACAACTTGAAAACTTTTAGTAATTACTGAAAGATCAATTTTCTATAATCTATGCCTAAAGTCTTTTCCTTCACTCAACATGTGTACTGTTGGAGAAACAAGGATAGGCAACTGAGAGGGGGGGTGAATCAGTTGTTACCACAATCAAACTTATTCAACATTAATCAGATCTGATAATTAACAGTGCAAGCATAAATCAATAACACATCAAAGACACATGAACACCAAGATTTTATACGTGGAAACCCTATTAGGGGAAAAACCATGGTGGATGTTATTCCACAAGATTATACCCTGTCAAAAGTATAATGAAGAATGAATAAAGAATGCACTTGCATTCAAGCACACTGCCTAGAGCTCACTGCTCAAAGGGAAGGCTCACTGCCTTACATAAGATAATCAGATTAAATCCATCTGATGAACATGAACTGATAAATTATCTTCTTCACAAGCCTGATTACAATTTCAGTTAGGCACAAATACACTTCACTCAACCTTCTTCACACTTTTCTCTGCATTTGGATGATTTGATCTTTATTCACACATACACATACTCACATCGAGCATACATGCTTACACACACATTACAATGAAGAGACAATCACTCTTATATATCCACTACACAAATTTACATCAACAACTCTATCAGCCATAGAATAAATGAATTACAACTTGTCGGCCTCAATACATGAACAATTCTTAATGTGCACCAACCTAAGTCGGTCACAACATAGAAAAGACCTAAATCAACATCCTCGATCATGCAAAAAAATAAAATATTAATCCATAAGGATCTACAACACACTATCACCATCATGTCAGCTAAGAACATGAAAAACTTGAATACACAAGGAAAAATATTCAATCACGAGCACTCTGATCAATGCAGGCGTATTGAACTGATAGAGCACAATCTAGAAACATTATTGAACATCTCAGAAACATACACAACAACCAAATTCACCGGAATTGCAATCTCATTTTCCAGAAACACTTGCTACAGTAACTGAATAACTATAGGAAGACAGATCTTCATAACTTTCTCAATTCTTGATGTGTACCACTAAAAATTTTAGACAGCATACTAGATAAGCTCAGCAACAAATCATTTAGTGCATGCCTCCTAATCATCAATGAACACAACTTTCCATCACTCTAACCTTCTCAACTTCGCTAGCTATTTGCAATATATTTATTATAATTTTCTCAATATCCTCGACATATACAGCCTTCAAAATCACCAATGATAATAGTGTTGACATCAATGACAACCACATATCAACAATACAACTTTAGCATCTAACAATCTCCCCCTTTGGCATTGATGGCAACACATGATGTGAAAATACCATCAACCCAACTAGCTCTTCTTCAACAACCTCCCCCTTAGATTGTGTACTCTTTTCCTATTTTCTTCTTTCACTTTATTCTTCTCCCATATTTTTCACATTGCTCCTCTCCCTCTTTGACATCAATGGAAAAGGTACATATGCTTTGAACCACATATCTAAATCATCTGACTACTCCCCCTGAGTAGCAGCCACCACAACATCAATCTGAAACAATATTTGATTGTGAGTCCATGAATTAATGCAAAGACTTGCATCTTAGTTCATATTAGGAGGGGAAATTACCCCTAACTTGCCTCTGAGGAACTCAAAATTATCCTTTGGCAACGATTTAGTTAAAATATCTGCAATTTGTTCCTTTGTAGGCTTATACTCTAGTCTGGCCTCTTTCTCACTCACTTTGTCTCTCAAAAAGTGATACTTGATAGATATATGCTTTGTCTTAGAGTATTGTAGCACCAGATTCTTAGAAATGTTTATGGAACTTAAGTTGTCATAGAATATAGCAATAGGCTCATCATATTCAATTCTGATATGTCTTAGCATCTACTTCATCCACAACACTTGGGTACAGTTATTTGCAACAACAATATATTCTGCCTCAGCAGTAGATAAGGAAATGGAATTCTTATTTTTACTTAGCCAAGACACCAGCTTCTTCCCTAAGAAGAATGCATCACCACTTGTACTTTTCCTATCATTAACATCACCTGCCCAATCTGCATCTATAAAAGCATTCAAAGTAAGATCATCATCCTTTGGATACCATAACCCAAAGTCAACTGATCCTTTCAAGTATTTGAATATTCTCTTTATTGCAGTCACATGTGATTCTTTTGGATCTACCTGATATCTAGAAACCATGCACACAACATTCATAATGTTTGGTCTTATCTGAGTTAAATATAGCAATCCACCAATCATTGACCTACATCTTGTTTGATTAGCCTTAGGAGAATCATCATTTTGTGTTAGCTTACATCCGGTTACCATGGGTGTACCAACTGGCTTTGAATCTTCCATACCAAACTTTTTCAATAACTCTTTCACATACTTGGACTGAGATATAAAAATTCCATCATCTAACTGAGTAATTTTCAATCCTAAAAATAATTTCAGCTCTCCTATCATGGACATCTCAAATACACTTTTCATTTCATCAGCAAAATTCATGCATAAGTCATCATCACCTTCAAAAATAACTTCATCAACAAAGAATTCAATGATCAACTATTTATCCCGATCCAACTTGAAATACAAATTATTGTCAGCGGTACCTTTATTGAATCCAAGCTTTAACAAGTATTTATCCAATCTAGGATACCAAGCTCTAGGGGCTTGTTTGAGTCCATATAAGGCTTTCTTCAACCAACACACCATGTCCTTTTCATTAGTCAATCGAAATCCATTTGGTTTCTCAACATAAACTTCTTCTTCTATCTCACCATTCAGAAATGCCGACTTCACATCCATTTGATAGACTTTATAATTCTTGAATGTAGCATAAGCAAGAAATAACCTTACAACTTCAATTATAGCAACATGAGCAAAGGCTTCTTCAAAATCAATACCTTCCATCTATGAGTATCCTTTACATACCAGTCTTGCTTTATTTTTTATCACTTCACCTTGTTCATTTAGCTTATTCTGAAAGACCCATTTAGTTCCAATCACATTTTTGTCTTGAGGTCTAAGAATAAGAATCCATGTTTCATTCTTTTCTATCTGCATCATTTCTTCATTCACTGCTTCCATCCAATGTTCATCTTTGCATGCTTCACTGATGTTTCTAGGTTCAGTCTTGAATATCAGACAATATTCTTCTGCAATTCTTCTTATGGTTTTTACACCTTTGTTCTTGTCTCCTATTATCTGACTTTCAGAATGACTTCTCTTCACATATTTTGGAGTTTTGAGTTCTTCTATTTTTCTTTCTGCATTTCCACTGTCTTCTTCTTCTTGATTTTCTTGATTCACCGGAACAATTTGAACTTGATTCTAAGTTTGTGCATCCTTTCCACTTTGAGTATCATCTTGTTGATCATCTGAATCATATCCACAATACCTGGATGATCTTTCAATGTCCTCATCAACTTTGACATTTGCACTTTCAAACATCTCCTTCAACCTTTTATTGTAGCACCGATAGGCTTTGCTCTTAGTAGAGTAACCCAAAAAGATTCCTTCATCACTTCTAGCTTCTAACTTGCCAATATCTTCATCTCTTTTCATATAACATCTTCTTCCAAAGATTTTGAAATACTTAACAGTAGGCTTATAACCAAACCATAGCTCAAAAGGAGTCTTCCCAGAATTTCCATTTACATTCAACCGGTTGATAGTGTATACCGCAGTGCTTACAGCTTCTCTCCAGTAGGAATAAGGAAATTTTCCTTCCAACATCACAGTTCTGGCAGCATCTAAAATTGTTCTATTCTTTCTCCCAACAACTTTGTTTTGTTGTGGGGTCTGGGGAGCAGATAACTGTCTTTTTATTCCATGCTCTTCACAAAATGAATTGAACTCCCGGGAAGTGAATTCACCAGCTTTGTCTGATCTCAAACATTTGACCTTCAAACTTGTCTCAATTTTTTCCATAACCTTAAAGCTTTTGAATTTCTCTAATGCCTCATGTTTTTCTCTTAAGAAAGCAACCCAAGCCATTCTACAATAATCATCAATAAGAAACATAAAGTACCTTTCTCCTTGTAGACTTTTGATTCTGGATGGACCACATAAATCAGTATGTACCAAATCCAATACTCCATTTGAATGATATTGTTTTCTCTGAAATGAAATTCTTGTCTATTTCCCATCTGGAATTCCTTGCATATAATGTTAGTAGGCTTGACTAACTTAGATAGATCTCTAACTTCTTGTGTGGAGCTTATTTTGACAATGTTATCAAAGTTCACATGACACAACCTTCTATGTCATAACCAACTTACATCAACTTAAGCAATCAAAAAACTTTCACTAGTAGCATTCAAGTGAAAAATATTACCTCTTGTCTTTGTTCCTAAAGCAATCACATTTCCTGAGCTTCCCAAAATCCTACACTTACCATCCTTGAACTAAAGATTGTAACCTTTATCAACCATTTGTCCAACACTCAACAAATTTTTTTTCAAACCTTCAACATATAGAACATCATCAGTAGTGCATTTACCTCCAAGAGAAATAGTGCCTCTGCTACAGATCACACTAGCATTGCTATCTCCAAATATCACAACACCACCATCATATTTTTCTTGAATTATAAATTTTCTTTTGTCATCGGTCATATGATATGAGCATCCGCTATCAATCACCCACTCATCTTTCTCATCAATCTTGGCTGCAAGAGCTTTCTCAATGTTCTGACTACTAATTGATTCAGTGGACACCAGACTATTTTCATTGATAGAAATGAACACCCATTCATCCTCATTTCCAGTTTTTTTATCAGATTCATCATCAGTTACACCTTCTTCAACTTAATAACATTTTTTTTGAAATCTAGTCTTCTCAGGTTTGTACTTAGAAACTCTTTCAAGACATCTTGATGCAAAATGACCTATCTTACTGCAAGAGAAACATTTAATAGGTAGCTTTCCTTTGTACTTACCTTGTCCTTTGGTTTCTCTTTTCACAATTAGTGCTTCCAGTTCTTCCAGCTCTCTTTCTTCATCTTCAATCAGTTTCATTTCTTCTTCATACTTGAATGTCTTCTTGGAACTCTCTCTCGGATTGTATCTTTGTTGGCTTTTTTCGGATACAGTAGCTTTGAATGCAGACTCTATCTTAGGTGAAGATTCACCAAATTTACTCAACACAAAGGTAGCTAATTTTCTAATCAGCATGTCTCTTGTCACATTTGTTACTATCTTGAGCTCATAAATAGCATGAACTTTTGTTTTGTATGAAGTAGGCACAAATCTAAGTATCTTAGCCACAATCTCTTCTTCATCCAGGGTTCCACCGACACATCTAATGTCCATCACTAATTCATTTACCTTTTGCAAGAAGGAAAAGATGTTTTCATCTTCATGTTCTCCCACTTTCCTTTCAGACTTTGTAGCTTAGCACTTTTCACTAGTGCATCTCCTTCATACAATGTCTCCAATGTTTTTCAAATCTCATGTGTAGTCTTCAATCCTATCACATTTGTCATCTTTGAATCTGTCAAAGCACTCAACAATGCTTCTATAGCCCTGGTATTAACTTTTGCTTGCTTGATCTCATCTTCAGAGGAAGGACCATTCTGAGGAATAGTATATGCACTTTGTGTAATCTTCCAGAAAGGCTCACCAATACACTTCAAATGACACTTCATTCTGACTTTCCATAGAGAGTAGTTTGTACCATTGAATCTTGGACTATCCTTCTTGTATGATGTCATCTCGGATCACCTCAAGTTGTTAAACTTCTTCATAGGAACTAGCTCTGATACCAATTTTTGGAAAAACAAGGATAGACAACTGAGAAGGGGGGTGAATTAGTTGTTACCAAAATCAAACTAATTCAACATTAATTAGATCTGATAATTAACAATGCAAGCATAAATCAATAACACATTAGAGACACATGAACACCAAGATTTTGTACGTGGAAACCCTGTTAAGGGAAAAACCACAGTGGATGTTAGTCCACAAGATTATACCCTATTAAAAGTATAATGAAGAATGAATAAATGATGCACTTGCATTTAGGCACACTACCTAGAGCTCACTGCTCAAAGGGAAGGCTCACTGCCTTACATAAGATAATCAGATTAAATCCATCTGATGAACATTAACTAAGAAATTAGCTTCTTCACAAGACTTATTACAGTTTCGGTTAGGCACAAACACACTTCGCTCAACCTTCTTCACACTTTGTTCTTCATTCAATTGATTTGATCTTTATTCGCACATACACATACTCACATCGAGCATACACTCTTACACACACATTACAATGAAGAGACAATCACTCTTATATATCCGCTACACGGATTTACATCAATAACTCTGTCGGCCACAGAATAAATGAATTACAACTTGTCAGCCTCAATACCTGAACAATTCTTAATGTGCACCAACCTAAGTCAATCACAACATAGAAAAGACCTAAATCAACATCCTCGAGCATGCTAAATAATAAAATATTAATCCATAAGGATCCGCAACATGCTATCACCATCATGTCGGCCAAGAACATGAAAAACTTGAATACACAAGGAAAAATCTTCAATCACGAGCACTCTGATCAATGTGAACGTACTGAACTGATAGAGCACGATCTAGAAACATTACTAAACATCTCAAAAACATATGCAACAACCAAATTCACCAGAATTGCAATCTCATCTTCCAGAAACACTTGCTACAGTAACTGAATAACTGTAGGAACATAGATCTTCATAACTTTATCAATTCTTGATGCGTACCACTGAAACTTTTAGACAACATACTAGATAAGCTCAACAACAAACCCTTTAGTGTGTGCCTCCTGGTCATCAATGAATACAACTTTCCATCACTCTGACCTTCACAACTTCACTGGTTGCTTGCAATATATTTATTACAATTTTCTCAATATCCTCGACATATACAACCTTCAGAATCACCAATGCTAATAGTGTTGACATCAATGACAACCACATATCAGCAATACAACTTCAGAATCTAACATGTACATACAATTAAAACCCACCCCTCTTCAAAAGAGATGCTTGAATATATTTAGTGGGTGCTTTTATTCTAGAGTCCATGTTGTGCAATCTTCACTGCTATTAGCTTCGCCTCTTGTTTTCATACTCCAATTAGTATTGTCCTCCCTTGTATTAGGCTATGATCTTAGAAAAAAAATAGTTTCCTCTATTGGTGTATACATGTCATAGTACTCCTTACACAACTTGCAGATTTTTCCTCAATGAGATGGGTTTTTTCCTCGAAGAGATGGGTCATTTTTGTGTTTTCAACTTTTCACAGATCTCATTAACATATCAAGCTCTCTTATCTAATCTTGGTTTCTTTTGTTGTAGGTCTAATTTTTTGGTATAATTTTCTCCAATGCTTCCCTACTTTTGAGGTTCATTAGAAGGAGTATGAATTTTTTGTTCATATCTTTTAATGATAAACTTAAACTTAAGTCTAACACTAACTTGTTTTAGGAGGCATTTTCCACAATTGAAGAAACATTTCCTTATGAGCAACTCAATCTTCTAGGTTTTAAGGTCTCGCCTCTAGAAACAAATTGGCTTATTCTACTTGAAAAGAACATTGCTAAAAACAACTTGGCCTCATGTACTTAAAAAACACACCATTGGGACGCATCTAATGGAGTAGGAGTATGGAATAAACTATAGATCTAAAAATTATGCAAGTCACAAACACAACCCTTCTTAGATCAAGGGAACTCGTAACCTTCTTAGATGAAAAATTATAGTACCCACCTCAATAATCAATGCAAATTCCATATTATTGAAACAAAAAATTTGATACCCACAAGAAACTTTCCACCCACAACACAATTAAAAAAAAGTTGGGAATGAACTTGTATTACATGTGGGAGTGGAATGGACTTGTTTGTTTCTAAATTCTCTCTTCCATGTAGATTTTCTATAGATTATATAGATGCAACATTAATCAAATGTGAAGGATGCACATATGTGTACACACATATATGTAAATGCACATGTGTATGTAAACACATGTGTATGTACATGTATGTACATACATATATTTTTCCTAAACTTTACATTTATATAAACCCAAAATTGAAAACCCCAAATTTCTAGTTCACTGGATGCACGTACATGTATGTATACATATGTGTATGTACATGTGTATGTGTGTATGTACATGTATGTACATATATGCACATGTATATGTGTGTATGTGTACATATATGTGTGTGTACATGTATGTATGTATTATATACATGTGTATGTGTATATGCATGTACATGTATACATATATATGTGCATGTGTATGTGTGTATGTATGTACATGTGCATATATATGTGTATGTGTGTATGTAAAATTTCCATATGTGTGTATGTATGTGTGTATACATGTGTGTACATATATGTGTATGTGAGTATGTACATGTATGTACATATATGCACGTAGATGTGTGTACGTGTACATATATGTGTGTACATGTATGCATGTATGTATTATATACATGTGTATATGTGTATGCATGTATGTATGCATATATATGTGTACATGTGTATGTGTGTATGTATGTACATGCATATATGTGCATGTGTGTATGTATGTATGTATGTACATGCATATGTATGTATGTATGTACATGCATATGTATGTATGTGTGTATGTACATATATGTGTACATGTACATGTGTATGTATGTATGCACTTGAGTATGTATGTATAAATATATGTATGTGTGTGCATGTACATATATATTTAAATGCATACATAAATTTGTATATACATATATATATATACATGTGTATATACATATATATATATACATGTGTATATACATATATATATATACATGTGTATATACATATTCATGTACATTGTGTACATGTATGTATGTATGTATGTACACATGTACATATACACATACACATATATGCATTATACATAAACACGTACACATATATGTACGTACATACATGCATACACATGTACATATATATATACATACACATGTACACATGCACATGTGCACACACACACACACATATATATTTATACATGTACATTGAAAGTCTCTTTAGAGTTGTCAATTTTTTTATGTTATCTAAGTTGTGGACTTGGTGAACTATTGAACATAGAGATAGATAATATAACTTGAACTATCTCAAATTAGATACATTTAAAGTTTAAAATGTTTTACTTTTGAAACTTGAAAATTTTGTAAAAATTTATATATATTTTTTTTAGTTTTGAAATTTGATTTTAATTCAAGTTTAACATCATGTATATTTTGTTTTAATGATATGCAAATCTCTCTAGATTTACATACATATCAAATTGGGGGAGTTATGAATTGTTTTCTCTAAACATTTTAGAGTATTGTTTAATCTAGCAATACTATCCTGATATAAATTTGATCTATTTTAAGCCTCTTGATTAGAATGAGGGGAATGGTGAGATCCCTCATCATCCATGTATATATATATGTATGTATATATATATATATGTATATGTATATGTATGTATATGTATATGTATATGTATATGTATATGTATATGTATATGTATATGTATATATATATCATGGACAATGAGGGATCTCACCATTCCCCTCGTTCTAATCAAGAGGCTTAAAATAGATCAAATTTATATCAGGATAGTATTGCTAGATTAAACAATTCTCTAAAATGTTTAGAGAAAACAATTCATAACTCCCCCAATTTGGATAATTAAGATAGATTAGTCACTATTAGAGATGGATTCATTGAATGATCGAGACAATTCAATCATTCAATCCTTATGATGAGATCAACATTGAGAAATTTTATTTGTCTCTTATCAAGAGTGTTACTGACACAATGAACTATAAAGAATTTGCCAAATTAGTTTTAGCCAAAAATTTGTTAACCATGTTCCCTCATTATAGAGGAAAAATTAGAATTAGAGGATATGTGGTTACGAGGTGTGTAGATCCTCTTGTTGTGCCATTCATATACCCTAGATGGTTGGCAGCGTATCATAGATGGCCTCACAATGATGAGCTGCCACAATATTTTATCAAACAGTTATATGCAAAATTTCATTTACAGATAGATGTGGACTACACATCTCATCCTGAACATGTTGTCCAAGGTAAAGGTCATTTTTTCTAACAAACCATAGTTTAGACATCTAGGTTTGTCACCGCATGTGGACAAGAGGGCATTAGTTGGCCCAAACCTTTTGGTTTTACCAAAACGTGTGGAATTGGCAGCAGCAGGGGAGTCAACGACATGCTCCACTCAATCTCGGATTATCGATAACATTACCTCTATTACGACATAGATTGATCAGATGTCATTTTATCAAGTTGGTAGATACTTATTACGCCCGCGGATCAACCTTCCTCCCACAAAGGCTACATCAACATCTTATCATCCATTTATTCCTGTCGATCTACCTACTCCTTCAGATATCGCGCATATGAACCACATGACTTTGTGTAATGTGTGTAGAGTCTCAGTTTTGGATTTACTAGCAGCATATTAGGTCATCAGTGAGGACCATGGGATCTCTCTTGACCGTATATAGGGATTTATTAGACAATGATATATTGGTACACATATGATCCATGGGGTGGAAACGCCAGGGGATATTCTAGAGAAGCCTACAGGATCCCATGCGCATCATGTTTCTATCGATCCTTTAGTTTGTCCAGGTCATCAGGATGTTACAAATCACATTGAGGTTACTGCGGCACCTGATGTTGTCCATGGCACATATACTCAGCTTCTTTTTGGAATTGATATTGTACATGCTACAAATCCCCCTGCGATGTCCTTGCATTCTCATGATCTTAGTGGCATTGGTAGAGCCATTGATTAGGCATGATAGGTACTTGAATAATTTATATATATAATTGTGTTCTAAAAAACTACGTGCGATACATGTAATGTATTTTTAATTGTCTAGTTGTTTTTAACTCCTTATTGAAATTATGTACTTGAAATTTTTTAAGCAATATGGTGATTTGTCAGAGTTTGGAAATTTGGCACATGATGGCAATCCCATGCAGCACACAGCTGAGGTACATTTAAATAATTTTAAAAATTTAATTACTTGATGTGCAAGTTCAAACACATCAAGAACTTGTATATTGTACAAGTTTAGATAATTTTACATATGTGTACACATATATATATACATGTGTATTAAAAATTAAATTTAAGTTTATGTGTGTGTACTTGAACACATGTAGGGCTTGGGATGAGGTTCAGGACAAAGATCAAGAGAGCTTGGATCGAGACATGGATCCACACATCTTGGATCAATGGCACATGATGGTGATCCCATGCACCACATAGTTGAGGTACATTTAAATAATTTTATTTAAAATTTAATTACTTGATGTAAGTTTGAACACATTGAAAGTTTGTACATTGTACAATTTTAGATAATCTACATATATATGTATACACAAATATATATACATGTATTAAAAATAAAATTTAAGTTCATGTGTGCACTTAAACACATGTAGGGCTTGGGACGAGGCTCAAGACATAGATCCAAAGAGCTTGGATTGGGACATGGATCCACACATCTTGGATCAAGAGAGGGATCGGTCCATGGATCGAGGGAGAGATCGAGGGAGAGATCGGTTCATGGATCGAGGGAGAGATCGAGGGAGAGATCAAGCCAGAGATCTGATGATTCTATTCATAGTAGATATCCCTCTCTTTGAGATGTTTTATAGTATTATGGTTTGAGATCAAATTATTATGTTGTCCAGACACTTTTTATGATTTATGTACATCACATGTTACATACATTTATGTTTTATGGTATATACACTTGTTATGATTTACACCACATTCACATGTATGTTTATGTTTTATGGTTTGAATAGGTTTGTTATCGCATTATTATGGTTTGAATACTTACATTACATCTATTTACATCGTCCATTATTATGGTTTTATTTATTTAGCAAGTTTGTACATGTTTATTTAAATTTAAATTATGGTTTGTTCACACTTGTTGTACATCTATTTACATAATCAAAATGTTGGACTATCTAATGGTTGCTATTTGTAAATTTAAAAAGATGGAAATGTACAATTAATTTTAAATAGAAATGAATTTGTCTAAATAAATAGGTCAAGAAATAGAAAAATTGAATGCAAATTTATGTAAGCTTGATTAATGCTATATTTAAAAGTGAAACATAAAAATGCAATTGGAAATAGATAACCTGAATTCTTAGCTCTAAATATTCATTTTTAAAGTCACTAGATAGGTTAAATGTAAATTGTACATATATCATGCTATACATGAACTTAAGAATTCCATATATATAATCTAATACACATGAATTTGAATGTGCATGCAAAGAATTCTTGAGCTAGATTCAATGAGCTATACTTGTGTCTAGTTGAATGTTTAAATTAAATCAAATATATTCAAGTGAACTTAAGAATTCCATATAATCTACTACACATGAATTTTTGATTGTGCATGGACAAAAAAAGTGATCTAGATGATGATTTATAAGTGGAGTTGAATGTAAATGAAATCAAATTTCTATTCTTGAACTTAAGAATTTCAATGTGGAACATTTATGCAATTGGAAATTTATATATTTAAATATCAAGTTATGCACATAATATAAGTATCTAGATCTTCCCATGTGACATTTCTATATATTAAAAATTGATCTTGATCCATATATAATTACCATTTAGATCCCATTACATGTGTGGTCTCAAGCTATACATGGTTTAAACAACTAGATTGATGCCAAAATATAGCTATCTCAAGCATCCCAAATACCATCACTATGATTCGCTACAATGAATAATATAAAAAATGATTATGGATGATAATGATAATGATAATGCAAATAAAAAGTTACAAATAAAAAATTCAAAGGAAATTTTTATAAAAAATGATAATGCAAAGTTCACATAAAAAATTCCTTTGGAAAGAGAACATATATTTAATGCAAATAAAAAGTTACAATTAACAAGGGGAAATTTAATATCCTCAAAATAATTTTCTCTAAATGTGATAGATCGACAGGTTACAATCTTATAGCTAAACAACGACAATATATAACATCCTTTTAAGCAATCTTTTCTAAGTCAAAAAAATAATTTGACAACTAAACAAGAACAAAATATGACACTCAAGCAATCTTTTCTAAACATAGAAGAACACAATATTGTGCTTTTTCAAGAACAACATTACATTCTCCCGCGATTATCTCTATAAATTGATCATAACAAAGGGAAAATTAAATTTATACGAGCATTTGTACAAATAAAATTTAATGAGAAATAGTGGCCATCAAAACCAGATTAAGGAAAGCTACAAGTAAACTTAAAATTCATAACTTTTTTACCCCTCCAAAACAAATTTGAGATAGATGTTCATAAACTATTCAAAATCAAAATCCTAAGTCATCCTTTGTATTGCCTCCTTGGCCAAGAGTTTATCCCTGGCCTTTGATTTCGCCTGAGACTTGGAGCCCATAATACCACCTCCCCATTGTCATTGATACTCATCAAACTTATAATTGAAATTGGCTCCTGTACAAAAATGAACAAATACAATTGTATACCAATCAATTTCCATTTCTTTCAGCTGCCATCATTAATAGATAAACAATATGCATCACAAAAGCATGTCCTCTTAATTGCATGCACACCTTTATTGCTTCAACAATCCTGCTAAATTCCAATTTCAATGATAAGTTTGATGAGTATCGATGACAATGTGGAGGTGGCATTATGGGCTCCAAGTCTCAGGAAAAATCAAAGGCCAGGGAAAAACTCTTGGCCAAGGAGGCAGCACAAAGGATGACCTAGGATTATGATTTTGAAAAGTTTATGAACATTTATCTCAAAAAAAATTTGGAGGGGCAAAAAAGTTATGAATTTTAAGTTTACTTGTAGCTTTCCTTAATCTCATTTTGATGGCCATTGTTTCTGATTAAATTTTCTTTGTACAGATGCTCATATAAATTTAGTTTTCCCTTCGTTATGGTTAGGGTTATTATGGATGATAATGATTGCACGATTATGGATGAAACCAATGTGACATGATTAGAATAAGATAGGATGGATTAGACACATGATATGGATTAAATTATTCAAGGGTATGATTAAGATAAGGTGGATAATTAGAATGATTAGGGTGAAAATAATTTAAGTATGGCTATGAATGATTAGGATTAGAATGGCACGATTATTAGAGCATCATAATGAATGATTGGAAGGGATGATTACATGGTTATGGGTTATTAGCATACTTGGTGATTAAAGATTAGGATGAGGGGGGATGCTTCTAGGATGAAAATAATTTAATTTTCTATGATGTGATATGATTAGGATATGAAAATGGATGATCAATTTATATACTTGTGGAATTGAATGATCACTATATATTCTCAAGAACTTAATAATTCCATGGAACATAAATTTATTTATGCAAAATTGGAACATAAACTAGGTTTTGTAAATTGCACGCATATATATTCAATCTAGCTCATATAAGTGGAGTTGAACAAATGAGTTCAAAGATTTGTTCAAGTGAACTTAACCATTCCATGTCAAACATAAATTTATATACAATCAAGGAATAAATGATTTAAAGAAATTTAGGCATTTAATGTGAACTTTTTGATTTAGTCACTAGGTTTCAAGTAAATTGCATACATATATGTACATGATCTAAGATTCAACAAATGAAATCGAAGGTTCAAGTGAACTTATTTAAGAATTCCATGTCCAACATAATTTGATGCAATTGGAAATAGATTATTTAAAGGAATTTAGGCAAAATGTTTGAAAACAATTTTAAAGTCACTAGGTTTTGTATCAAGCACATATATATATGCTCTAACATACATATTTAAGTGGAGTTTCAAGTTCATGTAAATTATGAAATCAAAGATTCTTGAACTAAATTAATAATTCCACATGTGGAACAAATTTATTTATACAATTCCAAAAATAAATGACCAAGCCTTTGAAAAACCCCATTCTAAATCATGCCACATGTCCAATCAATATAAATATATATAGATCTATAGATCTATAAAAAATTTGAGTACACACACACACACATATATATATATATAGATCCAGCCAATGTACATGTACATATAGCCAAAAAACAACTTAAAGCTCCTAGTACATAAAATTTGGATCCTCTCTATCTTTAATTATCTCTAAAAAAAATTCATGATCTTCAATAGGAAACCTCCACTTTTGTTTGGCACGCCCTCTTTTAGGTAAAGTTTCTAAATTTATTTGTGTTGCTATAAATAAGTGACTGTAATGTAGAACCTTTTGTCTTGGCATATAATCAACAAATATAATACCATTTTTATTTATCTTTATTTGTTGATAATATGTGCCTTCAATAATGACTGATCCAATGGGATACTCTTGTCCATCACCATCTATAATCGATTCCACCAATTTTTTTTTTGGCTGTGTACATCTTAGTAGATAGTAATCTACACCTTCCACATTGTCAGGATCTCCAACAACAGTGAAAATATCTCCTGTACACACACCACATGTAAAGTAAATACAAAAGTTGTAAATATATTTTTAATCAATTTTAACTAAATTAAACATGCTTGAAACTTACTTAAACATAGAATATATATTTAAATCAATTTTAACTAAATTAAAATCAATTTCCATGCCTGTAACAACTAAATCAGATACACGTTCGTAATCAACTGAATATAGAGGACTGTAGACATCGACATTGTCATCTTCACCAAAAGGAGGCGTTAATATTAATTGTTTCATTTCCCATCGTGAAACATACCCATCTCTAATATTCTCACATTGAACAATATTTGCATTGTTCTCAATGCAATCAACACAAAAACATGTTTTTTCTCTCACATTAATTGCATAAGGCTTACTAATTCTTGTTGTCATGATTTGATGTAGACTTCTAATACCATGAATTTCTTGACAATTATAAGGATTTGATCGATCAATATCTATAAATTCAAATTTGAAAATTCAATTAAAAATCATGTACACTTGAACTTTGAAATTCAAATTTTTAACAAATTATGACTAGATGTACCTGTAACTTCCCAAAAATACCATGTGTTGTATGTTGAGTCGCGAGTGGAAAAACAACTTTTACACCATTCAACAATTTCATTTGCATTTTGTATGGCGTTACTTGCAAGTACACATGTTGGCACAATTTGTCACCTATTACTTTCAAGGAATTTAAAGAATTTTTAATTTAATTTAAATATATATCTGATCTTTTCAAAAATATATCTAGATTCCATATATATATATGGTGAAAGTTACCAACAAGTTCATGTTAACGAAGTGCACGCTTCACACATGCTCCTGCTCCATCGTGCTCTCCTTTTCCATGTCCACTCTCATAAAAATTCCACAAAAGTTTGGTGTTGCTTCTAGAATGTTGATGGCTTAACCAAACAAAAGCTTTTGAAGACTTAAATTGTCCTGTAAAGTTACAAATAATTACACTAAAACCAAATTAGCTCTTCAAAAATGTAATTATATATAAGCAATTAGACAATTTAAGTCTCAAAATTAAAAGTAAATATAAATAAATAAAGTTTATAAAAAAAATGTACTTACCAACCCATCCATCAGACCATATTCAGTGTTCTTGATTTATGCCACGTCGTCTCAATTCTTCAAAAAACATTTTGAAACAATGAGCTACATAGCTTCTATCATGATTCGTATCATCACTGATGTAAAAGTGAACCTCTTTGATGATAATTCAATCATCTTTGCTACTTTGTATTCCATTGACCTTTAACTCAGCATGCCTATAGAAAACTTTCACAAATATTGCAACTTGCTCTGAATGATAATATTGACTTTGAATCTCAATTTGAGGACTAAATGTATAGTTCTCAAAGAAATCTACAATAGAGAGAATACAACCTAGTGGAAAGAAATTCTTTGAATCACGAAATTGCTTAGCTTGCCATCTTGCACCATGACAATGTTGGATATGTGGATATATGATATTGAAAAATTTACTCATGATTCATTGTAAGGCAATCCACTCTCTTTGAGAACATTTTTTTTGGCCTCAACACTTGACTTCGTTAAGTAAGTCTCATATTCAAATCTCTTCCAAACAACTTGCATTTCATTATTGTCAACATGTAAAAGATTCTTCAAATCTCCACAATCATTACATACATTTTTTATACACTTAACATTGAATTCATCTGAATCTTCTGATTTTTCGCATACAAGAGACTTCACAAATTATGGTGTACTTCCATGGATGGCTAAATTTTGATCAATTGTTGTCATAGCTTTTTTATATGATTGTAGGTGTAGATCAAATTCAACATGATTTCAACAACAACAAGTTTCACATATTTTATTTATACATACAAATGATGGTCGTAGTGTCTCAAACATCCTTTGACAAATCTTCACATTTGAAAAATCTTGCTTGAATTCTCCAAAAAGTTCACTTTGTGTTGTATCTATAAAATATTTTGGATGAGAAATTTTTGTACCATCTTCACCTATTATTTGTTTAGTATCCCTTTTATTGAAAGAAACATGAGAGTGAGTAGTCCAATATTCAACCACATGTTTCTTTACATCTTCTAAAATTCTATCTTTTCGGGGAACCCTACAAATATCTACCCAATTTTTCTCAATTTTTCCATCTATTTCACTTCTCTTTTCAATATACCTTTGAAAGATTATCTTAGAAATATTTAGTAATTTAGAAATTTCTTGAACTTGTCTTCTATGTGATAATTTCTTACTAGAAAATACAGTCATCAACACTCTACATGCAACACTTAGATCACTAGATCGACTCTTATTTTCAATACATTGTAATGCTTCTTGCAAGTTTTCAACAATTGTTTGTTTTAAATCTAATGAATTTTTCTTATTATCAAACCCTAACAATGCCAAAATAGGGGTCATTTATTTTCGTCTAAATAACTTTGCAACTAATTGTGCTCTTCCAATTAGAGATTTTTCGTCAAAAAAATTATCCCATATTCTTTTTGAGTGCAATTTTAATGTGCTTTCAAATAACATATCTTTAGATGAAATATTATTGAAAAGAGAATCCTCATCCATCTCCATCAAATTTTCCATACCATAGTCCAAAAAATTTCTAACATTAGGTTTAGTTTGTTCTTGTACTTGTACGTCACCTTGGTCATTAATATTTTCCATGGGTTGTTCTTTAGTAGATGTTCCTTCACCCACTCTTCTCTTCCTTTGTCTTATTCATGTTCGATCATACTTCCTTGATCTAGTCCTTTTACACGCCATCACAAATTGCACTCAAATTTAAATTCACCTGCATACAAATTTGTACACACTTGAGCTTTCAATGAAACATGTACAGTTAATATTACATAAATATCTAACACTAAATTTTAAATTGTTCATTTGTTTTAAAGTCAAAGTAAAAAAAGCATTCAAATAAATTACAAACATATCATACATGAGCAAATTTGGTATATCATGAGCTCATATTTGGTATATATATCACTTGAAAAAAAAATTGAATAACATAGAATTGGTGATCAATTAAAAATGAAATCTAAGAATTTAAATAGTGAAAACAAATTTCAAATGCATTCATGAAAATAAAAACAATCAATTAAATAAGTTTAAGATCAATGTACCTTCAAATATAGCTCTTTTATTGTCTAAATAGTTTTCTTTTGTCGAAATAAGTCTTTTAAATTGTTGAAATAAACCTTCTTTTGTCAAAATAAGTCTTCTAAATTATCGAAATAAACCTTATTTTGTCGAAATAAACCTTACTTTGTCAAAATAAACCTTATTTTGTCGAAATAAACCTTACTTTGTCAAAATAAACCTTACTTTGTCAAAATAAACCTTATTTTGTCGAAATAAACCTTATTTTGTCGAAATAAACCTTATTTTGTCGAAATAAATCTTCTAAATTGTTGAAATAAGTCTTATTAATTCTTTAGTCGAAATAAGTCTTATTAATTCCTTAGTCGAAATAAGCCTTCCTTCGTCGAAATATGTATTTTATTGAATTTACTTGAGTTGAAAAATATAAACAAAAAATATATATTTTATATCGACCATTTTCAGCTGAGTACCTATCAACCAAGCATATTTCAGTCAAGCATGTTTCAGTCGAATAGGTTTTGACCGAAACCTATTAGACTGAAACATGCTTGGCCGAACATGTCTAGGTGGCATCCTACATGTCAGCCAACTCACCTTTTTTCAGAATTTTCTAAAACATTCAACTTTGGCAAAGTGTTTCTCCTGTCAGAATTATTTTTCTGCAAAAAAAAACCCTTTTGTAGAGTTTGGAGTGGTAAATCCAAATTTATAAATATTTTAATATTTTGATTAGTTTTAAGATATGTTATTTTTAAAATAATGCAAGTAGATTGTTAAAATTAAAAAAAAGGTTGATTAGAAATTAAAGTATTAGTAAAACATATTAAAAAAAAAAAAAAACTTATATGGGCTAAAGGAGAGAGTCTTCTTCAAAAGGATATAATTTGTATTTTGAAAATGATTAAAGATCTTGAAAATAGTTGGCCGCCTGTGAAAACTGTCAAATTATGACATGTTTGACTTTAAAACATTATTACGAGAAAAATATACATCAAAATTTGATCTTTTTTTCATGCAATAGATATTTAAGTTATCTATTTGGAGAAAAAAATTAAGAGAAAAATGAAGTTTTTTTCAATTTATTTTTTAATTGTTGGCCAATTAAATATACATCAAAATTTGATCTTTTTTTCATGCAATAGATATTTAAGTTATCTATTTTGGAGAAAAAAAATTAAAGAAAAATGAAGTTTTTTTCAATTTATTTTTTTATTGTTGACCAATTCCTTTATAAAGTGTGAAACAAGTTTGTGTTTTTACCCCATCACAAAATTGAAATATGTTGAAGCATAACAAATCCACTAGAATATATTTTATCCATATTTTACTCAACCTTACATTTCTACCAACTAGCTTGGATTGAACCCTAATATTACCCATGAAAGCTCATGGCATATCCAAAATTTACATCAATTAGCCAACAACAAGGCTAGATAGCTAACTTGTAAAATTATTATTTTTGACCATCTTTTTCCTTTGAGTGCACAACCTTTACCATGTCTTATGCACTGCATCCTCTTAGCATGCAAAAATTAATAAAAGAGAATGATATTTCAATCAATTTTCTTCTATGTTATTTTTATTTTTTTGAATATTGTAGCTTTCAATTAAGTTATGGAATAATTTTGTAGAATAAGTGAACAATCAAATGCTTGATGATGATTCAAACGTTAGAAAATAGGTACACAATAGTTTATTTGAAGAAAGAAAATTTATTTGGGGACTAGTCTTATCTAGCCAACTCATTTTCACTTCAATATTTACTATTATTTATAAATAAGAGAGTTCAAGATGAATTTTTTGGATCTTATTATAGAAACTATCAATGATGATCAGAATCCATCTATTATGACTCCTTGTTTAAAACAAAAAATTCATGTCTCAAAATAATTCAATGTTTGTACTATATGGAAAATATATTGACCTTATATTTATTATATTATCTAAAATAATATTTATTCAAATAGTAATAAATGATGAGGAACCAATAATATCTTGAGCTTACATTTATTTTCATTAAGCTATTCAATTTAAAAAAATTTAGATGAAGATACTAATTTTATTTAATCTTCACATAAATAAACACGTTTCATTTAACTAATTTTTTATATTTTGTAATCATTGAGAAAATAGATTAACTCTGTGTAATTGTTAATTTTCATTTAATAGATGATGTCAAAACATATTACTATTTGTACTTTATGAAATGGTATGATAATTTCTAAACTTATTCATGATTGCCATATTTAAAAGAAGTGCATAATAAATGAGATAAATCCATTTGAATGAATATGGATTTTTAATGTAATTTTCATAATTCTTATATTTAAGATTTTATTTAATAGATATATATTGTTCAATGAATTAATGAGTGTTTGATCTTATGTGCATGCCTTTTTTTTGCAAAGGATTGTATTTGTTTATACAAGGAATTATAAGTACATGAATGAAAATATTGGATAGGTTGACATTTAAACTTAGAACCTACTTGTGGCTAGTGAAATTTTTCACCACTAAGTCACTTGTCTTTTCATGATGAAAACTTTCAAAATTTTCAAGATCTATATTTCAATTCCAACATACCCTTTAAGGTAGATTCATGTTGAGATCAACTTTTATAACAAATTTAACATTTCACAATATAATTCAATTCTAATAAATTTCAAATAGGATAGAACTTTAACCATAATACATAATTTTTAATTCTATTATTTTTCTATTACTTTACAATATGTAAAATCAATTCACTAATTTCTATTTTATAAACAATACATTTAATAAATTACATACATTTTGTATCATTTTCTATGTAATTAAAGATTTGATTATGAAAAAATTGTCTATCTCTAACAAAAAAAAATATTGACATACCTATTGAATCTATATGTCCAATTACTACTACTAATATAATTGTGATCTCTATTCCCTTTAAATCTTTCATAGACGTAAACATAATTTGTTTTTTACTCATGAAAAAATAAATTGGTGGTTTCATTTTACATTTTATTAAAAAAAATTACCAAAGAATATTTTTAAATTGAAACCATGGGAATGAAGAATAATAAAAACCATGGGAATGAAGAATAATTAAAACCATGGGAATGGGGAATAATTAAAACTATGGACTGGATAATGTCAAAAGGCTAATACGAATATTATTTATTAGCAGGTATTTTTTAATATGATTATTTCCTCCAGTTGCTTCCAACCATTCTTTGCTCAAAAGCACGGCATCTATTTCCACTAGGTAGTAAAGATAATTAGATAGTAAGTATGGTCTCAAAATAGGAGTTGAGGGAACTTACATAGCATAAAATTACAGCTAACAAAACAAGCAAAAAATAGTTGGTGAGAAGTTATGGATGATGAGTTAAAAATATAAATTTGTGTATTGCTGACTACAAAATAATTTTTTATTTATTTTTATCTATCAAATCTGTTTATTTAATTTAGTTTTTTAAACATGTTTTATCATATAAATTAAGAGTCAATGTTAATTATTGTGAGAAGTGTTTCAAATAATTTATTTTAAAAGTAAAAATTCTTTAGTGAAGTTAAAAATTCATCGAAATTTTGATAAAATAATAGATTATCTTATCAAAATGAAAAACATAAAATCACAATTGAATGGTTGTCTACATTCGATAAATTTATGGACTTGATAAAAAAAAATCAAATTAATCTAAAATTAAAAAATATAAAGACAAATAATGGGATAGAATAAACAAAGAATTTAAAGAATTATGTACCTCATGTGAGATATAAAAGGAATTAATAAATCCCTTCTCCCTTCAACAAAAAAATATGATCAAAAGAAAACATTAAACCATCACATAAATGGTCAGATCTTGTTACCCTCATTTTTAACTAGCTCAATTTTTAAGCTTTTGCATCAAACTTATTATTTGGTTGATATGTACATTATCAAGTTGTCATCTAGAACTTTTTCATAAGTAGTTGAGATGCATCCCACTACATAGTTTATGGAAATTTTCTCAAAAAATCACAATCACACTTGATTGAAAAAGCTTAGTGATGTCAAACTCCATATAAAGTACTAGATCAAAGATTTTTTATGCATTGTTTCATTTGTACTTGAAATTAGCTATGGGTGTTGGCGAAAAATCACAAAAACAATGAAATTTTAAAAAGTGTGAAATTTCATGCAAGTTTGTTTTATGGTGATGATCCTATGATGTCATAATGAATGTGGCTAGTTTTTAGGTCAACCCACCTCCCACTTTTTGAGATATTAAAGTTTCAATGTTTTACAATTCAATTACAAAAACTAGTAAATTAAAAGTTTTATTTAGTGAAAATGAAATTATATTTCTAGGTTTTGGTCATAATAATACTTTTATAAATTTTCAACATTCCATCAAGAATTTATCAATGTACTGGCAAGATTAAATACTTTCACAAAGTGTGGTTTCATGAGCGAGTTAGTAGGCTAAAGAACCAAAAGAAATAAAAGATAACTGGAAAAGTTGTGAAATTGTCAAAAACTAAACAAGTTAGAATTTAAACTTTGATCATGCAACTTTTTATCAATTTCTAATTATGCTCATGTGCTCTATTTTTCTGAATTGTCTAGGCAACATACAAAAGAGTCATTTGACCGTGTTTATTAATTAATTAAAAATAAAAATAGCATTGCATCTTTATTTTTAATTAATTAATAAACACAGTCAAATGACCATTTTGTAGGCTGTTTAGACATTAGAGGAGAGGATCCAATAATTGAGCACCCTAACTTTGGCCTTCTTATCCTACGTGGAAATTTCAAATCACTCCCAATTTTTTACAGCAACTTACTTGTCAAGTCCCCTACTTATAACAAAGGTTTCAGGGCCACATCATTAAATATGATGCCACATCAGCATGTTTTTTGTCAAGGTGTCCAGAAAAGTCCCAAAAAAAAGTGAGACCAATACTTGTGCATTCACAGCATGTTTTATTGAGCTCTAATGTGGAATCACATGATTGGTTGCTTTTTAGATCAAAGGAATACATTTTATTTAATTATGGGTAGTCATCATCAACATTAACAACTTTAAAGTCACAACTACGATCCAATATTGATAAAAATATTGGACATTATATAAACAATTACTATCACAACTATTGAAACATGCTAGTATGGATCCTCTCCCCTACCCTACTTTTCTAATCTCTGTGAAAATTAAAGAACAAATACTCAAATGCTCAAAATCCCTCACTTTCTGAGCTCAATATTTTTAAGCATAAATAAGGGAGCTGGTTTCTATAACTACCCCTGTGAATTTCTAGCCAACAATTGTAAATTCCATAGTAGACATTCATGCATAATATGGAAAAATATGTAAGGCGGGTGAACTGCTCAGCAAATGCCTCACAAAAATGTGGTCTCACGAATTGCAAAGTTTGCAGGATATACACTGAATAGATTTGATGGAAGGGCTTTAGAAATTCTCAAGAAAGTGTTGTTGGCAGGTTAAGACGAATCTCACAACCCTTCCCTATTATCCTTTCAGCTTGTGCGAAATTGGAAGCTTTGGAACCAAATATTGACATCCATCAAAACATACCAGAAACGAAGACATAGTTGCAACTGTTCTGGTAGATGCATACAAAATGTGGACGCATAGACAATAGGCGTGTGAAATGTTTGTGGCAGGAGAAGCATAGACCAGGTATGTAAATTGTTTGACAGAATGCCATAAACAAATGGCATCCCGTGGAATACAATAATTGAGGGCACACAAGAGAATTGTTGAAGAGGCGTCAAAAACTTTTGAGCAGATTCGATTCGCAGGTGTAAAGCCAAATTCTACTACCAATGCGAAGTGTGGAGTCTTAGACAAAGCGCTCTAAAGAGATGTCATTTCGTAGAATGTAATGGTTGAAGGTAGTTGCGCGGCTGAGATCTGTTTGAAGAATTATTTTGAAACTAAAACCTTCACTAGTGATTCCCATGGCAACCTCCCCCTTTCCATGCTCTGTGTAAGACATGAAGCTGCTTGACAGAATTTGGGATTGTTGAGGGCGCGGAATGTTTGAATAACACATCTCATGGAATGTAATGATTGCAGGAGTGGCGCGGCCGAAGGTTTGTTAAAAAAAACGAGTGCACATAATGCATGCATATAAAATGTAGGCACGTAGACCAGGCATGTAAACTGTTTGACAGAATACCTCCAAAGAGATGTCATCGCATGGAATGTTGCGGTTGCAGAATATGCACAAAATGGATTTGTTTTAAAGCCGTTAGAAACTTCCAATCAAACTAATGATGCAAACCTTCCTCCCCGCTCAGCATGGGAATAGAGCTTGGACATTCATCGAAACAGAAAGCTCATGAATTGTTTGACAAGAAACCTCAAAGAAATTTTATCACTATCAAGCACCGAATGGATTTGTTGAAAAGGCTGTAGAAACTTTCAATTAAATGCTTTTGGAAGGCATGAAGCCAAATTCCACAACCTCTGCTAGCATCCTCCTTTGCTTGCACCAAAATGGGAGATTTAGAACAGGATATGGGCGTCCATTGGGGTATAATTGAAGGCAATTTTTTATTAGGTATTACAGTTGGAAGTGCCTTGGTAGACATGTATGCAAGCGTGGAAGCACAGGAAAATCACGTTAACTGTTTGATGCCTCTGAGATGTTGTCTCGTGGAATTAGAAGATTACATGTTTATTGAAATAATTTAAGAAAGTTCCAAACAAAGGCTAAATTCCTCATAGATAAATCTCCACAGAAACGCACTAAAGAGGTTTCAAAACATCTCAAGAAAATATTCATTTGAATGCAATGAGTACAAGAATGCACATGGAGATCTATCAGATCTAATTTTAATGTTGCCAAACATGTATGTAAAATCCAAAGCACAGAAATGTTAGACAAAACATCTCAAAGAAATGTTCCCTCAAGCACGGATATACACAAAATGGATTTTGTCGAAGGGCATATTTGTATGCAGGTGAAAAAGATATTTAATCAAGTAGCTGCGAGGAAGGTGAGTTGGATATATTTTGATAGATGGTGCATGCATAAGCTGAGATCAGAATAATGTTAATTGGCAACCGCGAATTTTTACTATTGTGTTAAATGTTTCACCAATTTTTCAGCATTGCAAGAATTGGTTTTTCTTCAAGTAGATTCTAATTATTCAAGGGTGTTGATAAATCTTCTACAAAGATGAAATATAAATGCATCTCAATATTAGAGAACACATTTTCAGATATCTCAGATACAAAATTGGGATATGTTAGCATATAATATTTTTGGAAAGCAATGGAAGAAGGATAGAGATCTCAGTTGGCACAGAAGGTGTTCAAAAGTGGCTAAGGTTATGCCACAGGCTATCTGGTGGCAGCTAAATGTCCTGATCTTGTCTTAGAGTGTATAAAAGCATGCAACTCAGAAACCAAAGAAATCCAAATTAGTGGTGAAGCTCGATCTCATTTCTGTCGAAATCATTTTCAGGTTGCCTCTCAAAGACCAATTCACAAGACATAAGTAAAGAATATGTTGAAACGTATTTCTCCAAAAATAAAAATCAATGCCTCAATACCAAAACTAGAAATTGGTTGATAACCCCCAAATGAGGAAAACCACAGCTGCCAAGGGTGATGTACGTCTCTTTTTGTTGATGATTTTTCCAACATGGTTTTCCTCCTTAACAGGTTGATGGGTAATAAAAATTCAAATTATTTTGAAACATGGATTTATATGTTCATCACCATCATTAGCGACAACTTGCATAGTTAGCTAATTCAATTTGAATCTGAAAACCACTGCTTTTACATGTCATCCTATCTCTTTTATGCCAAATTACAAGTATGAAAACTTGTCTAAGGCTCAATAGCAATAGAATATATGACAACACAACTCAAATCTATAATCTTTATCTAAAATTAAAACTGGAACAAAGTTACAAAAACTTTTGGAGAGTGAATGATGCATTTACTATGTTGACAGTGAGAGATCTACAAGAAAATACTAGACTCAGAATATCTATAGAGCCAATGACTCTTATCAGATAGTATGGGAGTTATTTCATCCATTTAATGAGGTTTACATATATCCTAGTTGGAGGATTTGATGGGTATCCATATATGTTGTCGAGATATATGGATGATAAGCTTGTTCTGATTGAATTGTGCAGGCAAATTGGTGTGGTTAATAAGAGATGCAAAGATAAGAGGAAAAATGTCCTTCATTTTTCCTATTGTTCTTAGTCATTATAGCTGCCAATATACTTTTGATGCTCTAAATACTGAGCGATCAATTGTGAAGCTAAGGTTAAATTTCTACGCCATGAAGTTTCCCTTCAATGAAAAAGGGTATGTTAGGGACAATCTAAACCTTGGTGCGAGCTATTGTCATTTCCCATAAATTGAAGACATTTGGGAAGATTGTGAGGATGGTTTTGAAGTCTAAAGAAGGGTCTAGATGAGGCTTACTACTCATAATTCATATAGCTAGAGGTAAATATTTAGCAAGACAACACCAAAGAACAAATTATTCAACAACATTATTGGAAGCATAAACATTAACTAACCCAAAAGAATGCTTATCAAGATTCAAGACAACCCATAATGCTCTATTAGTCGGGTCACATTCCTAGTACATAAAATGTGGCTACCATTTAGGAGAGAGAGAAAGGTGATAACTCTGTCATGACTAGCTTCATGGTTGTCACACAAAAAGTGACAAATATAAAAATGGAATTCTAAAAATTTACTTCTTGTAAAAAAGAATATCTACGTTTGCAAATCTTTGACAAACAACCCACATTATATATTTTCTTGTGAGACCAATTAGACCTTGAAAATTTCAAGAGAGAAAATTAATTCAAAGGCATAGCATCACTATCAAGCACATCTAGATGCAGATAACCATTTTGTAAGAAATCTCTCTCCAAAGAAGGGTTAAAAATTTTCAATTGAATAATTAATGTGAAATTTTGTTGTTAATCAAGCACATATCCTCCATCCTTAAAACTTATGGTTGGGTTATGTGAATGCCATGTGATAACCCTAGGAGGAGGAGGTGATTGAACTAGACTCTCAACCTAAGAGGATAAAACAATAGCTAGAAGAGGAGTGTGGATGAACATAGGCTTGCTAACCTCCTTAGAATTCTCTACCCAAGAAGCCAAGATAATCTCCTTCCCCTTATCCAAAGGTTTTGATACTATAGTAGCTAGATATTTTGAAGGTGTTCCATTATTAATGGCATAGATATTTTACCCATTATTCTAGTAGTTCTTGTGACTTCTAATCATCACTCATCCCTCCCTTTTTGGAGAGGAGCAAATCTTGAAGAGTTAGGCTCAAGTCTGGAAGTAATAAGGGGACAACTCTTAAACTTGTAATCAAATGATTGAAACATGTAAGAAGTGTTATGCAAGTTGAGATAGATCACCTTTTGGGTGTGGCACATTTACTTAATTTGAATATCCATCATCTCATTTAAAATATTTAGAGAAATTGCCCTCAACACAAACATATTTTTACTTGTAGGCACAAAAAAAATTGTCAAGCACGATGTAAATGGCATGGCCTAAAGAAGCTACAATATAGTCTAGGAAAGGCCAACAAGGTAAAAGAAGTTCAAGAAGCTCAAGCCATACAAGGATGCAAGGATCACTTTTCAAAGACACCAAAGTCCTAGGTCTAGGGTGTAAACACTAACAAGAAACTATGCATGTACCAAAAACTATACTTGAAGATGGATTTTGTGTGACTATGTTCAACAAATCTAAAAAGGAAAAATCCCTTAGTGAGGCTTCAAACAACATCAAGGCGGAACCTATGAAAGACCTAGGCCTTATTGACCCATTCTTTAAACATGTTTTTAAAGGGAATCCTCTTGATAAAATAGTTGACTAAAGTAAAATTCTCAAGCCATTTGCAAACATTATCAAATTCTAAAATAGACAAGACTATATCAACTAGAGTTTCAAATGACATACCTCACAAAAACACTTTTGAAATGAACTTCCAAAAGCACTTTGAAGGAGCCATTATCTTACACTTGTAAACCAATAGCACTAGCACCAAGTGCTATAATACTAAAATTTGAAGCCATTTACAAACTATACTTGTCCAAAGACAAGAAAAACAAAAAAAAAACCCAATAAATATAGGATGCTATAATAATTCGTATGAGCACAAACCCTATAAAAGCTCCTTCATGGAATAACGATTTTGAATTTAGAAGAAGGCCAAATATTCATGGAAAACATTATAAATATAAAATATTATAATTATAATAATTACACTAAATTAATGGAATAAGAAGACTTTCTTCATTGCATTTAATCCATATCATTTTTCTTTGAACAAGTAGCTTATCTTAAAGCTATTTCTTGCTTTAAATTAATAATGTTTGCGACAGTACTTAGAGAAGCTTATCTCCAAAACTAGAACTCCTTTCGCGGCACATATTAATTCTCCTACTTTTAAATTCTCATTCACAAATGGGATCCTCCTCCTGGATGCAGAGTGCCCCCGTCTCCATGTTGAAAATGATGCCTCTTGCCCAAAGGCCGGTTCAGCCTGTGTGTTGTTTTAAATGGAAGCCATTCAATGTCAGCAAATACAATGGCTATAAGCTGTCTCTAAAGCAGAAGCCAGCAAAGGTTAGAGTTCGTCACCGAGTTATTTTAGCTACAGCAGGGCAGCTACAACCACTGGATTTAACAGAAGAGAATGTTAATCAAGTACTCGTTGAAGCCAAATCCGAGGTGGGTTCATCTCCTTAAGTAATTTTTAAAAAAATTAAAGAAAATTATCACTGAGCTAATCAAAAGTGATTTGGGCACCATTTGTTTGATATATTAGATGTTGTGGTGTACCAGTTCATGCAGCTTTTTGATCCTACAGTGGGTATAACAGGTGCTTGCTTTTCTCTTTTTTTCCTTTTCATCTTAAGGTTGTGGGTTTTGGATTCATACAATTGTTTTAATCATTCATAGGTTTTTTAGGTGTGGTAGAGCTTGCAGACTTAGATGGGCCATTTGTGAAGCTGCGTCTAAAGGGAAAATTTTGGCACGAAAGATCCACAGTGCTGGCGAGGCTTGGCACTTACTTACAGAGGAGAATACCTGTAAGTGGCTTTACAGCAGCTATAGATGCTTCTTTATGTGAACGCGTGTGATTGGTTGTGGATTGAATGAGCTCTTTTTAATACATTTTAATTTTATGTGGATAGAATGTATAATGATGCTTCATTTGCAAAATTCTGTAGGAATTAGGTCTAGAAAATTTCTAAAATATATCTACAGCTTGTGTATTTAAAAGATTTCTCAGCGAGATTATTATTTAATATATCATTCAATTTGTGAAGCTTTTCCTGACTTTTTCTGATTCAACTTCCCAGGGGAATTTTTGCTCCCCACCCTGTAACTTTTGTGAATTGTCACTTTCTCTTACTACTAGGATAGTCTCTAGATATTCCCCTTACTTCAGGGCTTTTGATTTGACCAACAATAATCTGGGCAATCATCATCATAAAGTGGCAACTGAGCATACAAGCACAACACCCAGATATTCTTCTGAGACAAGCCTTAACAGTTTTATAATCTCTGCAGGCAGCTCTATAACTTTAGATATTCCTCTGAGACAAGCCCTACCAGTTATACGCTTTTAACCAGCTATTTTGGCACATTTTTTCATGTTGTGGATGATTTTAAAAAAAAAAGTTCTACCCTTTTTAAGATCTCATTGGTTCTTTGGGCGCTCTGCTTAATTCTAAATCAGCCGTACTTTTACAATCCCATTAAACTAGTTAAGGCACATCTTTCTTTATTTCTTTTTTTCATGTTATGGAATAGGTGGGCGCTATGGTTTAAAATAGTTTAAGTTATACTCTGTTACACCAACTTCTCGTAGTTGGTGCTCTTAAGACTATTGTTGTTTATGCGTTTTAGGTAGTTTCAAGTTATCATATTCACATGTTAACATGGATGATAACAGGAAATTTTGGAAGTGGATATAGAAGATGAAGCTCAATTGGATGACAGTCCTGAGAATTTTTAAGGTTCCCCTCTCCTGCAGAACTTTACTGCTAGAATTTGGTAGAGAAGGCCTTTATTCAACAAGAAAGAATATATGTTAACACCCAAAATTTGAACAAATCAAGAACATGCACAAGTGAGATACTGCAAGAGGAGGTATTGCAGTGTACATTTTCTGTCGACAACTAGCAGCCTAGCAATGATAAAGGAATTGTTTGTAACAGTATTCTGAGCTGGCTTGTGACCAAACTTAAGTGAATTCAAATAACGAGTATTTTGGGTAGTCTTGCAATATAAGATCATTAGTTTCAAGATAAGCTGTAACAGTCTTTGTCTATAAATGCCATGAACCTGCCTGGTGTTCAGCTCCAAGTGAGAAGACCTTTTGCTAGTTTACAAAGATATTTCACTTTAATACTTGCCTGTTCATTCCGTCTTTTAATTTTAACGCATCATTCGAACTTCTAATATAGCTTGTGTTTCTTGTTGTCAAATACTTAGAAGCTATATTCCTGTAACTGCTCTGTTTGTATAGGTAAATATTTCTAATTTAGGGGTTCATTCATTTTTCTTCTCTTGCTGTCTGATGATGAATCATGGAGTTGATTCAAAATGTCAAGTAAAAATGTTCACACGTTCAAATCCACAAACATCTCATACTCATACCACAATGTTATTTTGTTCTTGATGTTTGTTGCTAGACCACTTTTGGTCAATAATGGACATGTATAATTTTCCTTTACTTTGCTTATATATAATATGACCTCTAAAGCTTCTTTTTTTCCTTTTTGAAGTGGCACTTGAATATTATTTTAGTCATTTGAGCACCACTCAACCATTTTGCAGAGAACATTGATCTTTAAGTTTTTGCCTATTTTAAGCCCTTAGTATGGCATGCTCCAGTTTCTATGGTCATGCTTTTCAAACTGTGTAGAGTATGCATTATCTGCTTAGCTGTGTGGCTGCTAAAATATGCCTTTAACTGTTGTAGATTCAACTGAAAAGTTTTATATGGTTGAGACGGGAGACCTTTTCCTCTACTCTTGAAGATATATGCTTTAAGTTTAGAGTCTTTGATTTGTTTGTTTCTTGGCATTCTGCTTTCCATTGTAGCTGAATCTTAGGAAATGTTGAATAATTTGTGGTTGAAACATAGGAAATGTTGAACTTAGTAGATATCATTCATTAATAGTATACTTTGGAAAGTATACACCATTTTCAAAATTTCTAATTCATCAAAATTTATTGGAAAGTTTAAAAATAAATGTTCCAATTTCAGAATACTTTGGAATTTACAATTTACTCTCATTGTGATGAAAGAAGTCTCAATTGTACGTGTCCAAAGTTTTTCTGTATTATCCAACATAATACGTAAAAAAAATTATTCTGTGTGATTCTTGCTGGAAAGAAGATTTTGTGGTGGAATATTCTTGCAGGTGTCTGAAAAGTTAGTTCCATATCTAAGGCTGAGTTGTTTCAGCCACAAAGGCTGCATAAAATAGGAACAAATTGAGCCAGATCAAGAAAACATTGTTTATGCTATAAAAGGCCACGCCCAACAGCAAACGGGCTACAGATGGCGCGCATCATAGAAATGTTTTGAAAAAGTGAGAAGGGTCCGTACCAGTATCCCCTGCATCACTCCCAACCCTTCCTTCAAAAATATATATGATATATCATGCACCAGACAAAAGGCGTGTGAGATTTGTTGTTGTTTGCACAGAGTTTCTAGTTTTTTATTTAGCAAAGTTCTAAAATGTACCTTTATTAGCAACCACATTATTTATTTATTTTTTATATTGGAATAAGTAATTATAACTGATGTGAGAGCGGCAACAGCATAAGACATGACATTACAGTTCAATCTTGCAGTCAAGATCGCTCAGTGCAGAGAGAATCAATATACATATATTTAATTCAAATACAAGCTGCTGCGTGACCAGCAATAGAACAAGCCCAATACATCAGTAATACAGTTACATAACTAAAGTATAGAGCGATCATGTCAACAGAATATCCAACAACCGCAAGAAAGAACTAAATTCTATCTAAAACAGCCAACAGTCGCCGATCAAAAACAAATTTCTAGCCATCAATTTTGAAACAACAAAGAGTAGCAAGGTGTAGGAATGGTCAGAAGCAGTAGCGTGCCTGTGCCGTAAGATAACCACCACCAGCTAATCTTCAGAACCCCTGCAGCTGAGAAGAAGCAGCATGTGTCCCGTACTAGAATCAGTTACTGGAATAATAATAAAACCTCATGAGGGATTGCAATCGTGAAGAAGCCTCTGGAGAGTCCTGGAAGTGGTTTGTGTTAAGTAAAAACGGAATGTTGGTATGAGTTTTCCAGTCTATGAAGATGAATTGCAGTAAGTTTTTGGATTAAATTGTGTATGAAATTCATAAACAGTTTAATCCAAAAACTTACTGCAATTTAAAAACAGAGTGGATAAAAATATATATATCATCAAACAACAAATAAAAACAGAGGTATTAAAACACAGACGGCAGATTATGTGGTTCACCAGTTTGACTACATCCACTGGAACAGCAGGGTATTCATATTTTTATTTATCACAGCAATTACAAATAAGTTTTTAAGAAATCTTTCAATCCTTGATGAAGAGTCCAAAAAAAAGAAAAGCAGGATATTCATCTTTTTATTCATCACAGCAATTACAAAGAAGGTTTTTAACAGATCATACAAATGTTTCAATACTCAAAAAAAAAGAATTTGTCAAGGCAGATGAAGAGTCCAAAAAAAGGAAGATGAAAGGTTTGATTCTTGGACCTCACATATCGGAACAATCTCCCACTTGAAGTCCAATCCATGTTGCAATTAGCCATGCACAAATATGTCATTTGCTTTTCCAAGATTATTGTCACATATTTACCAAATCAATAGAAGTTTTGCAAAACTCCAACTTCTCTTTTGAAAAAACTTAGTAAACGCATCTACAAGACTAAGGTTAGTATAAATTTTCTTCAACTTTAGCTTACCCTATTCAACGACACTTCAAATAAAATGATATTGCAACTCCATGTGCTTCATTTGTGAATGAAAGATTGCATTTTTTGCCAGATGTATTGCACTTTTGTCGTCACTATACAACACAAAGTCATGTTGTCTACTACCCAATTCAGACAATAATTGTAGCAGCCACATCTCCTTACCTCCTCCTATGATTGCAATGTATTTTGCTTCCATGATGGAAAGAGCCACCACCTTCTGCAACCTAGAAACTCAGCTGATTGTTGCCCCTACAAATGTGAATACATACCCAGTGGTAGATTGTATCTTATCCAATCACTAGTCATGTCAAAGTCAACATATCCTTGCAATTGTGCATCTTCTCCCCTAAACCTTAATGGATGATTTGATGTGCCCTCCAAATACCTCATAACCCATTTTACAACCTGTCAATGAATTTTTCTTGGATTACTCATACATGTTGACTACTCCCATTGCATGAGCAATGCTAGGTTTTGTGCAAACCATTGCATACATGAGACTCATACCATCAAAGGAGTAAGATACCCTTTCCGTGTATTATTTTTCTTCATGTGCTTTAGGACACATCTCATAAGACAATTTGAAATGATCAGTGAGAGATGTGCTCATTGCCTTATTATCCTTCATACTAAACATATTCAATACCGTTTGAATATATTTCTCTTGTGACAATTTAAATTCTTTTTTCTTCCTATTTCTAATAATTTTCATTCCAAGGATTTTTTTTGCGACACTCAAATCCTTCATTGAAAATTTCTTAGCCAATTGTTTTTTTAAATTACTAACTACAACCATGTTAGTTCCTATCACTAGTATATTATCAACATATAACAACATAAATTCACCATTCTCCAAAGTCTTATAATACACACAATGGTCAGATTCACATATAGTAAAAAAATTCTCAACCATAAATGAACCAAATTTTAAATACCATTGTCTTGGAGCTTGTTTCAAACCATAAAAACTTAAATTAAGTTTGCAAACCAAATCCTTTTACCTTCTTTATCAAAGCCTTGAGGTTGTTGCATGTACAATTCTTCTTCCAAGTTATCATGTATAAAGGTTGTCTTAACATCAAGTTGCTCCAATTCAAGGTCATACACAATTAGTAAATAAAACATTGAAATCAACACCATTTTATTGATCATAATCATTGACCACTAATCTAGCTTTATATCTTTTCTTTTCACTTTCTTCTTCCAACTTACATACATGTCTATTTTTCAAAGATTTCTTGTTAGGTGGAAAACACTAAATCTCATGTCTGATTTTCCATCAAAGATCCTTTCTCATCTCTCATAGCCTCCATCCATTGTTTGTTGTTTTTATCTTCACATGCTTCTTCAAACATAGTAGGTTTGGCTTCAATGGACAGTAACAAATTTTGAATGAAATCATTATATTTTGTTGGAGGCTTGTGCACCCTAGTGGACCTCCAAACATGAAAAATAAATTCATGTGGTGTATCCACCTCACCTCATGAGTGCCAATGGGATGATCTTGCTCTTCATTGTCATGGAAATTTGGGGGTTGAACTTGTGGTTGTATCTGAGGATGAACTTGCACTTGTGGTTGATTTACAATTTCATTTTTTTTTAACACATCACTCTCATTTGTGATGTTTCTAATGGAACATACTGTTTAGCTGATATGCCTAGTTCTTGTAAATTTGTCATTACCTTTTCATTGAAGATCATATCTCTACTTTGTGTGACTTGCTTGGTAATTGGATCACACAACCTATAACCATATTCTCCATCTCCATATCCCATGTAGATACACCTTTAGAGTTACCTCAAGCGTTGTGTTTTTTTTTTCTTGTGGGATATGAACGAAGGCTTCACACCCAAACATTCATAGGTGATTATAAACAATCCTCTTTCTCGGCCACTTCTTTGAACTTTCAAAATTTAATTGAAAAGATGGACTTTTGTTAATCAAGTATATTGTTGTATTTACAGTCTCAACCTAGAATTATTTTTCTAAACCAACAATCAAGAGAAAACTACATGCTCTTTCCAAAATGGTTCTATTTAGCCTTTTTGATGCACTATTTTCTTGTAGTGTAAAAGGAACTATCTTAATTCTTTGAATGATATTCTTTGCACAATATTTATCAAATTCTTTTCAACAATACTCACCCCCATTGTCGATTTTGAAACACTTAGTTTTACAACTGGTTTGGTTTTCTACAATTGCCTCAAAATATTTAAACATACCAAAAACTTCAAACTTTTATTTTAACATATGAACCCAAACCTTTATAGTGCAATCATCTAAAAAAGTAACAAAATCATTTGACCCACCAATAGATGGTACCTCAAAGGAGTCAAAGACATAAATGCACTAATTCCAATAGTCGTGACTTCTCCTCATGTTCCTTGGTAGAGAATATTATCCTCTTTTGCTTGTCATATATGTAGTGCTTGCATAATTCCTCTACTGATTTCAAACCTAGAAGTTGATTCTTCTTGTGCAAGATCTCAAGACCTTTCTTGCTCATGTGATCGACTCTTTTATGTCAAAGCTCTATTTTGTTGTCCACAACTACCATTGCAACTCTCACTTTTGTTTGACCCACAAGCAATCATGAAAATTCATTTTGTCACCTTCCATGTACTTGACTCAAAAGCAATACTACATCCTTGAGCATCCAATTGCCAAGTTGAAATCAAATTTCTTTTGAGTTGAGGGACATGTCTAATATCCTTTAGTAGCCGACTATTACCATTTTTCAATTTTAATAAAACATCTCCCTTTTCACAAGGCTCATCATCACCAAGGTAAACTTTGCAAAATTTGTTGGCTTGATAATTTTTAAAATACTCCCTGCATGATATAGCATGAAATGGTGCTCTTGAGTCAATCACCAAAACATCTGTAGTAACTTCTCTTGAAGATAAAACAAAATCACCAACATCTTCCTCATAGGTTGTATTAGCCTCACTTTCTTTTGATTGGTCTTTAACATTCTTGTTTTTCAGTGACCAACAATTTTTCTTCATGTGACCTTCCTTACCACAATACCAATAGTTGATTTGTATGCCTCTGAATTTTGATTTTATGATTATCCTTTCTTCCCTTATGATTATCCTTTCTTCATTCTTGTGTGAACTCCCTTTGTTGTTAGTTACCAAAGAATCTCCTAATGAGGTACCTTATTTTTTCCTTCTCATGTTTTCACTGAGAAGAATTCCAACATCATTGAATTTCAACATGCTTATGTTCATACTGGATATCTAGTTGCTAATAACCATAACAACTCCTCCTCACCTATCAGATAGAGAATACAATAACAAATAACTTTGGTTTCATCATCAAAATTGATGCTTACTAAAATAAATTGACTGATCAAAGTGTTGAATTCATTCAAATGCTTTGAGACATTACAACCTTCATTTTCAAATGGTACAATTTCTTCATCAAAAATACCTTGTTTGATGTAGAGGTCATTTCATACATATTTGATTGTAGACACCTAAAATGTGACCTTAACCTAACCACACTTGACTTTACCTATCCCAATATTTAAGTAAATAATTTTATTTATTTAATTAAATTTATCTATTACCCTTATCCACCACCTATTTTATATTTATTTAATTAAGTCTAGCATTATCTCCAAATCCTCTAACGAAATTAATTAACAAAATCTAAATTTGTCATCATGTGACAAATATCCCCTTCACATGTCTAACTAACTCCTTGTCTAGATTCATTGAATCTATACACCTAGCCAAAAGTCAAACTAACTTTCCAATATCACACCTTTTAATCCTATCCATCCACATAAGTATTTTTCCCTAATGCACATCCTAAACCTAGTCCTTAACTCTTGTGTGACACTTACTACAACTTTGATCCAAACCCTAATCTTCCTTCAATCTTAGCCATCCATCACTAAATGCATCTTGGCCCTTACTTTCCCTCATGAAATTTATATAAATGAGAGACCTTTCACCCCATTTGTACGATAGTCCAATCTTATGCTAATGTTGATGAAATTTCTATTAAATCGTCTTAATCGCACCATCATGCTATTGGAATCATGAGCAACCACATCCAAACTATCAATCTATCAATATGCTACACTCGATCTTTATGAGCTTTGCATGTATTTGGTTTGAATAGGCTAAATTTTATACATATTCCATTTATATCATTTACATGCAATACATTTTGGTGAACCTGACATGAATCTTTACTTCTAACGCTTGTCCTTGGGAGTTTTGGTGTTTGATCTTGCAGGTGAAAGGTTTTCTAAGTGGGTCTAGAAATCAAGTTTTTATATGAGTCAAATCACAAAAATAACCTCACGGTTGCACTCAGGAGGGTCGAGAGACAATTTCAATATTTTGAATTTTTTTAGGGCCCCTAGGGCTTGTCGTACGAAAATTTGTAAAACTGTATTGCTATACCATCATCTGAAGAGGTATAATCATTTTATTTGCAAATATATACACAGAATATATGTCATCTATAAGGATTTACTTAGGCGATTAATAAATTTGTATGTGCATTAAAATCTTGTGTATACATTCTCAATATTGTGCACTTTTCCTTGTATTTATGTCTAGAGCATTTTTATTTTTTTGGGTATATGGCTCTATGTATATACCATGAGTATACACCCATGGTGTAACATAGGCCTGTGGGTTCATAAGAACCATGATTTTGTAATAGATATGGATTTTCTTAAAAGCTTTCAAAAAGATAAACAAACCTTTAAATAGGGTAGTCTGAAAAAACTATTCAAAATATCCTTTTTTATTTTTAAACTCTCTTCAAAGTCCACCCACCTTCTTAAACCATGTTTAGTTTCAAGGCTCAATTGGAGTTAAAATCCATCGACATATGTATTTTTAATTTAAATTAGTTTTAATTTTTAGTTCTCTTTATTAAGTTTAATTTAATTTTTAATTTATTTTAATTTTTATGATTCTTTTTGCAAGCCTTTAGCCCCTGGTCATATGGTAAACCAAGGTCACTACTAAATAGGCATCCAACACCTTCCAACCAACCCCTAGTCATGTGGGGTCTAAATTTTGGCACCTAGGGGCTTAAATCTAGCCCCCTCCTATGCAAGCCTTAAACACACAATTTCACGAAAATGGGCATAGATTTTGCCTCAGATATTAGGTTTTTGAAATTCAAAATGCGTTGGAAAGTTTGTTTGGAGCTCTTTCTTATGGTGCAAGTAGATTTTCTAGATTCTTCTCCAAAAATCGGGTGCACTCAGTCAAAGTCAACCTTTATTTTCAATCTTCAAATGCTCATAACTTGTTCATACAAAAAAAAATTTCTAATTTATCAAAAAATCATAAGGAATCCATTGGTATAATCCATTTTTTCTTCAGACAATTTTGTTAGGAATGTTTTTCTCACATTCAAAACTAGGTTTAAATTTTATCTTTCACATTTGGATTTGAGATCTAAAATAAACAAATGTCTTTTAATCCCCAAGACTCATGCCTGCTCTCCTTTCTCACCCTAGTGTGATTTTGAGGATCATAATTAAGTGATCTTTTTTCTCTTTTTCAGGGTGTTGGCAAAAAAAGGATAAACAACTAAGAGGGAGGCAACGGGGGGAGGGCGGGTGAATCAATTGTTACCAAGATCAAACTTATTCAAATTTAATCAACCTTTAATCTCATATCTGATAATTGACAGTGCAAGCATAAATCAATAACATATCAGAGACACATGAACACCAAGATTTTATATGTGGAAACCCTGTTAGGGGAAAAACCACGTTGGATGTTAGTCCACAAGATTATACCCTGTTAGAAGTATAATGAAAAATGAATAAGAAATGCACTTGCATTTAGGCACACTACCTAGAGCTTACTACTCAGAGGAAGGCTCACTGCTTACATACTAAAAACAGATTAAATCCATCTGATAAACATAAACTGAGAAATTAGCTTCTTCACAAGCCTGATTACAGTTCCAGTTAGGCACAAATACACTTCACTCAACCTTCTTCACACTTTTCTCAATCTCTTTCACACTATTATTTGCTCCTGAATGATTTGACCTTTATTCGCACATGTATTTCACATACACACTGAGCATTCACCAAAATGAGGAAAACAACCGCTCTTATATATTTTCCACACAGATTTACATCAACTACTCTGTCGACCACAAATAAATAATAAATTACAACCGTCGGCCTCAATACATAAATAAATCTTTATGCGCACCAACACAAGTCAATCACAACATAGTGAGGACTCAAATAAACACCTTCAAACATGCCAAACAATAAAATATTAATCCTCATGGATCCACAACACACTACCACCAACATGTCGGCCAAGAACATGAAAACTCGAGCACACATTGGAAAAATCTTGGATCACGAACACTCTGATCAATGCGGATGTACAAAACTGATAGATCATGATCTAGACTCATCAATGAACTTCACAAGAACATGCACAACAACTGAAATTTCCAGAATTTCATCCTCTTCATCAAAGAACACCTGCTACAATAACAAAATGACTGTAGGAACATAAAACTTCATAACTTTCTCAAATATTGATGCATACCACTGAAACTTTCGGACAACATACTAGATAGATTAAGCAACAAACCTTTTAGTGTAAACCACCTAATTATCAACTTATAGCACTTACCACCACTCTAACCTTCTCAGTTTCACTGGTTGTCTGCAATATTTATTTTTTTACAATATTCTCAATCTCCTCAATATATATAGTCTTAAGCATCACCAATGCTAATAGTGTTGACATCAATGACCTTCTCAGCTTCACTGGTTTTCTGCAATATTTATTTTCTTACAATTTTCTCAATCTCCTCAATATATATAGTCTTAAGCATCACCAATGCTAATAGTGTTGACATCAATGACAACCACCTATAAGCAATACAACCACAACATCCAACAATCTCCCCCTTTGGCATTGATGGCAACACATGATGTGAAAAATACCATCAACCCAACTAGCTCTTCCAACAATCTCCCCCTTAGATTGTGCACTCTTTTCTTATTATCTCATTCTACTTTATTCTTCTCTCATGCTTTTCACATTGCTTCTCTCCCCCTTTGACATCAATGGCAAAGGTATGCATGCTCTGATCCTCATATTTAGCACATCTGACTACTCCCCCTGAGTAGCAGCCACCACAACATCAATTTAGAATAGGATGTGGCTATAAATTCATGGACTGATGCAAGGACCTGCATCACTTAGTTCTAATCAAGATGGAAAATCACCCCTAACTTGCCTCTGAGTCAAAAGTATCCTTAGGCAATGGCTTAGTAAAAATGTCTGCATTTTGCTCCTCGGTAGGTATTTACTCCAGTCTAACTTCTTTGTCACTTACTTTGTCTCTCAAGAAGTGATATTTGATGGATATATGGTTTGTCTTTGAATGCAGCACTAGATTCTTAGAAATGTTGATGGCACTTGAATTGTCACAGAATATGACAATGTGTTCTTCATACTCAATTCTGACATCTCTCAACATTTTCTTCATCCACAATACTTGAGTACAACTATTTGCAACAACAATATATTCTACCTCAGCAGTAGATAATGAAACGAAATTCTATTTTTTGCTTAGCCAAGATACCAACTTCTTTCCTAAGAAGAATGCACTGCCACTGGTACTCTTCCTGTCATCCACATCTCCTGCCCAATCAGCATCAGTGAAAGCACTCAAGATAAGATCATCATCCCTAGGATACCAAAGACCAAGATCAACTATCTCTTTCAGGTATCTAAAGATTCTTTTCACAACAGTCACACGAGACTCTTTAGGACCAGCTTGATATCTTGTAACCATGCATACAACATTCATTATATCTGGCCTGGTCTGAGTCAAATAAAGTAATCCACCAATCATTGACCTATATCTTGTTTGATTTGCTTTAGGAGAATCATCATTCTGTGTAATTTTGCATCCAGTTACCATAGGTGTACCAATTGGCTTTGAGTCTTCCATGTCAAACTTTTTCAATAACTCTTTTACATATTTAGACTAAGATACAAAAGTCCCATCATCTAGCTGAGTGATTTGTAGTCCTAAAAATAATTTCAGCTCTCCTATCGTTGACATTTCAAACTCACTTTTCATTTCATCACCAAACTTCATACACAAATCATCATTACCTTCAAAAATAATGTCATCAACAAAGACTTCAATGATCAATTCTTTATTCTGATCCAACTTCAAATATAGATTTCTATCAACTGTACCTTTATTGAATTCAATTTTCAACAAGTATTTATCCAATCTTGCATACCAAGCTCTAGGGGCTTGCTTAAGTCCATATAGAGCTTTCTTTAATTGACATACCATGTTTTCTTTTTCAGTCAGTTGAAATCCATCTGGTTGTTCAACATAGACTTCCTCTTCTAGCTCACCATTTAGAAATACTGACTTTACATCCATCTAATACACTTTGTAATTCTTGAAAGTAGCATAAGAAAGAAATAATCTTACAGCTTCAATTCTAGCAACATGAGCAATTTTTTCTTCAAAATCAATACCTTCCATTTGTGAGGACCCTTTGCAAACCACTCTTGCTTTGTTTCTGACCACTTCACCTTGTTCATTCAGCTTATTCTGAAATACCCATTTGGTTCCAATCACATTTTTGTTCTGAGGTCTAGGAACAAGATCCCATGTATCATTTTTCTCTATCTGCATTAGTTCTTCTTTCATGGCTTCCATCCAATATTCATCTTTGCATGCTTCATTGATATTGCTAGGCTCAATTTTGGAAATTAGACAATACTCTTCTAAAATCCTTCTTCTAGTTTGCACACCTTTGCTCTTATCTCCCATGATCTGATTGTCAAAATGATTTCGCCTTACATACTTGGTATTTTTAGGATTTTCTTTGACTTCTTGTTCTTGTGTTCTTTCTTCTACACTTCTGCTAGTTTTTGCTTCCTAATTCTCTTCATTCACCGAAACAATCTGGAGTTGATTCTGTGTCTGAACATTATTTCCATTGTTAGTACTATCATGTTGATCATCTAAATCATATCCACTACATTTGGATGGTCTAATAATATCTTCATCAACTTTTTCATTTGCACTTTCAACCATTTTCTTCAACCTTTTATTAAAGCATCGGTAAGCTTTGCTCTTAGTAGAGTAACCTAAAAATATTCCTTCATCACTTCTAACATCAAACTTGCCTATATCGTCATCTCTCTTGATGTAGCATTTGCTTCCAAAAAATTTGAAATATTTGATAGTAGGCTTATAACCAAACCATAGCTCAAAAGGGGTCTTACCAGAATTACAGTTGACATTCACCCAGTTAATGGTATACACAGTAGTACTTACAGCTTCTCTCCAGTAGAAATGAGAAATATTTGCTTCCAACATTATGGTTCTAGCAGTGTCTAAAATAGTTTTGTTCTTTCTTTCAACAACTCCATTTTGTTGAGGGGTCTAGGGAGAAAATAGTTGTCTTTAGATTCCATGCTCTTCACAGAAAGAATTGAATTCCCAGGAAGTGAATTCACCACCTCTGTCTGACCTTAGGCATTTGATCTTCTAACTTGTCTCATTTTCAACCATAGATTTGAAATTTTTGAACTTTTCTAATGCTTCATGTTTTTCTCTTAAGAAAGCAACCCATATCATTCTAGAGTAATCATCAATAAGCAACATAAAGTACCTTTCACCTTGAAGACTTCTGATTTTGGATGGACCACATAGATTAGTATGTATCAAGTCCAATATTCCATTAGAGTTGTATTGTTTTCTCTGGAAAGAATTTCTAGTTTGTTTTCCCATCTGGCATTCCTTACACATAGTGTTAGTAGGCTTAACTAACTTAGGAAGATCTCTGACTGCTTGAGTAGAGCTTATCTTGACAATGTTATCAAATTTCACATGACACAACCTCCTATGCCATAACCAGCTTGCATCAATTTGAGCAATTAAATAACTTTCACTAGCAGCACTCAAGTGAAAAATATTACATTTTGTCTTTGTACCTGAAGCAATCATATTTCCAGAACTTCCCCTTATTCTGCACTTACCATCCTTGAACTGAAGATTGTAACCCGTGTCTACCATTTGTCCAACACTCAACAAATTATGCTTTAAGCCTTCTACATAATGAACATCATCAGTATTGTGCTTACCACCAAAAGAAATAGTGTCTCTGCCATGAATCACACCAGAAGTGTTGTTTCCAAATCTTACAACACCACCATCATAGTTTTCCAAGCTTACAAACTTGCTTTTGTCACCAGTCATATGATGTGAGCACCCGCTATCAATTACCCACTCATCCTTTTCTTCAATTTTTGTTGCAAGAGCTTTCTCAACATTCACATTACTAGCAGATTCAGTGGACACCTGGCCATTTTCTTTGATAGCAATGAATACCCATTCATCTTCATTTCCAATTTCTTTATCAGATTCATGATCAGTAACACCTTCTTCAACATAATAGCATTTCTTTTGAAATCTAGTCTTCTCAAGTTTGTACTTAGAAACTCTTTCAGGACATCTTGATGCAAAATGACCTCTCTTACTGTAACAAAAACATTTGATAGATAACTTTCCTTTGTACTTACCATGACCTCTGGCTTCTCTTTTCACAATCAATGCTTCCAGTTCTTCTAATTCTTTTTCTTCATCTTCAATATTTTTCATATCATCTTCATATTTGAACTCTCTTCCAGATTGTATCTATGTTGGCTTTTCTCGGATACAGTAGTTTTGAATGCAGACTCGATCTTAGGAGTAGATTCACCAAATTCACTTAACTCAAAGACAATAAATTTTTCAATCAGCATGTCTCTTGTCACATTTGTCACTATCCTGAGTTCATCAATAGCATGAGCTCTTGTTTTGTAGGAGGGAGGCACAGATCTAAGTATCTTAGCCACAATTTCTTCTCATCCAAGGTTCCACCAACACATCTAATGCTCATCACCAGTTCATTTATCTTTTGAGAAAAAGAGAGGATTTTCTCATCTTCATGTCTTCCCACTTGCCTTTTAAACTTTGTAGCTTAGCACTTTTCACTAGTGCATCTCCTTCATACAATGTCTCCAACTTTTTCCAGATCTCATGTGCAATCTTCAATCCTATCACATTTCTCATCTCTGAATCTGTCAAAGCACTCAACAATGCTTCAATAGCCCTGGTATTAGCTTATGCTTGCTTGATATCATCTTCAGAGGACGGACCATTCTGAGGAATAGTATATGCACTCTATGTGATCTTCCAGAAAGGTTCGCCAATGCACTTCAAATGACACTCCATTCTGAATTTCCATAAATATTAGTTTGTACCATCGAATCTAGGATGGTCCTTATTGTATGATGCCATCTCGGATCACCTCAAGTTGTTAGGCTTCTTCAGAGGAACTAGCTCTGATACCAATTGTTGGCAAAACAAGGATAAACAACTGAGAGGGGGGGTGAATCAGTTGTTACCAAAATCAAACTTATTCAACTTTAATCAACCTTTAATCTCAAATCTGATAATTAACAGTGCAATCATAAATCAATAACATATCAGAGACACATGAACACCAAGATTTTATACATGGAAATCTTGTTAGAGGAAAAACCACGGTGGATGTTAGTCCACAAGATTATACCCTATTAGAAGTATAATAAAAAATGAATAAGGAATTCACTTGCATTCAGGCACACTACCTAGAGCTTACTGCTCAGAGGAAGGTTCACTACCTTACATGCAGTAATCAGATTAAATTCATCTGATGAACGTGAATTGAGAAATTAGCTTCTTCCCAAGCCTGATTACAGTTCCGGTTAGGCACAAATACACTTGGCTCAACCTTCTTCACACTCTGCTCAATCTCTTTCACACTTTGTTCTGCTCCTAAATGATTTGACCTTTATTCGGACATGTATTTCACATACACACCGAGCATTCACCAAAATGAGGAAAACAACCGCTCTTATATATCTACCACATGGATTTACATCAACTACTGTGTCGGTCACAAATAAATAATAAATTACAACTATCGGCCTCAATACATAAATAAATCTTAATGCGCACCAACACAAGTCGGTCACAACACAGTGAGGACTCAAATAAACACCTTCGAACACACCAAACAATAAAAAACTAATCCTCATGGATCCGCAATACGCTACCACCAACATGTCGGCCAAGTACATGAAAACTCGAGCACACATCGGAAAAATCTTCGATCACGAACACTATGATCAATGCGAACATATAGAACTGATAGATCACGATCTAGACTCATCAATGAACTTCACAGGAACATGCGCAACAACTGAAATTTCCATAATTTCATCCTCTTCATCCAAGAACACCTACTACAGTAATAGAATGACTATAGGAACATAGAACTTCATAACTTTCTCAAATCTTGATGTGTACCACTAAAAATTTCAGACAACATACTAGATAGATTGAGCAACAAACCCTTTAGTGTGCACCACCTGATTAGCAACTTACAACACTTACCACCACTCTGACCTTCTCAGCTTCACTGGTTGTCTGCAATATTTATTTTTTTACAATTTTCTCAATCTCCTTAATATATACAACCTTAAGCATCACCAATTCTAATAGTGTTGACATCAATGACAACCACATATCAACAATGAAACCACAATATCCAACAAGGGGGCCTATCTAGGGATTTCATCACCCTTGAGAATGATCTCAACTCACGTATTCCGATGGATTTTAAAGAGAAAGGGGTGAATCGAAAGACACGCCTCTTGGGAGTAGAATATCATCATTCTAGGCTAAGCCTCTAAGAAATTTATACTTTAGAGAAGTGAAGGTGGAGATTGGGTTACCCTCTCCTAATTGTTTGAAAATATTCTCTTTCATGTATGGATTAGGCCTCACATACCCTTGTGGTATATAGAGGATACCCCTAGTTGAGCTTGTAAATCCTAGTTGAGACTATTTGACCATATTTTCTTGTGGTGTCTTGTGCCTACAAGGATTGATAATTCAAGTTGAGGCTTGTTCATGTGCCTTATGTGCTTGAATGTTTATATCACCTTCCCCACTTGAAGCTAAAAGGAGACACTTATCCAAATTGAGTCATAATATTTTTTCTTTTTGCATTATTTCCTTGTGCAATTTTATTCTTAATCATAAAACCCAAAAATGATTAGAAAATTCAAAAATAATAAAAAAAAACCCAACAAAAAAATCAAAATACTAAAAAAAAAACAAATTTAGGTGTCCTCCAAGTCAAGTTGTCCACATCATCTCCAAGTCCAAATTTACATCCTAATCATCTCATCCCAATCATCCTTAATAAACATAATCATCACATCCTAATCCTCTTATCCTAATCATTCTTAATCATCTTAATCACTTCATCCTAATCACCCATTTAATCATTATACCTATCCCCCTCATCTCATCCTAATCATGCTATCCTATTCATCCATAATCAGTATCATTATCGTCCCTAATCATCTATAATCACCCCTTTTCATCCCAATCATTCCATCCTAATCATTCTTTTTCATCACAATAATTGAACATCCTAATCATTCCTATTCATCCTAATTATCCCCCTAATCTTTCTAATCATCCATCTTGTCCCAATCATCCCCAATCATCTAATCCACCCCATCTCAACTATCCTAATCATCTCATCCATCCCTAATCCAACATTTAGGACCCTAATCCTAATTATTTTTCTTAATACAATCAAGGTCCTAGTCCATATCCTAATCATCTTCCAATAATCCACATCAAATACACTATTCTTAATCCAAATTATCATTAATCTTGGTCATAAATAGTATCTATCCATCATCATCCTTAATCCACATCCTTCATTATCATCCTTAATCCATATCCTTAATCATCATCTTAATCTAGTCCCCTTATCCAAATAATCCCATTCCAACCAAATCTTAATATAATCCATCTACCCCTCATCCAAATTCAATCACCCATTATCCATCTATCTATCTCAACCATATACATCCAATCCCTAATCCTTAATCAAGAATCATCCTTTGAACATCAAAATTTGGTTAAGAACTTAATCTCCTTCATACCCTATATCCTTTCATCATCATCAAAATATTTCACCCAAGGATCATATCTTTAATCCACTAGCATCCATTTCAAATCCAATCAAAAATCAAAAATCAAGACCTTAAAATCCAAAATTGCTTAAGAACGTTACTCTATCTTAAGTATGGTCATAAAATCCCATGAATTTGTACTTAAGAACTTTTCCTATCTTAAGTAGAAATCAAATCCAATAAACTCTTAAGAATGTTAGTATACCTTATGCATAGAGAATCATCCCTCATCAAATAAAATCATTTTAACATTTGATCCCCAAATCAAATCTTATCCTCCATCTTCATCCTTAGATCCTATTGTTATAATCCCCAATCCAATTTTAATCCATCATCCTAATTTCCACCCTCATCCAAAATCAATCCTCAAATTTCTTCTTCAATCAATCCTCCACCATGTATAGCCTTCTAATCTATCCTCTATCCAACCTAATCTATTATAATCCACCCTCATCCATTCCAACCCAAGCCAAAAAGACCAAAGATCAGACTTAAGGTCAACCCCAATTATATTGATATAATGAGGATAGCCTTGTTGACCAACCTGAATATGATCCCTATGATGATAATGAGAGTATTATGGACCAAGACGAGTTTTCCACATCATCCCCATCCACCACTATTGATTTCATCCTCACACACGACTTTAGCAATGATAAAGATCCCATGCTTAGGTACTTCCTTATAATTGGTGTTAAAATTCCATCCTCCCCACCTCCATCTAATCTCAAGACATATCCTATTGCTTATCCTTCCCCTTCCTTTGATAAGGGAAATCAAGCCTCTATCCAATTTTTTCCTCCAACCCCATCCACATCCTGAATACCCATCTCCAGCTGCTTTTCAAGATCCTCATCCCCATCCTCAATTTATCAACCCATGGAAGCTTCCACTTCTTATTCCTCTTGTTCATCTCCCACAATCTTACAATCCACATCACCCCAATCTTACAAATTCATTTCATCCCACGTCTCTCATGATTGCCTTTGAGGACTATTAACAAAGGTGGCTAAATCCCCAATAAAGAACAAAGTTGTGCAATCTTCCCATGACATGCATCCACCTTCATCCCCTCCACATCAAGATAAAACCCAATCCCTTAAACCTCATGAATATCATATCCCTTCATCTACCCAATTGGATAAGTTTATCCAACCTTCCTCCCCCATCACACCATCCACATCAAATGAACTATGTCAATCCCTTAGTCCAAAGCAAGCTAGCATGGATTATCCTCCATGTCAAGATTTAAACATCCCTTCCATCCCATATAATGATCCCCTTCCAGCTCATATCCCTCCTCCTCCCCCTCATGATCCCTCTCCCTTGATCAAGATAAAATTATTCCTTCTATCCCATCCAATGACCCCATTCCAAATCAAGAACAACATATCCCTTCCATCCCATCCAATGACCCCCTTCAAATCAAGATAAAAGCATCCCTTCCACACCACCTCATGATCCTCTTCGATAGCAAGAGAAAGACATACCTTCCACTACATCTGATGATCCCATTCCAAATCAAGAACATATCTCTTCTATCCCATCCAATGATCCTCTTCCTCCATGTCAAGATCAAAGTATCCCTTCATCCCATCCCATCCCTTCCACATCTTATGATCCTCCTCTATCCCAAGATCCTCTTCCTAATCAAGATCCTTCTATCCCATCCAATGACCCCGTTCCAAATCAAGAACAACATATCCCTTCCATCCCATCCAATGACCCCCTTCAAATCAAGATAAAAGCATCCCTTCCACACCACCTCATGATCCTCTTCCATAGCAAGAGAAAGACATACCTTCCACTACATCTGATGATCCCATTCCAAATCAAGAATATATCTCTTCTATCCCATCCAATGATCTTCTTCCTCCATGTCAAGATCAAAGTATCCCTTCATCCCATCCCATCCCTTCCACTCCATCTTATGATCCTCCTCTATCCCAAGATCCTCTTCCTAATCAAGATCAAAGTATATCATCCACTCCATCTCATGATCCCCTTCCATGTCAAGATAAAATTGTCTCATCCACCCCATCTCATGATTTCCCTCCTAATTCATCTCATGATACCATTCCAAGTGAATAGAAAATTATCCCTTCCACTCCATCACATGATCCTACCCCAAGTCAAGATCAAAGTTCCCTTCCCTCTTTGTGTCATGATCCTAAACCTCCACAAAATTCGCCCACCCCTATCCAAGCTACCCATTAACCTCACTCCTATCAAATGGGTTCCTCCACTTTCATCCAAGCTGGTTTACTCCATGATCCTATCATTCCTTCCATTTCATATCTTTCTCAAAATAGACTCGCATCTTGCTTCCAAAATAACAAGTATCATGTTTGTCAAACTATGCAATATCAAGGCAAAGGGTGAGGACTCCGTGAACAAGGCATCTTGGAACCTATCCAAATCCAAGAAAACCATAATTATCATGGCCTTGGCTATAAGGATCTAGATGTTGGTACTCCTTCCATCCATCTCAAATCCAAAATCCTACCATCTAAATCCCAACATTCATATTCCCCATCCTCCAAATTTATTTTGGGCCCTTATGTTCTAAAGCCCAAGCCTTCATCCCTTCCATCTATTTTGGGTCCCTATATCCCAAAAAAAAATCCCTTTATCCATTCCATACATCTTGGGCCCTTACATTTCATCACCTATCACTCCTATTCCAAAATCCCTTTATCCTCTTTATCCATCACCTCAAATCCAAAGTCAAGATGAACCAAGGCACACCTCCTTGAAACTCTTTCAACATCCTACATACCTTAAACCACCCTACATACCTCCATATCATTCCTCTCCATCCACCAATCCCTTTGCTCTTAGAAGCAATTTGGATGCCAAACATAAAATGCATAAATCCAAAATTCCAAATACATCCAAGGATCAACATGTCCCATAAAAAATACATGCAATAACAAAGAAAAATATGATTCAAAATCAGAAAGCTAAATCCAAAAGGCCACAAAGGCCTATCAAGAAAAAATCAAAAACTGTGTGGATCACAAAGCTACTCATCGAAGCCATGCATCTCAAAGAACAACCAAAATTGGCATCCAAACTTGATAATCCAAGAGAATAATCCACTCCTAAGTCCTCCAATCCTCCATTTAATAATACTTCATCTTCAAAATCCATTTTGGGTCCTTATGTTCCAAAATCTACATCCACTCCATCTAAATCTTCAAATTCAAAATCCACTTCTCTTCCACCACCCTTCAAGGTGTGTGCCAATGTTGATTTTGCCAAAATTTTCATCCATTCATCCACAAATATTCCAATCCCCTGTCCATTATCCATCTACCCTCCATCATTCCATCCCTCTTATCCAATCCTTTGCATAGACCCTTATCCATTTCATCCTACCAACATCTATGAGCATACTTCCACTTTCCATGGTTGGACACATCTTCAAGAGATACCATCCATGGAACTAGATGTTTGAGTCCTTCCTCCATCTCCCTATCATCCATTCACTATCTTCCAAATCCACCTATCCATATTCTCATCCTCTATCCTTTCTATTCCAAAAGATAAAAAAATGAAAAAATGACAAAAGTAAAGAGAAATCATTCATCCAATGATGAAAACCACTTGATGTGGTGCCTTGGGCAAGTACCATGATGAAAACTTGGAAAAAAAGCATCATGTGTAATCTCCCCCATCCTTTTTCACTCTACACTTGGGTTCAAGCTTCATCTATACCACATCTTATCCACATACTCCACTATCCCTCGTCCCTTATCTATTATCCTATCTAATTCCATTCTCCATTTTCCACCTTTTATCTTGACAAGGTTAAGGATATTCATATACATCCTATTTACCTAATCTTGTCCACTTGATCTTGATCACCCTATTCATATTGTTCATCCCATATACATCATCGTATCCAACTCCATCCTTTTTTCCCATATTTTATCTTGATAAGAGGTCTCCATGTTACCCTTAAATCCATACCTTATTCATATACTTTATTATCCTTCATCCCATATCCCTCATCCTACCTCCATCCTCCTATCCTATCCAAACTATGCATCCTCCCTTTCCTCCTTTGATCTTGATAAAAAACTATGGGAAAAATATCCATGAATGCTTTGGACAATGAAGTCCTTTCTTCTTTTACCATCCATGTCCTTTATACACCATCCTTCCATCTCATGCATCTTTTCCCACCATCAATCCATGATTTCACTACCTTAAGTGTGAGACATCTTATTCCTTTGAAATCTAGTTCTTGGAGATCCCTCCTCCCATCCTCTTATATCCCATCACCTTTCATCCATTCACTTAATCCATCTATCTCCATCCAAGCAATTCCTCCATCCTTCCATCCTTTACAATTCCTTGGTTTTCCCTTGTCATTGGTTCCTCTATCCTAACCATCATATCCTCCTAAGCATCCTAATCATATTATCCAATCTAATCCATTTTTCCTCTTTCAATCCATCCAATCCATTTATCTTATATCCCCCATCCAATCTAAAAATCTCAATCCAATCCATCCAAAATGCAATTAATCTTAATCCATGCAATCTAACTTGCAATGTAGCCCATCATCCATAAGCACTCAGTGATACTAATCCAAATCAGTTGATAATATATTGAACCACTTTAATTTAATTATCATTATAGGGATGTATCCTTCCCAATCCACGTTTTGTTGTTATCATTAACAAGACAATCCTTGGGGTATGCATTATTTTTATTGTTAAATTTACTATCCTCATCATCATCATCAATTGATTTTCAGCTTCACTTGGAGCACAATCCTTGTTTTCTTTTGGTTTGTTGTGCATACTTTCTTGTTGCTTGTGTGCATTATCATTTATCATGGTCTTTGCACTCTATTTCCATAGGGGCATCATGGTCTTCCATATCATGGTGTTATAAGGCATATGTTTGCATTTGACCTTTTTGATCATGTACTTGACACATTGTCATCCTGGTTCCTTATACCTCGGTACATAATTCCAAGTACAATATCAAATCTAGGTTGTTCATACCATTGTAGCATGATGATCATCCATCCTCCCTCTCCATCCACATCTTCATCAGCTTTGGGTAATTTTCCTCTATCCTTTCATCCTTTATCCTCTAGTCCTCTCACCCATTTCGAGAGCACATTTGTGTTCTTTGAACTTGCATGCCCTCTAGAGGGGACATACCACTACCTCTTCGCCATCCTTCCTCATCCTCGCTAGTGGCTAGGGCATCATGCCACTAGTCTTAATCCCTTTTCCTATTGACTATGTTTTATTCTTCTTTGAAATGATGTTACTTCTCTTAGTCGCAACACCATCTCAAAGAAGGGAAAAATGTAGACACCTGTGACCTTAATCTAATCACACTTGACTTTATCTATCCTAATATTAAATAAATAATATTATTATTTATTTAATTAATTTATCCATTACACTTATCCACCACTTTTAATTTATTTATTTAATTAATTCTAGCCTTATCCCCAAATCCTCTAACTAAATTAATTAATTAATTAATTTAAGCTAATTAATTTTCATTAGCTTTTCTTCCATTATTTAATTCACCTTTATCATTTACCATTATCCATTTGATCTCAACCATTGATTCTATTCACATGGATCACAATCTAAATTTGTCCTCATGTGACAAATGTCCCCTTCACATGTCTAACTAACTCCTTGTCTAGATTCATGTCAAAAGTCAAACTAACTTTCCATCTCATCCCTTCATTTAATATCACACCTCTTAATCATATCCATCCACATAAGGATGTTTCCCTAATGCACATCCTAAACCTAGTCCTTATGGACTTGTCACATGTCTATAACTTTCATCCAAACCCTAATATTCCTTCAATCATAGCCATCCATCACTCAATGCATCTTGGCCCTTGATTTATCTCATGAAATTTCTATAACTGAGAGGCCTTCCACCCCATTTATATGATAATCCAATCTTATGTTAATGTTATACTGCTGAAATTTGTATTGAATCATCTTAATCACACTATCATGCTATTAAAATCATGAGCAACCACATCCAATCTATCAATCTATCAACATATTATAGTTGATTTTTTTAGGTTTGCATGTATTTGGTTTGATTTAAGCTAGATTCTATGCATATTCATTTATTTCATTTGCATGCATACATTGATAAACAATCCCATAATCCTTTCACTATTTTTTTTTTTGTGACATTAAATAAAACATTGCTAGATAGAGTGAGAATAATGTGGCCATCGCCTTTCAATCTAGTTTTTCCCATTCTTCATTTGAAATTCAAGTTGGATTTTTCAATTTTCCTTCGAACATGATTGAATGATATTTTTGAATTAATAGAGCTTTGAGCTACAACTTCCACATCTTGAAATTATGTCTAGAGAATTTCTCAATTATCCATTTGTCCATCTCCTCCATTTTTTCTTGTTTGTAAATGGTTTTCCAAAATATCTTCATCTCTAATACCAATTGTTAAGTAAAAATAGAGTAGATAAAAATATATATCACCAAACAACAAATAAAAATAGAGATATTAGAACACAAACACAATAGGTTGCATGATTCACCAGTTTGGCTACATCCATGGGAAAAGAAAGGTATTCATCTCTTTATTTATCACATCAATTACAAATAATTTTTTATCAAATCATACAAATGTTTCAATCCCCCAAAATATATATAGAACACATCACGACAGATGAAAGTCCAAAAAAAGGGAAGATGAAAGGTTTGACTGTTGGACTTCACACATCCGAATAGTTTAAACTCCCTCAATTTTTTGTAGCTACACAAGGAGATTATGAGTGAAGCTTTCCAACATAGTATTAGCTCCCAAATGGTCTCAAAGAGAAAAGGACATGTTAACAATATGAATAATTAAATTAGATTAGACCATCTAAATCTCAAATTGGCAAGGAAATAATATGTTGGAGAAGATTTCCAAGTAGCTAAATTTACAAATAAACTTAAGAATCACTTGTCTACAAGTGTGGGTGAAGAGATCATGAGAGGTGAAGGTTCCCAAGAGAGAAAACTTTCATGAACAAGCATGTGTGAAAAGATCAAGGAGGGTGAAGAAGAATGAAAGCCATAGTTTTCTAGCATGAGGGCAAGACCAAAAAACATAATTTATGGACTGTGTATTGCCACAAAAAGGACACACTAGGGGGGTGGAAATTAGGGGGACTAGTGAATGAAATTGAGGTGAGTGCCAATGAAAATTTTAACATGGACTTCCAAGCTATAAGTTGGGATTACAAGTTAGCTTTGGATTTTGATATGTTAAGGCTAAATTTGCTCAATTTAGATCAACTAAACCTTGTAGTTCTAATGCACATTAAGTTGGGGAGAGATAGTGAGTGACAAGAAGAGTGGCTTATAGATCTCTTTGAGAGGAAAAAATTGAAGTTATGGGTATGGGAACATCTCTAGCTTTGAAGAAGATAAAATGATTGTGAATGGACAACAATTTTAGAGCTTAGGGGGAACAAGTTGCTAAATGATAAAAATTGGTTGTTTGTTAAAAGGATACAAGTTGTACTTGTTTCAAGGTGTGCACCCTTGTTCTCCTTGTGTTGTGTAGCACAACGCTCATGTTTGTGGCATGGCTTAACCACCTCCCATGGATTCATTCTCTGGCAATTATATCAAGAATTAACAAGTTGATCTTTTGGTGCAATGACAATGGTTTGTACAAAAATTGGTATCAGATCTTGGGTCACGAGTTTGAAACCCTCACTTGTGCTCGCAGGGGGGGCAGGGGGGGATTGTTGCAAGGAATGTGCCCTTGGTCTCCTTGTGTTGTGTAGCACAAAACTCGGGTTTGTGACATGGGTTAACCACCTCCCATGGATTCATTAACTCTGGCAATTGTATCAGGCATTAACAGGTCGATCTTTTGGTGCAAGAACAACCATCTTTGCAATATTACTATTCTAATGTGTTACCAATATTTCCAATGAAAACTTTTTGGATCCCAAAAGTCTCTAAAAATCTGAATTCCCCTTTTAAAAAGGTGTTTACCTTTGAGCTTGTGGATGAGGCCAAGAGGTTTGTCATCTTGTTGGATCAACGTATTCCACCAAATAGATGAAGAGACGAAACTTGGACCATAGTTGAAATATTGATCAACTAGATCGGCCTCCTAGAGGTGATTTTTCATGCTTTCTAGATGGTGAACTAAAGGGAGCATAACAATGTGTTTTAAATAAGGGAGCAAGGAGTTTGTCTTGCTAGTTAACTCTAGTCCAAGGATGTCTTGCAAAAGTAGAGGAGATGTGATGTTGGAAAAGTTTCTTCCATGGAGTGTCCCCATCCAAGGATCTCACTACCCACATGGTAGTGAGGCAGAAGCCTTGCATAAAGGGTTCCATAATTCCCAAGCCACCTTTATTGTTTGGTTGGATACAATGCAACCAAGATGTGGATGGTAGACCTTTTTTTTCCCACAACCCATATAAAACTTCTAATCAACTAGATTAATTGATTGTAGTAGGATTTAGAAGGTAGTCATCAACATGATGAAATGTAAATAAGGCTAGCAAGGAGGATTTTTTTAGCCATTTGAATGTGCCTAGCCATGGATAAGAACATGTTAGTCTAGCTCAAAATTTATTTTCAATTTTACTCCTGGCCCAACTCCACATGTCTTTGAGATTCACTCTTATGTCAAAGGGAATGCCAAGATATATTGTGATATTCCCATGTATCAGTTCACACCATTCACTCAAAATCCAAGGGGGGTGAGGGCTAGGTCAATTCATTAAGAACTTAGTTTTGTGCATGACTGATTTAGAACTTGTACCCAGAGTGTGAGTCACTTTAGAGGTTGAGTTTTGAATATACAACATGTCATCAACTAATTGAGAGTTAAGGGTTTTGAAGTTACCCGGAAGGAAAACTACCATGAATGAGCTTAGTGGATAAAGCATGTTGAAAAAGATAACCAAGAGCATCAATAGCTAAAACTTAAAGGGGCAAGGGGGCAGCCTTGATGAATGGATTTTTGCAAAGAAAATTGATGGGAGGAACCAATTGATAGAAAATCTAATATTAACACCCATGAACAACATCCTAATGTGATTGCAAATCATGGGCCCAAATCCCAACCATTTTAGTATATTAAGGATAAAAGACCAATGTATACCATCATAAGATTTATTAAAGTCATGTTTAATGATTAAGGCATCTTGAGTAGTTTGTTGACCTCATTCTGCAATTTCCCAGGCAAGGATCAAGTAAATAAATATGCCCCTAAGGAAGCCAATCTACTTAGGGCTAACAATCCATTGGGTGATATACTTTATTCTTCACACCAAGGCTTTGACAATGATCTTGTAGGATGTGTTGAAAAGAGTAATATGCCTCTAGTTATCAACATTGTATTCATCTTTATTTTTGGGGATGGTTTAATCAATCCCTGATTAATAATTTCTCCTAATGAGCTCATTTCAATGGATTCAACACAACCAAGAAGTCCTCAAAAATGTTGGGAATCAGATTGGTTATTCATGAGGTTTTTTTTTAGGTTGAGATTGAGAAATAGGTTGAGGTGGACGTTGGGAAACAAGTTAGTTGTGGTGGAGAGGAGGTTTAGGGGGTTAGTTCTTAGGTTTGATTTGGTAATTATGTGAAGATTTGTACTAAAACTTTTGATTTTGTTTATCTTTAAGTTATGAAGATTGGGGAGAGGACTAGACTTTGGCAGGGAAGATGAATCAAGAATGAGTGTGGATGAATACTAGGAGGATGTTGTGGAGCAAGAGGAGTGTTGGCAAGGATTAAACAAAACTCATAATAGAGTTGCAAACGACAACAAAGTCCACTACAACTTACCACAAAGAGGATGTAGAGCATAGGACCAACTAGGCTTAGTAGTAATAAACATATATTGTAAGGGACAAGTCCCAAATAGCACATATATGTATAGATGTTAGATAAATGTTAGAGAAGTAGACAAAGAAGAAGAAGAAGAGAGATAAGATATATAAAATAAAGAATAACTATAAGCTCAGAATATGTTGTATTAGACTATGTGAATATAATATATGAAGACACTATTTTGGGATCATATAAATGAATTATTAACTATGGCTCATGTCATGAATATTAAATAATGTCACACTGCACTTAATCTCTCATTATTCTCCTATAATTATTGTCATTGGGGTATAAATACAACTCCTAAATAATTCCTTGGGCTCAGAACTTCAATCTATGAATCCCACTTCTCTTTCTAACAAGGAGTGGCCCACCTAGTAAAGTGAGACTAACATTGGAAAAATAGAATATAGTTATGATGTCTAATTTGGGTGGATAGGGTGGGCCAAAATAATCAAGGGAGAAGTTTCCCAAGGTAGAAAGTTAGAAACATGTTGATACTGACCATAGGGATAGTGATGATAATACCCTTGTAAGGAAATTTTAGACACTAATGAATAACAAAAGGGATAACATGCACCGCACCAAACCAAGGATGGCCCAAGAGAATGCAATACTAGTCAAATATGGGAATAAAATGACAAAACCTTGAGGTTATTGGGTTTGATTTGTATGGAAACAATAATCTACCAAGAGTGGAATGGACATTCCATTATGCATGCAAAAGGATATGTCAAAGGAAGAATATGAATCTCAATGAAGATTTGTGATATAAAAGTGTTCCCTAGCAACAACATTGAAAGGGATCATGGAATCCACCAGAATGCATGGAACAAGATTATGATTTATGAGCTCCTCTATGTATAGAGGACCATGGTAATTATTATTAGTTGGCTTGTTATGGTATTTTTTTTCAATTCATATGATTATTCAAAGGAAGTTTCATATAAATAAATAGAAATAAAAGAAATAAAATATAAATAAAGGAGATGAAAAAGAAAATAACCATTTCAATTAAAAGGGGAAAAAGGTGAGATAAGCCTTTAAACATTATAAAAACCATTTTATTAAGGGAGAATTTAGGAAAGTCCTTTAAACTTGAAAACATTTTAAATCTTTTGTAAAAGATGTGTATAAATGTAATTATATAGTTATTAATAGGTGTGATGGTTAATTTCCACCCTTTAGGTTATTATATATGAAATGAAAGTAAAAGGATATGGTTTTTTTGGAGATCAGTCAACGTAGAAGGTGGTTTGGTGGGTTATAAGCAATTGGAGAATGGGCATATAGTGTATTTTCAGCTTAGGGCTCAAGGTACTCCTAGGATTGTCCTTGCCAAGGCTTGTATTGAGTGTTTGTTTTGTTATGCATGTTTCATGTTGATTTTTGGAATCATTGTTTCCTCCTAGATTGTGCCATAATTAAGAGGACTAAGACCACTAAGATATTCCTAAGGTGAGTAATAATTCTAGTTGTTTGATTCAAATAAATATTGAAATCTATTGTTTTTAAAATATATTTGAAATTTTACAAATGTGAATTTGAACTATGATTTGTTCCGTTAATTTAATCAAGTTATAATAATAATTTGTTAACCATAATATAATAAAATTGAAAAATGTTGAGATTATTAAATCCACTACAAATAGTTAGATAACTCTAAGAAATTAGCATTACATTTTGGTGTCAGAGCCAAACATAAAATTCTTATGTTTTTTTCTTAGCAAGACATGTTCACAAATAATGAATATTAAATTTTGTGATGGATATTATACGTCCAACTATATTTCTTTCTTACACCCTAATTAGAAAAGTGATTGATCTAATAGCTAATAACAATTATTTCATAACTATGAAAAAAGGAAAATAGATTGCAAGCAATCCATATCTCTTTTTCAGCAACAACAACAACAACAAAAAAACATATTTACATGAATTCTAAATTTATTGCCAAATATAAAACTTTCAATAACACCTTTCCAAATGATAGTAAATACTTTATTAACTTAATTAAATACATATTTAGAAGCCTAATCAACAACTAAAACAAATCTAACAACAATCACATAGATTCTATGATTTTAATGGTGAGTAATAAGCAACTCCCTGAAGTATTTTTAAAATCCTTCGAATATGATTGATAAGAATTATTACCAATAACCCTCAAACAAGCGAAACCTCTAAATGTAACAGACTGTAACTTGTTACCCATAGTATTCTCCCCAGAACTGGATATAGTCTTCACAAATTTTGTGAATAGCCCATATTAAGAAACAAGAAGAAAATAATGATTTGAAATCACAGAATGAAAAGATTTTTTTTTCAGCACACAATAAAAAGATGTCTGTTTTTTTTCAGTACACAATAATACCAACAAATACCAAACCAACCACATCTACAACAGCGGATATGGAAAATGCAATAATAAGGATTATTCAACAATGGTGTGCAATATCAATAGATGACTGCAAGGAACTGGTCTATGGTGGTATGTTGAAGTTTTAAAGTAGGTGTGGACCAATGTTTTATACCCAGAGAATAGGTTGGAAAAGTAGGGCATAAAGCTATGCTATAGACTATGAAAAGCTACTACATCAAACATACAAGTCCACAAGCACATGCAAAGATACTAAGAATAAAACAAAGACAAATCGAAGGCATAGACCTCAACGAAGTTATCACTTTCATAAGATAAATTAGGTATCACAAACCAGTTTTTTCCTGTAATTTTCAAGCTTTTTTAAGAGGTGCTATAGTAAGAGCAATTCAACCTTGATTATCTAGTCTACAGCTCAAAACAAATTAGCAGGAAACAATCAATTAAATTCACTACTTCTACAACGATGATAGGAGCAATAAAGTACACCGTTTAAGAAGCAATACAAAGCATAGAAAATAAAACTACTTTAGACAAGTCACATTTCAAGGACCTTTTCCTTGAGCATGCCCCTCCATCACCAACTATAGCGGAGTTTTCAAATGTCAACCTTTTCAAGATAGTTTTTCCCTTACAGAAGTGTAGACCAGGTTATTTCTATTTGTGATTGTCACAAGGGGGTGAAGTTACGTGGAGGTTATACATGTCCTACATGCAAAGCACATGTTTGGAAACTTCTAAATGAATGTCCTATTTATGGTTTGACTCTTGTATCTTCTTCTCAACAAGGTCATATTATAACTTTTTTAGTTACATCTTTTGAAGAAGTACTTGGTAGGGCAGTTTCAAATTTGAGGCTTCCAAGGACTTGTTTTGTTGTCAATAGTTTCCTTTGAATCAAAGAAGTAAAGTTGGGGTGAAACTCACTTATTCTGGATGTAAGCAATATTTTTTTATTGTAGTGTACATTTATGAGAGCATACATAAGTGTTTCGTTGTGAGTGCTTACTTACAATTAGATCATTGTAAAGTTCTAATCTATTGAAGAATTGAGTTTGTGATTAGTATCACTAGTGTTCTATCTTCTATGTTTTTATCTAACAATCATTCTTCTACTATCAATTTTCTATCTGTTTCCTATAATTGAGAGAACTAATTGCTTGATCACTCTAGCTGACATATTAATTGTAAGGTGTTTCATGGTAGTGGATACCTTAGATTTTACATCATACTAGATTTCTAAACATTAGCATTCCATTCTAAATATGCTTGATTAGACTGTACTCGAATGTAGTTATATATTAGAGAGGAATTTGGAAGAGAGTTAAACTACTATTTATTATAGTGACTCCAAAGCTTTATTAGATAAAAAAAATTAGTTTGTTGTTCTAATGTGTTTGAAAAATGGATGGCTAAGAAATGATAGTCAATAAGAGATTGTAAATTATAATTTACGATGGCCATTGACTTTTGGCCTAAATCATTAATTTAGGAATTAAAAAAATTATTTAAGGAACATTATGATTAAGGAACCAACTTTGTTTCTCTCTAGTTGAAAGGAGGCTAAGAAAGTGACCAATAGAATAAATTGGAATAGATGGAATATTGCAACTTAATAAAATCTACAAACAAAGAATATTATTAAATAAAGAATGAAGCATAATGATGCATGATTGTTGCATGTGTTTTCCTTTAACTATGTGAAGTCATTTAATTGATCGAATAAAGTGATGCTAATAAAACCAACATCTAGATTTGTTAACAAAGCCTAACATAGGCTACATTGCAGTCCTAAGATCATTTTCACCTTTTAAACTTGGGACAATATGATGTTATTTTTGGGATGAGTTGGCTAGTACAAAACAATATTTATATAGAATGTGAAATTAAATAGTTTCTCTTAGGCTCAAACATGGGGACATGTTGAATTTTATAGGGGAGAGACAACTTCTAAAAAACTCAAAATCATTTTCTAGATTACAAAATTTAGACTAATTATTTTCCATTACATACACAATCTAACTATACTGAGTATCAATAGGTGCCCAAGCATCCTACTAATTTTATGGCACGTACACATATTGGTATAGATTTTATTACTTATAGCATAATGGTTCCTCTTCCCATATGTTTGAGGATATTTATGAAAATAACTCAAAATATTTCCTCTCCTCATGTGCCTCTAATTATTTCAATTCATTAGGAGATCCCCAATAATAATTATTATGTTTCACTTCATTTTTTAGGTTTCCTACATGGTCATCAATGTGCCTGGCATCCTCATTTTTATATACAAACCATCATCCAAAAAAAATTTGAACAAATTTGCATACCTTAATTAAATTAAAATTCAATTATCCTAATTACTTCAAAGAAGGAAAGATTAAACCTAATATTTGTCTATTAAGTACTTTGTGGGTGGCAATAGTTTGTTTTTGTTCTATTATTTCTTAAGAGGACTTGTAGGATTCTTTATACCATATTTTTATTTAAGTGACTTTTTTATTGGACTTAATCCATCCAATGACCTTGTACATGTGTTTTATGAAGTATAGGATTAATATCCTTGGAATTTTATATCATATCATTGATTACCAATGAATTTATGGGAAGATGATGTATGTTGAAACTCTTTTTGTAATAATTTTAGATATTATAAACACCCTATTGTATTACATTAAATTGATGCTTGAGTGACTATGAAGTGACAAAAATTTTACATTCAAGTAATTATGTATTTGTCGTTATTCAAATTATAAGAGAATATTATCAAATAATTAAGTCAACTATGTTGTGTGGTGTAAATTATCCTTATTATATAAGCTTATTTAAAAGTTATAGTTAAGGCTCGATATTTGGACAAATCTTTTTAGGTTTAGAGATTATGATTTCTCTAAATTATTTTTCAACTCTAGAAGAGGAATTTTTGTTATTCAAATCAAATGGCATTGTAACTAATCAACATCATTCCCTTTTGATTCCATAACATGATTTCTAATCATAAGAGTGTAGAAAAATTTACTTGGCACAAGAAGAGAGGATAGTCATGTAGTCCATAATGCATGATTATCATTTTAGAATGTATTTTGAGTATGTAGATTATATGGAAAATAATGGTGGGTGATCACATAGTATGGGATATGCATGGCGTTCACTAAGTAAGCACTATATAATCACGTGATAGTATTTTATAAAACTTATGTTGAAGAATATTAAAACATTTATATTAAAGATAAGGGAATGCATGAATAACCAAAATGAAAAGTTAAAAGATAGCATATTTAACATATAAAATTTGCATTAGCGAATATTAAAACATTTACATTAAAGATAAGGGAACGCATGAATAACCAAAATGAGAACTTAAAAGATAACGGGTTTAACATACAAAACTTGAATTAGCTCCATAATTATAAAAAATACATAGTAAATTTTAGGTGAGCTTACTTACTAGTGCATATATCTAGTTGTGCTTAAAATTAATGAGTTACTGAAAATATCTAGAAATATAGGAAATAGAATTATAAATGGGGTTAAAGTGGAACAAATTCATTGTGATTTTGTTTTTGTTACATAGCACTTTCTTGACTAATTATTTTTGTGTTGTGATGTAGAAGTACATAATTCTACTAAGGATAATATAGCTAATTTATTGGAATCATTATGAGAATTTTTCTCTCATATGATTATTCATGTAGGAAGTCCCTTTTAGATAAATAGAAAATAATTAAAAATAAATAAATGTAAATTTAAAGAAAATTACCTAAAAAGGGTAAAATGTGAGATAAGCTTTTAAACATTATAAAAACCCCTTTACCTTTGTAAAGGGTGTGTACAAATGCAATTGCATAATTATTAATGGGTGTAGCGATTAATCTTCACCCTTTGAGTTATTTTATAAACCCATGAGATGAATGTAAGAGAATATGGCTATTTTTGGAGATTGTTTGAGGAAGAAGGTGGTTTGTTCCACTATGGGTATTAGAGAAGGGGCATACAAGATACGTCCAATTCAAGGTAGAAGGTACACCTAGGATTTCCTTGGCCAAGGCTTATGTTGAGCATTTTATCTATCATGCATGTTTGAAATGTTGAGCTCTTAAATGAAGCATTTTATCTTAGAGTATGGCATAGCTAAGAGGGACAAGACCACTAAGATATTCCTATGGTGAGGGTATTCATTCTTGTAGTTTGATTCAAAAAAATTTGGAAATATTTTGTTATTAAAATATATTTATAAATGTAAACTATGCTTTATTTCATTAATTTTGATTGTTGTAGTAATAATTTAAATATTAAATTTGATTATAAAATAATAAAATTATAAAATGCTAAGATAAATCATATTAAATGTAATACAAATATTCAAATAACTCTAGTAGAAACAACATTGCATGGCTCATCTATGGAGAAATCGTTGATACTTCCAAAGTCACATAAGAGTGTGACACTATAGTAGCAACTTCATTCATAATAGGTAGAGTGTTGTTACCAAAAAATATTTTATTATTTGAATACAATATTTGCTTGGTTCACAATAGGTAGTGAACTATTCTTTCTATAAAATAAATTTGTATTTTTTTATTTATTTAGAATAATATAGCATGGAGGGGGTTGATGAGGCGATATCAATCAATTAGGAAATCAAAGGAGGTGCCTCAAATTGGCTAACAATATTCTTGTAATCCCTAAGAGCCATATACAAATGTCCAACAGAAGAATATTTCATTAGAATAATCTTATGACAAATGTTCTTTGTAATATTTCTAATGAAGACATGGCGATCAAATATTGGAAGGAGATAAGAAATTTATGAGAGAAGCAACTAGTGTTGAAGAATAAAATATATAAACTTTTCATTGGGACCTTGTTGATAATGGATGAGATCAATGGAGCTCACTTGTAGCTTTATTTCAACTTGGAAGTGTTGTAAGTAGAGATAGACTAGCTCATCAAATGAGTGAATAGAATGAACTAGTAAGGAACAAAACTAGTCAAGCATGGTCTCCTTAAGAGAGCGGGGAAATAGTTTTTCCAATAATTTATTATTAAAGAATAATTCACTTTAGGTGGTTGTAAAATATAAGGCATGCTTTTGTGGGTCCCTTTTACCAATGTATTTTTCAAATTAGGGGACAAAAACTATGGAGGAAAACTTTTAACAATTATCTATAAAGAAAGTGTTATGCTAAAATTGAATAGTAGTCATGGGTTGAGATGGTTAAGAAATAATGGCTAATTGCTTATAAATAGTCCCAATATTTTCATAATTTATTTAATTATAGGGTCATTTGTATAGGGATTTATTGTAGTAATGGTATTAATGGTAGTAGAAATAAAGGGTTGTGAAGGTACAAGTTGATTAGGAATTGATGGTTTAGTTAAATACATGAAAATAAGGGGTTGGGAAGGTGGGACATAATTATATAGGGTTAGTAGGAAATCCATGAGTGTGGTGAGAAGAAGTTCCCATATGAAGGGGAGGAATGATGAATGTAGCAATAATTATGATATTATAGATGTGGAATTTAAGGGTGGCAATGGATATGGTAAAAAAATTATGAGACAAGTAAAAATTGGTCTCAAATAAATGATTAAGGGTCTCTTGCAACAGGGGGCATGGTGGTTAACAATATGTCCCACAACTTGAAAAAATATAAAACATTGGGGTTGTAAGATGGTGACATGGGATCTAGGCTAAACACCCTAACCTAAATCAATCATTCCACCATAAATATTGAGGGACACAAAATCAACCAAGAGACTCTATTTGGTTGTTACCCTCAAGGGAGAGCCAAATAGGCAGGTCAAGGTTTTGGTCCCTTTTTATTTGTGTGGGATGTGATGATTGATTGGAAGAAGTGGTGAACTAGGTGAATTAAGAACATAGTGATCAACTATTACAAAATTTTGAAAACACATATATAGAAAAAAAACAAGGAGCAGATTTGGAGAGTGCAGATGAAGAGGAACTTGGAATTCAAATATGGAGCTAAACTGGCAGGATAGGGGTGTTGAGTGCCCTAGTCCAAAAGTGTTGAATTCTAGGGTTTTGGAGCTAGTACCGGTGTAATAGTGTCTCTGAATTTTGACAGTGCATGAAATATCAACTTGCCTTAATTTGTTGATAAGTAGTGCATGAATGCAAGAACCGGAGTTTTGAAGCCTTGAGATCTCAAATCCACTTCAGTCAACTTCATACTTTTAACCTGTAAGATCAACAAGGGGAGAATGGTTGTGTCATATAGGCACTTACCATGTTCAAACCCCATTTTGGTGTTTACACCTCCATAATGCTTGTGATGATAAATGATAAATATCATGTGCTATCAAAGGAGTAAAGTTAAATAAATAAATATGAATGGTAAAGAACAAAACTTGAACTTACCACTTAAATCAAAAATCCTTGTTGAGCTGAAGTCACTTTTCTCATCACATACAAGGAGAAATAGGAGGGTCCTTGGGGATCCTACAAGTTTTAGTGCACATAGTAATAACAAACATAAACATTGACATCTAACTGAATCCATACCTAATCACGCTCGGTCCTAAGTTGATCCCTTTGTATTTGGGTATGTGTAAGCTATCCTGAGAGACCATCTATCTCTTGTTGGAAATCATCGCACTCATGGCATGCTTGATCCCTCTCTTGTAGGACAACCCTCAGTCTTTGATCATGAGGACCACCTCCTATGGTTGCCGCTTGTTGTTGGTTTTGATGTTAGTGATCACCTTATGGCCCCTAAGCTGGTGGTGGACCTTGCAATCCCTATACTAGACCTTGTCCCATGTCCTCGGCCAAAGGAACCTCGGCCTCTTCCCTCTATCTTTGCCGACATTTGTCTACCAGACTCACCTCTACACCTACAACCACCTATGTTGCCTCCATTTGGACATATGAATCAAAGAGGTCTATGTGTAGCAAACCAAGCATCATAATTTGTTGTATTTTTTGGATCATCCTGACCATCTGAATATACCCAAGGAATTGGAGCTAAATGATCAAAATAAAAAATAGATGTATGTGTTAGGGCTACTAGCCCCCACTTTGGAATCTCACACACTGTACGAGAAAAAATAACATGATAATCATATCTACTAACATCTTGTTGCTCCCCAAACTATCATCAAACCCTATCAGGTAGGTACCTCTACAATATATGAGATGTGTGGCATATGAGTTGCACATGGTCCTCCTCCTAGGCCTCTACACCAATCCATGGCCTCCATATGAACTGTATAACATCATCAATAACATGTCACCAATGAACTAACTCCCCCATGTGATGATGTGTCAGCATGCCCTTGTATCTATAAATGAAAGGCTCTTCATCCTCTCGGTGTAGCTCCCCAATCGGTCGAAGCACTACAATGTGCTCCCAAGCTCATATGTGTAACAATGTGGCACCCACAGATATGTTGGTAGCACTCCTATACACCAACCAATGCATGTCGTGGTATAGGTGTGCAAGGATGCAAGGTCCCCAAGTAAAAACAACTCCATCCTCAAGAATCCTCTCTAGGATCATCCCCCATCTAGGGGTGAATCTTTGAGATCGTCTGTCTGACATGATAGGTACACAAAGCAATCTAACAATCACAATGGTAACATCGTTGACTTTGCATATGTAGCCTCTAAGGTCAATCTATCCATCCTTGAACTTGATCTCCTCGTCCATCAAGACTTCCTCCATCACCTCAAACCCTCAGTACACATCATATATGATACGCTTACCATGAATCGACACCCTCAAGATGTCCCACACATCCTCAAGTTTCATGGTGGCCTCACTAGTCGAGAACTGGAAGGAAGATGTCTCTGAATTCCATCGCTCAACCATCGTTGGCATCAACAATAAGTGAGCCCAAATCTCTGGCATGTATGCAACATAGTATAAACCAACTGCATGTAGAAACTTGACCTCCATGGCTGTAAAGTTGGTAATCTTCTCTAGAACCAATGGTCGCTACTACTAGGAAATGAGAGGGACTAAGACAGCCTGCAAGCATAATTCTCACAACGTCAATTTTCTTGAAATTTAAAAAAAATCAAGTCTAAATGTTTGAAGAACAAAAGAGAGCTTTTTTTGACAAATGCATCGTAGAGTGCTAGTCAAAGGCATCACCTTTTTAAAAAGATGTCATGCTTTTGAAAAAGCATTGCATTTTCAAACTAGTCAAAAGCATTACACTTGTACAAAGACGTCGCACCCAACCAGAACATATGCATCACTTTTTTTCAAAGGCGTCACAACTTTTTTTAAACCCAAAACAATTGTATAACATTGACACTTTTGATAAAGGTGTCACATTAGGTCACAAAGGCACATTTTTGGGTTACAGAAGCATCACACAAACTATGATGCCTTTATTGACCTAAGTTCTACTCTACCTTTATCTATCTAGAAACATGTGCAAGCAAAAGAAAATGAAGTACATACTGAGGCACATGTGTCAACTATCCTCTACAACTAACAGAGATCTATATGATGTAGGGCTTGAACAAAATGTGCTATAGCAACAAGGTATCTGCAAGGTCTCGAAGGTTGGAGTCTCAATGGGCTATCAATTCTCTCAAAGAAAAGTGTACAAATGAGGTTAAAATTCTCCCAAATGCACACATATTCCTAGAAAATCCTAGGGGTTTACCCTATAACTCAAATTTCAACATTGGCTATGCATCATGATCAGTTTTGGGGCTTCCCAGGACTTCATTTTTCATCCTCTTTTCAATAGGCCTAGTCTTGTCATCATGTCGCACTCTTGACCCGAAAATTAGTTTTTTCGGCTAATTCTCGAGGAGACAACCTACCATCATTCCTTCGTTTGTTGGGGCACAATGCAACATCAAGTAAAATTAGGGGAATTTAGAAAAAAAAATCAAGCAACATCAGGTCTTTGAAACAATGCAATGGGTACATTACTTCAAAGAGGGGAAAATGTAGACACCTAAAATTGTCCTAAGTATATCACACATCTTGGTTTCACCAATTAACATCATTTTCCTCATAATTCACCTAATTCTTCCATTTAATTAAATAATGCCCAATTATTTAGTTAAATTCATTTTGTTCCTCTATTAATCGAATAATTAACATTATTTGATTAATTCATCATAATTCATCATCTTCATACTAATTTCCTCCTTTGATTAAATAATTCTAATTATTTAATTAAAATCTTAATTCCTCTCATCCTCACGATTAAATAATTTTCATAATTGCTTAATTGACTAATTTTCCTTTTTCAAAAAGGGAATATTCTCAATTCAAATTCAAATTATTCCTCCAATTCAAAATATCTTCAACCTTTTTTCCATGAAAGGAGGGATATTTTGGGCTCTCATGAATTATCAACCATTGATCCTTCTTTATCCTCACTCACCTCCTTGATCTTCTCTCATCCCTTGATTACCATTTTTAATATTGACCATTGATCAGAATTCCTAAAATCTATAAAACAAGCCCTACCAAACATGAATTTCATTTAGCATATTTACTCTCTAGAATTCTTAAGCATTCTTGAATACTGTTTTGTGAATCACCCCTCTTCAACCAAGCTTTTGAAACTATGGATTAGGAAAATTTGAGCAATCCACATGACAAGCTTGCATCAATCCACAATGGGATTGGAGGTTTACTTGTCCTTTTCATTCAGTTCTATTGAATTATGTTTCATTGATTTTAATTGAATCTTTAGGGCAATTTTAGCTTAACTTCATTGAGGATGACTTTGTTTGATCTTAATCTTGTAGGATCTTAATGTTTTTAGGATCTAATTGTTTCAATTATGTTGTTATTTGATCATTCATGCTAACCATATGATATGTTGGCACGTCGAGTGGGACCCATGTTCCTGTTCTAACCATTTTTGTTGAGTTTCTATTAGGTTGTAGGTTACAGAGACAATGGGATGCTTTTACAGAGATAGTGTGACACCTTTGCAAAAGTTCGCACCTTTGCAACTCAAAGTTTGACACTTATGTTAAATTTTTTACGCCTTTGATTGTTTGCAAGAAACCTCAACGCCTTTGGAAAAGGGCAATGCATCTTCAAAATCCCAACGCATCTATCTGTCAGCAGTGTGATGCCTTTTTCCTAAAGTCTTGCTTCTATTCTAATTCTCTAGTTCTATCTACAAGAACAATGTGATGCCTTTTCTCAAAGGTCAACGGTTCTTTAGAAGGTTGACACCTTTGTTGAGTGATAGTGTGACATCTTTGTTCAAATTATGATGCCTTTGTCAAGTAAACAACGCTTTTGTTATGTCAAGGTTTGTAGTTGAGTTTAAGATCTTCTTTCAACTAACCTTGACATTTGTTTGTTTCTTGATTTTACCTAATAGTTTGCAGCATGTGGCAGTTTATGGAAAAGGATTGAAATGCAAGAAGTACTAACATGTGGTTTTGTAGGTTTTTTTCTCACATTTTATTTTGGTGCAAATTTTATTAATTTACATTTTTTATATTTATGTTTTGTGCACTTAAAATTAACTTCACATTTCAATTAGTGTACCTAAAATGAACCTACAAATTTCATTTTCCCTTGGTGTACTTAAAAAAATCCCTACAACTATTATTTTCTTTTGGTATACCTAAAACAAACCAACAACTTGCACACTTCAATTTGGGTTTAAAAATTTACGAACAACTTGAATATTTTATTTGGTGTTTTAAAAATTAAACCATACATTTGCTTTTAGTGCACCTAAAAAGAACTCTATGGCGTGTTTGGTAGGTTGGTGTGTACATATTCTCTTTTCTTGCGCCTAGTGTGACATTGGAAATCATAAATACCACTAACTTGCAATTTATTTGTACACCTTGAGGTGTGGTGTTGTGTATGCTCTCCCCTCATCACTCCTAAGAATGATCTTGGGGATCAAAAGCAACACCATAGCCATTTATTTTGAAGTAGGAGACTTGCTTGGGGCCTCATCACCCCAAATTTTGATCTCAAGCACATTTCCTAGTGGGTTATATAAAGGGGGGAGAATGAAATTTGTACCCTAAGGAGCAACTATCATCCTTCAAGCCAAGCCCCATGACCCTCGGTCTGCTGAGATAGGGAGGTGATGAGTAGAGAGGAGACCCCTCTTGACTCGGGCATAATAGATGAGCTCATTTTTCATGGTAGGCCCCCAATACCAACTTATTTATCTAGAATCCTAAGAAACATTTACAAACTATCAGCTTAAAGTGGTGCAATGTACAAGTATCAATGTGTGAAATTTCTCACTATGCGCTAACCTTTGTTGAGGTGACCAGAATTCCTTGTTAGGATATTTTCCTCTCAAGGTGGGAGGTGCCAAGGTGGTACATGACCTTGGCATACTCTAGTCACCCATTCATTGGATGGTATTATGGAGCGGGCAAGTACTCTAAGTTGATAATATTGATCTACTGCTAAAATAGGTTATGTATCTATGGAATTTTTTCATTGTTAAATCTACTTATGATACCAATTAGTGTAGTCTTGTTGAAGAAGGCACACAAAAAATCTACCAAAAAATTCATTAAGTTAGTCCTACATGTTATTTTTGTTATTTTATATCACTTGCCAAATCAAAACAAACATAAATTAGACTTCAAAATTCAAAACCCTAAGTAAAACTTGAAAAATTTAACCTCTGAACAAGAGTGATGCTTTTGACTTTCATCTTGCACCGCCTTTGCAAATCAATGCTTCTATTTTATCAAAATGACTCTTTTGTTTACATCCTAATGCATTTGTGCATCTTGACACTTTTGTTTCAAACAAAATCAATATTTTTGTAAATCGATGCCTTTGATTTTGATAATGTGATGCTTTTGTTGTATCTCAACACTTTTACAAAAATTGTGGTGCTTTTTCCAAAACAGTGTGATGCCTTTGACTGTAGCTTTGTTCCTTTAACTATCAACTAAAAAATAGAGAACTCTAGAATTTTCCAGATTCAGAATTTAAAATAGTAGACACTAGAACACCTGAGATTCATGTAAAATAGACCTATAGTCATTCCTATCAATCAAAATAGTAGCAAACAAACCTTTGGTCATCTTCATTTTGGACTTGTCTAAATGCCTCTAGGTTATCATTGGACCACATCAACCTCAATAGCAAAATAATCCATTCAAAACAACAACTTAAAATTTGACATTGATCATTTTGATTTAGATCTCCATCTCATCCCCTAGATTGGCTTCTTGCTTGGAAAACAATCTCTTTTCAAGTATTTAGTTGAATTAGTGTTGAATCATTGTGAGCTAACCCACTTTGGAGTCATTAGTCTACTCCCAAAGTTTTTGATCTCATTATCATCTTCCTTAGCTTAGGCTCATTTATTTACCACAAGAAAGGATTATCCTCAAACACACGCTAACAAGGTATCTAGTCAAACTTTATCTAAATTGAAGGTTCCACATCCTCCATGCATCCAAAAATCATCCAACATTGGTCCAAAACAAATTAAGGTGTCACTACTAGCTCGATTTGAAGCAACAAAATCATTTACATCCAACATCACAATTCATATCTCCTAGGGTTACTACAAGTTTTATGGTTGTAACAATATTTCAATACAAGAAAAACATGGAGTCAAATCCTCGTGGTTCTAACGTACCTACCACCACAAGTGTTATTGAGAAAACTCTAGGGATGCCCAGTTATGATCCTAAAGGGTTTAGTACTCCAAAAAAATTCAAGCATAAATTCAAACATCTCAAGTTGAAATGGTTTACATATAAGACATCACCAACAAACCTCAAGAATTCACTCCTGAAGATTTATTAGAGATGTCACAAGACCCATCTTCGTTAGAGCACTTGATGTTATGTTACGAGTTGATCCAAACCAATAAATGTTAAAGTTACACAAGAGGGTGCTTAATTCCCACAAAATTTGATGCTAACACACTAAAAGAACAATCCTTTACACACACAACATCAATGAATCATCCACTTGAAAAATAACCCTTGGTACATCATGTTATACAACAAATACCTAAACCTTCGTCATCAAATGTACCAAGTCAACCTATGGTCACTATGCTAGGAATGGATTCAAAAAACCTTACACATCAATATTTGAATCCGTTAAACAACAATCAAGGTCTAGGGAATCAAAAAAATCTAGGCTTTCCAAACACCAACATCCCACCAACATTTACAAGTCAACCTAATCTTAACATTCCAAATCCAAACATGATGAGCTATGGGATGAATCCATTCACAAATCTACCTTCACAAAACATACACTCGACTATCCCTAGAATATAATATCCCCAACAAAATGTCATTCATCAACAAAATATTGGAAAAAAAATTAATTCATCAAGAACAACCACAACAAAACATCATCCATCAACGATCTCCTCAACAACAGCATCATCAACAACATCATCATCAACAACAACCTCGACAACAATAACATCAACAACAGACCCAACAAAACATCATCCCACAACAACATCAACAACAAACCCAAAAAAAATGTCATCCCACAACACCATCAACAACAACCTCAACAAAACATCATCATCAACAATCTTCTCAAAATACTATTTCATAACATCAATACATTTCACAACATCCTCATTATCATCAATACATTGCCTCACAACAACAAATTCCATCCCCACAACAAAAACAAAATATCACTTACCAACAAAAATTACAAGCACACCAACACTTACAAGCACAACAACAGTTACAAGCACAACAAAATTTATACGCACAACAACAACAATAAAAATTGCAAAAAAATCCCCAACACCAGCAATATACCCAATACCAACCACAAAACCCCCAACCAAACATCATCCCCCAACACCAATATGGACCATACAATGCACCTCGTCAAATGAAAAGCATTCCTCAATATCAAATGAACCCACAATACACTTCATGCAATCTATACAACAAAAATACCCCTCCATATCAAAATTTGACATTCAACTCATCTACCATCCCACAATACAACACTTACAATCCACCACCAAACATCCCTCCTACATACATATCCTCACAAATTAAAATTTTGACACAAAAAATCCAGGATATACAAATGGGAAAGACTAAGAAATCATACATTGTCCAAGACTTATTCCCTTATCCATTCGACAAAAGCATAACAATGTTACCATTTCCCTCAAACTTTGAAATTCAAAAATTTGACAAATATAAAGGATGTGGTAACCCTGAATCTAACATATACAAGAATTTTATGTAGCTTGTATGGAGTTATCCTATAATGATTCATATCTTATACGCCTCTTTCCATGCAATTTGTGTGGATAAGCTATTGAATAGTTCTCACATCTACTACCTAGAATCAAAACATTTCAAGAGATCATAAATCAATTTGTTGCTCACTTATCCTACAACATTGATACTGAAATCACCTTAAAGGAACTATACCTTCTCAAATAAAACAAAGGAGAAGCCTTTGCCTCTTTCCTACAAAGATGGAGACATAAGGCCTGAAAAACAACAAGTAGAAATCATTGCAAGTAATTCAAACACTGAAATCGCCTTCCAATTACACATGTAATGTGTTACAACTTTCAAATAAATCATCTCAAAAGGGATTAACATTCAAAGAGCACTCATTGCTAAATGATTAGTGCAAATCTTTAAGGACAATCACCAATTGTCTAGTTCAAGTGACAAACCTTGTATATGGGCCAAAAACAAGAATGTAACTAATGACGGTGTGGTAGATGCAAAAGTTGTGATAAATGCACCATCTCACTCAAAAACACACCAGAATAATCAGAAACATGTTCAAAACATAAATCCTCCAAGAGAACCACCACCAAGACAAAATAATTATGCACCAAGATGCAAGTACACTCCTTTGGGGAATCAATTGAAACAATCTTGCATAAGTTGATCCAAATAAAATTAATAAAATTCTCAATTTTAGACAGTATGAAGAACCACAAATCAAATTCGCATGGTACAAGGATGATGACTAATTCGAATATCATCAGACAAAAGGGCACAAAACATCAAATTGCATGAAACTTAAAAAATTTATTCAAGACTTCATAGATCATGGTGAGGTAAACATTGATCAACACCCTAGAAATTTTGTAAATAATGACTTGGGTATATACAAGAACCCGATGCCCGATCATGGTAAAGGGAATGATGCTAGAAATTCAAAGGTCTACAATCAATTCAATCACACTTATGGAAATATCGTAGGAAATACACAATGTGATGATCATCATATATTTATTATCACTATACAGGGACTAAATCTTGAGCGTTGAGTCACCACAAGAAGAGGGAAAGTTACCATCCAAGGAGCCCCTTTGAAACCAAAAGTTCCTTCGAAATCAAATCCTACGCATTAGTCTTATAGACCAACTCAAGAAAAACCAACACAGATCTCAATCCTATAACTCTTGAGAATTTCCCTCACACACAAATAAGTCTTGGAAAAAGCTCTTTCATCCTCATCTATACCTACTGACATAGATACAAAATAGTCCTAGGCCAGGGTAGGACATATTGCATCCACCCATCGCCTTTTATTCATATAAAATGACCTCCCATATCAAACATTTCATAATCGTGCATTACATCTTGAGGTATACGTTCACAAACATAAAGTGAAGAGAGTTTTGATAGATGGAGGTGCAGGCTTAAAAATCTGTACTCTTTAGTTGGTCAAACACTTCGGATACGCTAAGGAGGTAATTGAAAGAACAAAATGAATCACAATTTGATAATATGATGATAATGAACGAGACTCAAAAGGAACCATAAATTCACCTATACAAGTTGGACCAACAATAGCATAAACCACATGTCAAGTTTTATACCTTGACTTGCCTTATAATATCCTTTTGGGATGCCTATAGATCCATGTCAAGTAGGTTGTTGCATCGACATATCATCAATGTTTAAAATTTATATACAATGACCAAGAGATTACAATACAAGGTGACCGTGAACCTTTCTACTACTGCAAAAGTATGGAAGCGAAGTACTATAGATTGCTCCAAGTACCTAAGAATGATGAAGTTCCACCCTCATATTCTTATGCTGGTCCAACAACACTTGCCTCTACATCAAAATTCCAACACACAATTTCTGAAGTCAAGGTACAAATACATGATAATGGTTGTGGTGACTATAACCTCAAGGAATATTTCTATATGGGATGGCTACCACTTTCTCCTAAAACATATGGAAAACCACATCACATTGAAAAAGTGTCTAAAGAACATATCAAGTTTGAACCAACTTCCTTTGCAAAATGGGGAGAACTAAACATAGAGGTTATAGATGAAGATGACTTCTCCAAATGGATATATCAAGAAAAATAAGAGGAACCTCCTCTTCCTATTGATCAGATCAGAAAATGATATTAGTCAATCAAGATCATGGACTATATAGGTAATGGTGCACTTGGTTTGAAGCAACAAGGTATCCGTGAACCCATCATTTTAGAAAAATGACCAAAATACAAAGTCTTGGCTACAATTCGCATGGAAATGGGGCCTTCTGTTGAGGATATCTTTATTGAGGAAGTTGAAGCTTCTTCTTGGTATAATTCATTTGATAATGAGAATATCAAAGACTTACCCATGTGTATAATAGACCTATTTTAAAATGCCTCCATACACACTATCACTATCACGTCATTTACCTCACCTATCAAAAACAATGAAATCAAACTCATATATCCCTAGCTCATAGATTGGGACCAGCAACAAGCATTGGTTCTTGATTAATTCAAAAATGATGAGGCTATCACCAAATTTATGGGGCTTTGAGAAGGCATACCTTTTGGTGATCACTAAGTAGGGTTTGACATTGAACTTAATACACAAACATGCTATGGGGACACGATTGAATCCTTCAGTCACAAAATGATAAATCTAAAAATCAAAACAAGATCTCCACGTGAAAACCACAAAGTGGTGCTTTTGGATCTTGAAAAAGTAAAAACAAAGGACATATCTGAAGGTGAAAACCTCTCTAAGGCGCCTAAGGATGAAGGATTCGATCTCCCTAATGTTTCTATGGATCAAGAAATTTCAACAGTTCTTGTGGAAGCAGTGCAACCAGTGAATGTCAGATCAACCGAACAACCACATATAACATACTATGCTACATCCCTGGATGATGAGGAACAACATAATCTAGCAGCTTTCCTAAAAGAAAGAAAAATGATCTTTTCTTGGTCATAAGCAAACATACCAAGATTGGATACATCACTGGTAGTACATCATTTGACAATGCATTTGGATGAGAAACCTATGAAATAGAAGCTAAGGAAAATGCATCCACAAATAGCACTATTGGTCAAAGTAGAACAACAGAAGTTGCTTGACGTGGGTTCATAGGACCTATTGATTATCTTGAGTGGGTTTCAAACCTCGTACCAATATCAAAACCCATCGAGGGCATCCGGATATGCAAAGACTTCAGAGACTTCAACATAAGCATGTCCTAAAGATGATTTTCCATTGCCAAACATTGACATCATTATGGATCTTACAACTGGACATGAGATGTTATCTCTCATGGATGGATTTTTAGGGTATAACCAGATAATGATAGCAAAGGAAGACCAACATAAAATTACATTCACATGTCCATGGCGAACCTATTGTTAGAACATCATGCCCTTTGGCTTCAAAAATGTTGGAGCTGCATATCAAAGAGCGATGACTGTTATCCTCCATGATATGTTTCATAAGTTTTTGGAAGATTATGTAGATGACATATTAAAAAAAACTATCACAAGGAAAGGACATCTAGAGGTATTGGCTCAAATCTTTGATAGATTGGAGAAGTATCAAGTGAGACTAAATCCAAAGAAATATGTCTTTGGAATCACTTCAGGTAAGATTTTGGGGTACATTGTATCATGAAGGGGAATCAAAGTGGACCCTACCAAATTCAAATCCATCATTGAAATGAAACCACCTAAAACACTCAAGCAACTTCGTAGTCTATAGGGAAAGCTTCAGTCTATCAAGAGATTCATTGCACAGTTGGTCGATAAATGTCATCCATTCACACACCTTCTTCATAAGGGTGTAGCATTCAAATGGGATCATAACTGCCAAAAATCCTTTCAATAGTTGAAGGATTACCTTGCATCACCACCAGTATTAATGCCACTAGTTGTAGATAAACCATTGATATTGTATATCTCAACAACATTAGCAACATTAGGAGCTCTTTTAGCATAAAATGATGACTTAGGGAAAGAAAGAGCTATCTATTATATCAGTAGGACCTTAGTCAGATATGATCTTAAAGTTACACCCAAATTGAAAGAGATTGTCTAGTAGTAGTTTTTGCTTCACAAAAGCTATGACACTACATGCTTAGTCATCAAGTTAAGCTTATCTCTAAGGTTGATCCATTAAAATACTTGTTATTAAAGACAACTCTTGCAAGTCGTATGGTTAAGTGGGTAATTATTTTGAGTGAGTTAGGCATCGAGTATGTGGACCACAAAGCAATTAAAGGATAGGTTATAACATATCAGTTAGTTGAAGCACAAATATATTTTGAAAACCCTTTGGTATCATAATTTCTAGATGAAGCAATATTCACCATCACATCGACAAACATATGGAAGCTATACTTTGATGGCTCCCATACACAACATGGATAAGGATCGGGTATCTTATTCATCACCCCTCAAGATGATTGTACTAGATGAAGTCCTACAGGCTAGCTTTTCCATGCACCAACAACATAGCAAAGTATGAGACTATCAAATCACAGGGTTAAGAATGGTTATTCAATGGAAAATTTAGGAACTTCAAGTCTATGGTGATTCCCAACTAGTGGTAAGACAATTCAACAATGACTACCAAACTAAGGATGATAAGTTGATGCCATACAAGAAAATAGTTGATAGCTTTAAAATCTACTTCATAGTCATTACCTTTGAGCAGATTCCAAAAGTTATTAACAAAGCAATAGATGCAATGGAAATCATTGGATCTTTACTAGACATGTCGTATAACAACTTGAAATACAAATTTATCATGGAGCGGCTTCTCATACCAACTTTTGGCAACCCTTAATTAGAATTCATGTCCAAAATTGTTGGTTCTTGTTCCCCTTGGTACCATGATATTTACTTGTACCTTCATAATGGCAGCCTTCTACCTAACCTTACTAATAACCTCCTCAAAACATTTTTCTAAAGATCCTCTCGCTTTGTCATCATTGGAGATATCCTTTACTAAATAAGTCTCAATGGAAAGCTACTCAAATACCTTAACCAAGAAGAATCTTCAACTACCTTAAAAGAGATACATGAAGGTGTTTGTGGGTCACATTCTAGTGGCGTTACCTTTGCAAAGAAGTTGCTTAGAATAGGTTATTATTTGCCTACCATGAAACAAAAGGTTAATCAATTTGTGAAAAAGTGCTTACAATGTCAACAACATGGTGATCTCACTCATGCTCCAACATAAGAACTACGACCTATAACGACACCTTGTCCTTTCTCACAATGGGGACTTGATCTCATTGGAAAGGTAACACCTACCTCATCAAATGGCCACAGATTTATCATCACCGCCACTGAGTATTTTATGAAGTGGATAGAAGCTATTCACATAACCTATATCACAAGTAAGAAAATATCCAAATTCATCCTAAACTACCTAATTTTCTAATATGGTGTTCCTTAGGCTATTATCACAGATAATGGAACACCCTTCAAAAATTAGGATGTATGAGAACTTTACAATCAATTCCATATCTAGCATAATTTCTCCACATCCCACTACACTCAAGGAAATAGTCAAGCTAAAGCATCTAACAAGACTATCCTAAAGATCTTGAAAAGGATTGTTAAAGATGTTGGTTGGGATTGGCACTTATAACTGTATCCCACCTTATGGGCCTACTGAACCAATATTAGAACACCCACTTGTTGAGCTTCTCTTTTGGTATTTGTCCTTGATGACAATATTGTGTTTCAGATTGGCATCTTTGTGGTTGATTATCAGTTGCACAGTTTACATTCTGTTGGATGACACTCTTGTTTATACTTTGTCTTGCAATACTTGTATTTGACTTTGGAATTATTATGTTGGTTTTGATGGTACTGATCTCTTGACTCCATGTGCAGATTACAAGGAATCTTGTTTATAGCATAATGTCTCTATGTTCAGGTGGTATAATTCTGGTTTGACATTTTGTGCTACAGTGATCTACAGGTTTATATGGTATTGGCTTGTTCAGATTTATAACATCATGGCATTGATAATGTTTTTGAACAACATCAGAGTTGTGTTTTTCTATTCAGAATCTTTCAGATATTGCTTTCAATTAACTTGGTTTTCGGAATCATCAAATGGAGTTGGTTTTTAGTTTTAATAAAACCCTATCGGGTTTCCTTAAACAATTGATGTTGGCATGGATATATGGTACATTGAAATTGGCAAGGAATTAGCCTTTATTACATTACAAAGGCATTGGAAAAATCGGGCTTTATGTCATGGCAAATGGATTTGATTAAAGGTCATTTATGATATCGGGTCTAATGCTTGATAATTCACTAGGCCTTAAGGCCGATAGTAGGTATGAGTGTTTTGATTATTTAAAAGCCACTATGAAAGTGACATGGTTTTGAATTCTTGGTAACAATGATGATTAAGGAATTCAGCATGTTGATAAGACAAGGAAATCATTGTAATTTTTTAATTATGGTGTTGGTTTATTGCATGGTTGAAGTTGATTAAGTCAGATTGCATTTTCCACGGACTTGAAATGGTATTATGACTTGAAAAGTCATCGATTATTTTGCTAAGGAAATTTAGGTCATTCTTTTTACTTTACAAGCTCGAGGGTTTGGAACCCTAACTTGGCTGCCACCATAGAGATCTTCTCACAACTGTTACTCAAGTTTTTTGTTGGCTTACTGCAACTCTTTGACAGCGAATGGGACTCTTTGTAAGATCCTCTCCATGATCGATATCTTTGCCAGTCTTTTGTCTTTGAGTGAAGGCTCGAACCTGGAAGAAGTCTTTGTTGCTTTGCTACTTTGTCGGTCTGGTAAATATCTCCATGTCAAATTCTCTATCGTTTCTCCTCAGGTATTCACCTTATCATCTGACTTTTGAGGAACCGTTACTTCTATTGGCACAAAAATTGAAGATAAGTGTTTTCTTTTTTCTGAAAAATGATCAAATGGGTTTTTTTTTTTTGTGGTCAGAAATAATGCATGTCGATTACTAATAATCTGAAATGCATACCCAAATATTTTATCACATCATTTTTTCTCCTGCTTTAAGGGATGGTGTTTTAGTTGATGGGTAATCATGATACTTCAGTCTTTCTTTTGGAATCAGTGGTTGTTGTTCTTGGGTGCAAAATAATGGGTTTTTCGGTTACATTTTATGTTGCAGCAGTACTCGAGGGCATTTTTGTGCATGGTATATATTTCTTAATTTTGTTTTCATTAGCAATTGCCTGTGCATGATCCTTGTGTGGACAAGGTTCAGTCTTCTTTCTAAAAATGCACTTTCCTTGACCATTCTATCAAAAACAAACCTCCATGATGAGCACTTCTCAGAATCACTGAAATTCCTAGCAACATGGTTCGACAGAAGTTGGGTACATAAAATTTACCTCTGTTTTTTTTGAAAAATGAGAAAGAAGTTAGTGCGTTGTAATTTTTTGAGATGTATTGATGAAATATATGTAAGAAGAAAAAATGGGTTAGTTTAAGTTTTTGAGATTTATGAAAAACAAAGAGAAAGTGTTAACCGTTTTTCATAACTATGAGAAATGACTGTGAAATATAGTAAAACCCAGTGTGAGTACATCACATCCATTGTATTGAAGAAATGTTGAGTTTTTGAGTTTGAAAATCTAAAATATGAGTTCAATATCAAGTTGTCTTAAGGCTTGACAATGGCTGAAATTCTAAAGGTTCATTCTTGAACTTTGAGAATTTTAGATATTGTTTGTCAAGAGCCACTTGAGAGAAAAGAGAGAAATAGAGAGATCCTCTTTATCATTGTATGTTGTACTGAAAATAGAAAAGGGGTTGGTGCTCCTTGAAATTGGTGTTTCAAAATGAGGGGTTGGTGCTCCTTGAGTTGGTGCTCAAAAATCAGCCTATAAGGCATTGTCAAAAGTGGTTTTAAAAATATAATCCTAGAAAGGCAGTAGTTTAGGAGTGGTTTTTCTACCCCAGGAGGGTTTTCCACTCGACATATCTTGTGTCATTTTGCTTATCTTTAGTTCATCTGATTCTTTGTGTGAATGCTTTAATATGCTATGTTTCACTATCATACTTCTCATTTTAGTTATATGTGATTGCATTCAATACATGAATGAGTTTATCATTGATAAATGAGAGCATAAATCTGTTTTATTTCAGTTTTAGTAAAATTTGTCAAAACAGTTAATGACACTAATTCACCCCCCCCCCCTCTCAGTGTCTTTTTCACTCCAACAATTGGTATCAGAGTGTAGGGTCCTCTGATAGGTCTATCCAACCTAGGATTGATTCTAGCCTTGGAGTCAATTCAAAATGTTTCAAGCTCATGAAGGCACATCCATGACTAGAGCTCCATTATTTGATGGAACTGATTATGTATTCTAGAAAATCGGAATGGAGACTTATTTAACTTCTATTGACCTTGATGTGTGGAGCATAGTGTTAACTCGGTACACTGTACCAACTGCTTTGCCCACAACTTCTGATGAAAAGAAAAGATATTAAACTAATGCAAGAACAAAACATGCTCTCTTGTGTGCACTGACTAAAGATTTCTTTATCAAATTCATGCATTGTAGCTCTGCTAGGGATATTTAGGTTAAACTTGAAACTATCTATCAAGGAAATAAAAAATTTAAATAGTCAAAAGTCCTCACTCTAAAACACCATTTTGAAGAAATAAAAATGAGGACGATGAAAAAGTAGTTGATTACTTCTTGAGAGTTGATTAAATTGTCAATGCTATGAAGGGTCTGGGAGAAGAAGTAAAAGAATTTGATGTTGTAACTAAGATCATCAGAACCTTACCGACTAAATTTGAAGCTAAGGTCTCTACTCTAGAAGAGAAGAAACACTTTGATCAGCTTACTCTAGATAGCCTACAAGGCACTCTGACTACCTATGAAATGAGAATCAGCAAAAATAATTCTTCTGCAAAATAAAGTGCATTTAATACGAAAAGGAAAGAAAAAGATGAGGCTACTGAATCAAAAAAATTCGATTCCAAAGAATCCCACTTTGTTAGGAATCTCAAAAAGGGGTCTGGAAAATATAAGGGAAAACTTCCCTTCAAATGTTTTAACTGTGGAAAAATAGGCCACTTTGTTGCAAAGTGCCCCTATGGTGATCTAAATAGTGACAATGATAAATCTGAAAAACTGCCTAAGAAAAAGGCCTATAGACCTAAACAAAAATTCAACTTCAAAAAGAAGAAGAGTATGTTCAGCAAAAATGAAACAGACACTAAATCTGAAGATTCTTTAGATGAAGAAGATGAAAACCTACTCATGGCTGAAATCATTCAGCATGAAGATACTAACATCAATGATGTTGAAGAGGGCGAAGTGGATCTTGAAGGTGAACTAAAAAGTGCATTAAAAGAGCTAAGAAAACTCAAAAAACAAATGCTTGCTCAAGAACAAAACTCTGCTCAAGCTCTTGCTCAAGAGCAACTCACAAATCTTGAAATTGTCTCATTGAAAACTCAACTTGAAGAAGCCAAGAGAGTTGAAGATTGTCTTCGTATTGGCATAAATCATAAAGATCAAGAAATTCAAAAACTTGAACATGAAATTGTTGATCTTAGGAAAACCATTGAGAAGTATAAGAGTACTCTTAACTGAATGACATGCTCAATAAACAAAAATTGAACAAGGACAAAACAGGCATTGGGTTCGTGAAGGGTGAATGTTCAAATGATAGTGCAAAGCAAAGTGATACTGTTGCAAATAAATGTTCTAAATCTAATCATCTTGACACTGATAAGAATCATGTTTATTCTTTTAGGAATAACAGAACATTATATAATCTCAACCCTTTCTTTTATGGGTACTGTTATTTCTGCAGAAAATTTGGCCACAAAGTGAGCTCTTGCAGGTTTATGAATCCTAGAATGTCTAGATTTGGTCATAGGAAAAATTTTGGCTTTGCTAGATAGATTAGATGCTTCACATGCAATTCCATGGGTCATTCTGCTAAGCAATACAAAGCTGATCTACAAAATAAACAGCAGAAAACCAAAAAGGTTTGGAAACCTAAAACTATCAACAACATAGAACAAACTATGTTAGTTCAAACAGCTTTCCATTCTAAGAAAAAGGACTTATGGGTCCTGGATAGTGTTGTTCAAACCACGTGACTGGTGACAAAGAAAAATTCACTAATCTTGAAGATTATGTAAGTGGATATGTGAAGTTTGGAGATAATTCAGGTATACAAATCAAAGGTAGAGGTTCACTTCTTCTGAATGAGGACACTCCTATCTACAATGTGTATTACGTAGAAGGTTTAAAGCACAATCTTCTAAGTTTTAGTCAAATTTGTGACAATGGCTATCATGTTTTGTTCACTTCATAGGGATGTGAGATTAAAAATAAGCTTGGAAAAGATATTGCTGTTGGAAGAAGGACTAAGGGAAATTTCTCAATCTTCTTGACACATTTGGAAACGAAAATAATCAGGGTATGTGCTTAATGATTCAAGTTGAAGAAATTTGTTTGTGGCACAAGAGACTAGGTCACATTAACTTTGACAATATGGTTAGGATTAGCAAAAATCAGAATGTAAGAGGTTTGCATATTTTAAGAAAACCTGAAAATGCAATTTGTAAAGAATGTCTCAAAGGCAAGCAAACAAAAGTAAGCTTTAAATCTAAAGAAAATTCTTCTACTAGGCCTCTACAAATTTTTCATACAGACTTATGTGGTCCTACAAGGACTAGATCTATCAATGATGAGAAATATTTCATGCTATTTGTTGATGACTACTCTCGTATGGTATGGGTTACTTTTCTCAAGCATAAATTTGAAGCTTTTGAACGCTTTAAAGTCTTTAGAAAAATGGTTGAAAGGGAATCAGATTTAAAATTAAAATGTCTAAGATCTGACAAAGGTGGTGAATTCATCTCACAAGAATTCATTAACTACTGTGAAAGACATGGCATAAAAAGACAATATGTTGCTGCCAGAACACCTCAACAGAATGGGGTTGTTGAGAGAAAGAACGGAACTGTAAAAGAGATGGCAAGGACTATGTTGGATGAAGCAAAATTGCCAAACATGTATTGGAAAGAATTTCTTCATACAGTTTTCTATATCTTGAATAGAGTACAAATCAGAGTGAAATCCAATTTCACTCCATATGAACTGTGGTATGGTAAATCTGCTTTAATTAAAAAATTTAGAATATTTGGCTGTAAATGTTTTATCAAGAGAGATGATGATAACTTAGGCAGCTTTCAATCTAAGTCTAATGAAGGTATATTTTTAGGATACTCTACTCATAGCAAAGTCTATAAATTCTTTAATAATAGGTTGAATAAGATTATTGAATTTGACAATGTCAAATTTGATGAAAATCTGCTTTTGGATGTTGAACCTATGCAGGATGATGAGGAAGAAGAATTTGAACTTGAAATAAATTCAGAAGGCTTTGAAACAGAAAATCTTGAAGTAGAATCAGAAAGTCCTAAACTAGCTGAAGAAAATTATAAAGATGTTAAAACTTGTCCTGAAAAATGTGTAACAAAAACCCCTTCAAAATCTCTTGCTAGAAACCATCCTAAAAATCTAATTATCGGAGATAAATCTGCAGGAGTTCAAACAAGGAGAAGAACTGTTAACTCTGATGAAAATTCTCACATAGCTGAGCTTATTGCTTTCTGTTTGATTACACAGTTTGAGCCAAAAAAAATTGATGAAGCTCTAACTAATGAATGTTGGCTTAATGCAATGCAGGAAGAAATTGATCAAATTGAGAAAAATCATACTTGGGAGTTAGTCCCAAGACCAGATGAGAAAATGTCATAGGGGGGGAATGGATATTCAGAAACAAACATGATGAAAATGGCCATGTTGTTTGCAACAAGGCTAGGTATGTCTGCAAAGGATATGCTCAGCAAGAAGGTATTGACTTTGGTGAAACCTTTGCACCTATAGCTAGACTTGAATCTATTAGAATATTCTTGGCTTATTATGTTTTCAAGAACTTTACTGCATATCAAATGGATGTCAAAACTGCTTTTCTGAATGGTTATTTGGATGAAGAAGTTAATATAGAACAACCTGAAGGGTTCATTTGTAAAAACAAGCCTAATCATGTTTACAGGCTAAAAAAGGCTTTATATGGCCTAAAACAAGCTCCTAGAGCTTGGTACTCCAGACTTGACAGTCATTTAATTTCAAAAGGTTTTATTAGAGGAGGTGTAGATAGCAATCTCTATGTTAAAATTGAAGGTTCTGATTTTCTGGTTGTAGAAATCTATGTTGATGATACTATCTTTGGTTGCAACAATACTGCTTTGAGTAAAAAATTCTCTCAGATTATGGAATCTGAGTTTGAAATGTCAATGTTGGGAGAGTTAACCTTCTTCCTAGGTCTTCAAATCTCTCAACTTGAAACTAGTATTTTTCTCTCTCAAATAAAATATGCAAGAGAGATGCTAAAGAAATTTCAAATGGATGAATGTCATCCAGTTAGCACTCCAATGGTTACCGACTGCAAAATCAGCAAGGTTGATGATTCTCTTGTTGTAAATCCAATTGAGTATAGGTCAATGATAGGTAGCCTATTATATCTAACAGCCTCTAGACCTGACATAGTGCAGGCAGTTTGCATGGTTGCAAGATTTCATTCATCTCCTAAGGAATCTCATATTAATGCTATTAGAAGGATTCTTAAATATGTTCAAGGCACTCTTGATTATGGACTCTGGTATCCTAGAAGCAGTGATTTTTCATTAATTGCATATACTGATGCTGACTGGGCTGGTTGTCTGGATGATAGAAAAAGCACCAGTGGTGTTGCTTTCTTTCTTGGTGATCGTTTAGTGGCATGGCACAGCAAAAAACAAGAATTTGTTTCACTCTCCACTGCTGAAGCAGAATATATAGCTGCCACCTCTTATTGTACTCAAGTAATATGGATGTCACAAACTCTATCTGACATGGGTATTAAAATTCCTAAACCTGTTTCTATTCTTTGTGATAATACTAGTGCGATTAATATCTCCAAAAATCCTATTATGCACTCTCTCACTAAACAAATTGCTATTAATTTTCACTTTCTTCATGAAAAGGTGTTGGCTAATGAGGTTTCTATGCAATATGTTCCTACACAAGCATAGGTAGCTAACATCTTTACTAAGCCTTTGGCTAAAGAGGTATTTGAAAGACTTCGGTCTAAATTGGGAGTTATCTCTCAATCCTTGCTATCTTAATACTCTATCTTGGTGATAGGGGGAGATGGTCAGCTCTCTTTGTAGCTCATACTTTGCTACTCCATCGCTATATCTGCAGCTTCTTGGCATTTCACTGTTGTCTTCCCTTTATCCTTGTGAAAAAAAGGGGGAGAATTATGAGCTCTTGGTTTCGGTTCAGTATTTCGATTTGGTAGCTCAGTTTTTGCCATCAAGGACAAAGGGGGACTTTTTTGAGCTTCTCTTTTGGTATTTTTCCTTGATGACAATATTGTGTTTCAGATTGGCATCTTTGTGGTTGATTATCAGTTGCACAGTTTACATTCTGTTGGATGACACTCTTGTTTATACTTTGTCTTGCAATACTTGTATTTGACTTTGGAATTATTATGTTGGTTTTGATGGTACTGATCTCTTGACTCCATGTGCAGATTACAAGGAATCTTGTTTATAGCATAATGTCTCTATGTTCAGGTGGTATAATTTTGGTTTGACATTTTGTGCTACAGTGATCTACAGGTTTATATGGTATTGGCTTGTTCAAATTTATAACATCATGGCATTGATAATGTTTTTGAACAACATCAAAGTTGTGTTTTTCTATTCAGACTCTTTCAGGTATTGCTTTCAGTTAACTTGGTTTTCAAAATCATCAAATGGAGTTGGTTTTTCGTTTTAATAAAACCCTATCGGGTTTCCTTAAACAATTGATATTGGCAAGGAATTAGCCTTTATTACATTATAAAGGCATTGGAAAAATCGGGCTTTATGTCATGGAAAATGGCTTTGATTAAAGGTCATATATGATATTGGGTATAATGCTTGATAATTCACTAGGCCTTAAGGTCGATAGCAGGTATGAGTGTTTTGATTATTTAAAAGCCACTATGAAAGTGACATGGTTTTGAATTCTTGGTAACAATGATGATTAAGGAATTTGGCATGTTGACAAGACAAGGAAATCATTGTAATGTTTTAATTATGGTGTCGATTTATTGCATGGTTGAAGTTGATTAAGTCAGATTGCATTTGTCGTGGACTTGAAATGGTATTATGACTTGAAAAGTTATCGATTATTTTGCTAAGGAAATTTAGGTCATTCTTTTTGCTTTACAAGCTCGAGGATTTGGAACCCTAACTTGGCCGCCACCATAGAGATCTTCTCATAGTCGTTACTCATTTTTTTTGTTGGCTTACTGCAACTCTTTGACAGCGAATGGGACTCTTTGTAAGATCCTCTCCATGTTCGATATCTTTGTCAATCTTTTGTCTATGGGTGAAGGCTCGAACCTGGAAGAAGTCTTTGTTGCTTTGCTACTCTGTCGGTCTGGTAAATATCTCCATGTCAGATTCTCTATCGTTTCTCCTTAGGTATTCACCTTATCATCTGACTTTTGAGGAACTGTTACTTCTATTGGCACAAACATTAAAGACAAGTGTTTGCTTTTTTTCTGAAAAATGTTCAAATGGGTTTTTTTTTTCGTGGTCAGAAATAATGCATGTCGGTTACTAATAATCTAAAATGCATGCCCAAATATTTTATCACATCATTTATGCTTCTGCTTTAAGGGATGGTGTTTTCGTTGATGGGTAATCATGATACTTCAGTCTTTCTTTTAGAATCAGTGGTTGTTGTTCTTGGGTGCAAAATAATGGGTTTTTCGGTTACATTTTATGTTGCAGCAGTACTCGAGGGCATTTTTGTGCATGGTATATATTGCTTAATTTTGTTTCCATTAGCAATTTCCTATGCATGATCCTTGTGTGGACAGGGTTTAGTCTTCTTTCTAAAAATGCACTTTCCTTAACCATTCTGTCAGAAACAAACCTCCATATGAGAACTTCTCAGAATCACTGAAATTCATGCAACATGGTTCGACAGAAGTTGGGTACATAAAATTTACCTCTGTTGTTTTTGAAAAATGAGAACGAAGTTACTGTGTTGTAATTTCTTGAGATGTATTGATGAAATATATGTAAGAAGAAAAAATGGGTCAGTTTAAGTTTTTGAGATTTATGAAGAACAAAGAGAAAGTGTTAACTGTTTTTCAGAACTATGAGAAATGACTATGAAATATAGTAAAAACCAATGTGAGTACATCACAGCCATTGTATTGAAGAAATGTTGAGTTTTTGAGTTTGAAAATCTGAAATATGAGTTCAATATCAAGCTGTCTTAAGGCTTGACAATGGCTGAAATTCTAAAGGTTCATTCTTGAACTTTGAGGATTTTAGATATTGTCTGTCAAGAGGCACTTGAAGAAAAGAGAGAAACATAGAGATCCTTTGTATCATTGCATGTCGTACTAAAAATAGAAAAGGGGTTGGTGCTCCTTGAAATTGGTGTTTCAAAATGAGGGGTTGGTGCTCCTTGAGTTGGTGCTCAGAAATCAGCCTATAGGGCATTGTCAAAAGTGGTTTTAAAAATATAAGCCTAGAAAGGCAACAGTTTAGGAGTGGTTTTTCTACCCCAAGAGGGTTTTCCACTCAGCATATCTTGTGTCATTTTGCTTATCTATGGTTCATATGATTCTTTTTGTGACTGCTTTAATATGCTATGTTTCACTATCATACTTCTTATTTCAGTTATATGTGATTGCATTCAATACATGAATGAGTTTATCATTGATAAATGAGAGCATAAATCTATTTTATTTTAGTTTTAGTAAAATTTGTCAAAACAATTAATGACACTGATTCACCCCCCCCTCTCAGTGTCTTTTTCACTCCAACACCACTGGTGCCACTCTGTATTCTTTGGTCTATGGAACTAAATCCATCTTACCCATTGAGATCGAGCTCCCATCACTAAGGGTTTCACTGTAGCACTTGATTGATGATGAAGAGTATTAGATGTCCAGGTTGAACGAGCTAGAGTTATTGGATGAGCGACATCTCGAAGCACTAAATAACTTGTAGGCTTATTTGAATCATCTCTATAGAAGCGAAAATCAAGGGTAGACACTTTCAAGTTGGAGAGCTAGTTCTTAAAGAGAATCAAAAGAATCGGTTGGATCAAGATAGCAAAGGGAAATTTGAACCTAATTGGTTAGGACCATTTGTTATTACTGCAAGCTATGGATATGGAGCATATCAATTAGTGACACCTGAAGGGGAGACCTTGTAGGATCCTCTCAACAACAGTCATCTCAAGCGGTTCTATACCTAGCTCATCAGGGGTATCTTATTCCAAAAATCTAAAAAATCCAAAAAAAGGACAAAATAGTAAAGAGAAAAAACATCCTCTAGTGAAAACCACTTTGATGGTTCTTTGGGAAAGTACCTTGGTGAAAACCTGGAAAAAGGCACCTTGTGTAATTAAGAACCATCTACCATTTATCAAATTCTCTCTCGCTTATCATTCATCCATAATAAAAACCTCCATCCATCCATACATCCATCTTCCATTCACTCATCTTCCATCCCTCCATCTGCATCCTTATCGTGGCTTGGTATTCGATGAGTATCTATCAATACTACTTAGCACTGTGCTAAGGTCATCTCATCTAACCCATAGCAAATTTTTCTAACATTAGACTGGGGGCATATTCCTATACCTGGTCAACAGATTGGATTCTCGTATATTCACCTAAAGTTGTCAAAAAACCAAAAAAAAACCATATATGCCAAAATCCAAAAACATTCATATATTTCAAAATCCAAAAACATCCAAATATGTCAAAATCCAAAAACATCCAAATATGTCAAAATCCAAAAACATCCATAAATATCAAAATCTCAAAAAAAATTAGCCATCCAAGTATGTGCAAAGTTAAGTCCAAATAATCGAACTACGAAGCCTCTACGCATCATGTAGGAAATTAGGTCATCAGAGATGAGACCTCAAGGCATAGGTTTGGCCCTTAGGTCCTATTCTCCCAATCCAAATATTCAAAATACCAAAACATTAAAAAAAAAAAAAAAATTCTAGAAACAACCTCAAATATTTTAGGAAATCCAAAATATTCAAACATGTCCAAAAATCCAAAAACAACCTCAAAACATTTGAAAAATTCCAAAACAAAATAAATATCCCATCTATCTCATGGGTAAAAGTACAAAGTTGTGTCACACTTTTGGCCAACTTATCAGCACAGGTGACTTTTAGTATTTATAACTAAAAATCAATTTTAGTCAATTATATGATCTAGTAAGATTCATTCTAGATAATTTAAATATGTCCACAACCCTTCCAACTTAAATTGTTGGCTAAATACATATGTAGCACCACTTTGAAGCCAATTTACTAAAACAATGAAATTATTTGAAAATTTAATGTTTCAACAACTCCTACTCATATAAATAATATATTTTTAAAAATGTAAAAATACCCTTTTGTAGACCTATAAGTGTAGTTTTCAAATATATATATTTATTTTATTAGTTCAATTATTGTTTTTATTTTTTACTAAAAGTAGGCTATCAACACAAAAATATTAGGTTGATCACCATGTCAAGAAAAATACTAAAAATTATTTTTTTTAAATAAAAGAAAAATATGATGCCCTAGGTAAAATAATCTAGATTAAGATAGTATAATTTGTTTTCTATTTTAGATAAATATTCAATATAAAAGTTGACGTCGAGTGGAAACAACTGTTAGGAATAAGGTGTCTCAACCTTGGATAATTCCTATTCTTATTATTTGTTTTGTAAAATGTATTTCTTGCAAATAATGTAATTAAGTGTGAGTGTACATGTCTAGTTTGCATGTTGATGTGTCAC